>WKFP01013998.1:359952-410412 GCA_011057875.1 Pterocles orientalis | reverse complement strand
TGAGGCCCTGGAGCATGTTCAGAGGAGGGCAACAAAACTGGTGAGGGGTCTGGAGCACAGGCCATATGAGGAGCGGCTGAGGGAGCTGGGATTGTTCAGCCTGGAGAAGAGGAGGCTCAGGGGAGACCTTATAGCTCTCTATAACTTCCTGAAAAGAGGTTGTAGTGAGCTGGGGGTCGGCCTCTTCTCTCGTGTCATTAGTGATAGGACCAGAGGGAATGGTTTCAAGCTACAGCAGGGGAGATTCAAGCTGGACATTAGGAAGTATTACTTCTCAGAAAGGGTGGTCAGGCACTGGAATGGACTGCCCAGGGAGGTGGTGGAGTCACCGACCCTGGGTGTGTTCAAGGAAAGACTGGATGTCGTGTTGAGGGACATGGTTTAGTGGGAGCTATTGATAATACGTGAATGGTTGGACTGGATGATCTTTTAGGTCTTTTCCAACCCTGGTGATCCTATGATTCTATGATTCAACACCTTGCCTTGCAGATTCGGCAAACAGGAGTTTGTGGGACCTCTTATCTTGTTAAAACCAGTTAACACTGAACTCTAGCTTAACTTGGCTCATTATAATGTAAAAACCTCACCTCTAGCATAGAAGCTACCCACCTTCAGGAAGAGACCTCTACTCGCTGAACATGCATAGTATAAAATAAATGTAGTGTTCCTTTAAACCAGAGCAAGAAAGAATTTATCCAACACTTAGTACATGTGTATATGCAAAGTAGATAGTAGTAGTTGTAAATGTCAAGAGTATAAATAATAGACTGTAGTGTCACTAGCTGTGCTAGCTTTGCAAACTACTGCCTAGCACCCTTTTTTGCGCAAAACTGGAATAAAGCAAGTATCTCGACTATGTGTTAATTGGGTTTGTGCACACCAAGTAAAAGAACCCTTCTTGTGAGACAATATAACTACCACAAGAGTATGTAAGCATATATATTTAAGCAGAAGGTACTACAAGATCAGAAGTCAGAGATGCTAGGGATCCTCCCTTTGAAACAGCCTCAGAAACCAAATACTATTGCCAACTTCTCCCAGGGCAGTTGCTGATGAGTCTGCAGACACTCTGAAGAGTTAACATGAATGTTATTTAGTATGCAAGTCATAATAGCTCAAGTTAAAGCTTGTTCCTGAACACAGTTTATCCAGCAAATTATGCATTTGGTTGTCAGAATACCGTGCATTACTGAATTTAGATGCGCCCAAAGTCTCACGGATGAGCAATACACTTGAACTTTACTGGGAAGTTCAGTAGTAAAAGAGTCAAAAAGTGTTCTATTGTTAATTTACCGTTTTATCCAAAACTTATTTAACCAACATGGCATTCCTCCTTCTCTCTTTTAACTTGCTAAGAGGTTTTACATTGCATAAGCATTTCCCATGGATTTCCCTGGAAAAGTAAACTGCAAACCATTTTACACTTTCCAAGAACCCTGAGTTTTCAACAGACACCTTTTTATTCACTCCTCTCAAAAAAACACATATCCTACAGAATTAGGGCAGTCCCCTCAGCTGACTCTTGAAATTCAAATATTAGTCAGAGCTTTCCGACATTTGTTATAACATTGCATTAACTCAGGAACAGTTTGTTCAAATAATCAGCTTTTAAAATTAGTCTAGGGGTCTTAATGACTTCTGTATTTTGTTATTGATTCTTAATGCTACGCAGTGTCTTCAAAATTCTATTCTCATTTTACAAGTATGGGAAGAGTGAAGTTAAACTTCAATTTTCCTTGGTAGCAGAGCCCACCCCTGTTTTGTTACCAGATCTAGCATCAAGCTCTTTACTGTACCGGTATAACACTTGTGAAATTATACCATTACCAGACCACTGCAATGATCTGGACAAGATACAAGTACCACTAGTCAAATGCACAAATATCTCCCAGTAAAAAAAATTACCTTTCAAAATAAATCATGCAACCACTAAGCCTTGATTGATACCCCACCAGCTGACTTGTAAGATCAGTTACACAAGAGCATCCTCTCATGACAAATACTTATCCCAAATACTGTTTCGCTTTAAAAGGCAAAGTTTATCCATTTTTATTTAATTAGAATGTTTTGTGAAACCAACATCGTCCACTTACACCCGTTATTAGTCTCAACTTAGTCCAAAGTTCAGTTTTCCTTACCTTTATAACTCTGCCAATGCTCTGTTTCCAAAGTTGCTTCCTTCCAGCTCTAAACATTGTAGCATTTGATATAAGCATCAAGTGCTGTTTTTCAGCAATAAACCTTAAACCATAGAGCAAGCTTCTTGATTCATCATTTTACACTCTCCCCTCAACCTTTTGTTGATATTTGTTTCATTCCTAACTCTAAAAAATACAGTAAGGACCTAAAAAGCCCGTAATAATTAACCTCAGCTTTGTATTTAAAATTCAGTTCTAATGTGCATTTAAATTACTTGAGAACTAAATTGGGCTACTTTAGAAACTAGAGCTCTCTAACCACCAGCATTTACTGCCTATAGATTAGGAGCTGAAAGTTACTGCTACCAACCACAGTGTTGTTAAGGTGATATTGTTTATATACAAACACCGCTCAATCTGATTCATCATGCTCAAGGGCAACGTAACCATTTGAGAAGTCAATTTTACAACTGCTTATCTGATTTGTGTTTATCCTTCTTAAGTAATCCTCATGTCAACAGATATCTTTGTTTCCTTGTCACAGATGACTCTTTAAACATATTGCAACAACAGTCAAGCAGTTTTCAAATTGCTTTTACCTGCAGACAAGTAAATTACAGAGTTTACTATTCATATTTTTATACAAGCACATTTAGTCTCAGTTATTTTTCAGCTGTACAATGATTGCCTAATACAGCAATTTTTCTCCAGCAAGGAATGTGAAGTTTTTTTCTTCTTAAAATAGACTTAATTTTTTCCACTTCAGTGACAGAATCTAATCTGATGTCCTTTTGAAAATACCAAGAAAAACAAACTAATGATCCAATATTAGGAACAAGAAAAACAAGAAATTTTTTACAGCTATTTCAGGCTTAGAATTCCCCTAAATATTTCTGCTTCTACTCATATCAATGTGAATCATGTCTAAAGTCACTTGACAGCCTCAGTGCTGATAAAAATCATGAGTAAAAATTATTTTTCCCACATTATCTGATTTTCCCATACAATTTTCCCCACCTACCATAGTCAAATCTGATCATACATACGTGTTTGAAAGACTGAAAAAAACCCTGCATTTATTGTAAAAGTAAACATCTGTAGCTTTCTCTGAACCCTTTACAGACTTCTCTTTTAAAATTAAAAATGCTATTAAATATTACACATGAAGCTAATTCCTGGATATATTCAGAACACTGAGGAATTATTTCCTTCTTTGCAGTACGTATGTGATTTCTAATGTAAAAACTCAGCCCAAAAGGCTTAACTTTGCCATGCATCAATAAAAGCTCTTTTTTAAAAAAACAAGGGAAAAATAATCTTAAATAAATCTCTCAAAGAACCACCTAAGAATCATGGAGCTTTTTCATAAAATGATGTAAAGTCATAGCAACTAACATATAGAACCACAAAATTATGTAGGTTTAAGGAGATTTCTGGAAGTCATCTAGTCCAGTCTTCTGCTCAAAGCAAGTCCAATTAGAGGGAGTTGCTCAGAGTTGTGTGCAGTTGAGTTTTGAATATCTCAAAGGCTAGAGATTCTAAAACCTCTTAGGCACTATCACAGTGTTTGACCACTCAGTCTAAAGATTGTTCCCATCTAACTGGAATCTCCTATGTTCGAGCTTGCGTATGTTGGCTCTTATTGCCATACACCTTCATGAAAAGTTCAGTTCTGTCTGCTCTATATCCTCTCATTAGATAATTGTAGGCCGCAATAAGACCTCCCCTTAAACTTTTCTTCCTAGGGCTGAACAAATCCAGTTCTCTAAGCGTCATCATGCACTCTGGTCTCCCTGACCATCTTGGAGACCCACTGCTGAAGTTGCTCTGTCAACCTGCTGGCTATTTCAGGCCTGTCTGTGGTTAGCATTCTTTGCTGTGATGTGCATTGGTAGCTCACGTTCAACCTGGTGTGGGACACAACCCTTCAGTTCTCTGTAAACCTGCTTGTTACCTAGCAAGTTGGGTCACTGGCCTGTACTGTCATACAAGGTTATTCCATCCTAACTGTAGGATTTAGCATTTGTTTTCATTTAATTTCATCAGGTTCCCGACAGTCCGTTTCTCAAGCCTGTCCAGGTCTGTTTGAATAGCAGCCCTGCCCTCCACATATCAGCCTCTCCCCCCCAGTTTATCATCAACAGCCTTGCAGAGAGTGCACTCTGTCCCATCATTCAGGTCATTTGTAAAGAGACTAAACAGTTTTAGCCTCAGTATCAATCTCTGGAGGACACCACTAGCACCTGGCCACTAGCTGGACTTGGTATCACTTGAAGCCTGCTTGTCTGTCCAATTTTCCACCCAAATTATCAGACAATTATTCAGTCCATATATCACCAGTTTGACTCTAAGGATATTATGGGACACCTTGTCAAATACCTTGCTAAAGTCAAGATAAAGAACACCACCACTGTTTTCCCCTTGTCTACATAGCCAGCCATCTCACAGAAGGCAATCAGGTTGGTCACACAGGATTTAACACTGGTAAATCTATGCTGACCGTTCACAATCATCTTGTTGGTCCTTCATGTGCCATAAAATGGCTTCCAGAACAGTTTGCCCCCACAACTTTACCAAGGACTGAGGTGCAGCTGACTCGTTTGTCATTCTCTGGATATTTCCTTTTCTCTTGTTGAAGATGGGTGTGACATTTGTCTTTTTCCAGTCATCAGGAACCTTCGTGGATAATAACAGCCTCTCAAAGATGACACAGGCCTCAAAAAGACCTTGATTTCCTCCCTCAGCACCCTTAGGTGCATCTGCTCCCATGGTCTTCCATACATCCAATTGTCTTAAGTGCTCCCTAACGCTACCTTCGGCTACCATGGGTAATCATTCATTTCCACACATTCTGCAAGTAGGCTTGAAGACCTAGAAAGTCAGAAGGCATACCCAGCTGATTAAAAGCAAGGTAAAAAGAGGCACTGAATATTTCAGTCTTTCTCATGTTCTTTGTTACTTGGTCCCCTGTCCCACTGAGCAGTGGATGTACATTTTCATTTGCTGACAGTGTACTTAGAAAAGCCATTCTCATTTCCCTTCTCCCTTCTCACAAGTTTGAACTCCAACTGAGCTTTAGCTTTCCTAACTCCATCTCTGCAGACTTGGGCATTGTCTCTATATTCCTCCTGGGTGGCCCATGCCTTCCATAGAAGGTAGAATGTTTGAGCTCAGACAGGGTCTCCGTGTTCATCTATGCTGGCCCTCTGCAACACCTGTTCTTCCTTCTGCACATTGAATGAGCCACCCTTGCATTCCAAGGATGTTGCTCTTGCAGATCAGTTTTCCTCAGTCCTGTTTCCCTCTAGGGAAGTCCTTCATGGGATCCTGCTAAGCAGATCCCCAAAGAAGTAAAAAATCCACTGTACTGAGGTCTAAGTTTCTGAGCCTAGTGGTTGTCTTCTTTCAGGGCTTTAAGCTCCACAACCTCATGATGACTGCAGTCAAGGCTTCCCTCGACCTCCAGATCTTCAACTAGCTCTTTCTTCTTTGTAAGTGACAAGCACAGCAGAGCATCTCCATCAGCTCATTTATCATTTGCAAAAACAAATAGTCTTCAACAAACTCCGAAAATCTCAGTCATTTAAGTAATTTGGAATGCAGCATTTTTACATTAATTAAAAAGCTGGCAAAATTTAAATGACTGGCCACCATGACAGGGAATAATCTAACCCGTGAGTGGGTCCATATATATGTTAATATTAAATAATCACAAATCACTAACTTACACAGAAAATCTCTTTGCAGCTGTAGTATATGCTCAGTCAGTTCTCACTCAGAACCTTTTCAGTAGACTGCATTTACAGTACTAGATAATATGCTGATCTTGGATAGCGTCATGTAAAAATTTTTGACATTTATGGAAAGTAACTTCCATCTTCCACCGCATGATGTGTCAAAAAATAGAACTGAAAATAATGGAGTGGTTGAGACGGTATTTAACTGCCATTGTCGGGTCACTACTGCCCTCAGGTCAAAAGCCAGACTTCCAGCAGAGCCAATATAGCACACCAGTAACACAACCAACAACCCATAAGGCTAAGAAGCAGCTATATGCAGGACTCTCATCACCTCTACGACTTATCTGCCTTACAAGCCACAAAACGAAATAATGTTCAACCTTAAGTTTGGTACAGCTGATAACTGCTAAACTGCTACAAAAATACTGCCTTAGGAATTTGCTTTACATTCACAAGAGCCTTAGTTTGAATACTGTATCATGGCTATGTGATTGCTCATAATAATCTAAGTTAATTTTAAAGATTTTTGAACAGAACAGATCTTGCTGAAGCAGGGTCATGTAATCAATAACTTAACACGACTCCTTGTTTTATCACAGTACCAGATTTAACCCTTACAAAAACATTTTTATCATTTGCAAAAAAAAAGTTTTCCTGCAGTTTTTAACCAACTTTAAGAAAAAAAAAAAAAAAAACCACAATGCTCTTTTACCCTTCATTTTATTGGTGATCTACAATCAGATCTGCAATTTGAAGAACACATTTCCTCCCCAGATGCTTCAAGAGTGTAAGATCCATGGTGAAGTTGCATTATTTTTAATACATACATTAAGGGGGATATGCAATTTTGTATAACAACTCAGCATTCTCAGAATAAGTTTAGTCTGTCATGTGCCTCTGGATAGCTTGATTATGTTCAGCACCCTACACAACATTAAGCAAGATTTGGGGTAAATCACCACTGTGCAGGCTCAGTAAAACCATGAAGCGCACAATTAACTGCATTAGAGAAAAACTTTTTAAATTAAAATATTGTCATATTAGTTTAAGAATTATTAAAATTTATTTCACAATGTCAAAATATTTTTTATAGTGTTACACTGCACAGCTTCAACAACTAGGTTTCTCTTATTACAGGTAATTACAGCTAGTAGTTAGCTACCATCTAGTGGTTAAAAGCCGAAAGGGTACATTACTTCTATGCTTTTTTTCACAAGACCACAAAATACAGCCTACATAAAATTTATCTATCGAAATTGTCTTCTAAGGAAAGGATCACTTACAAATCAAAAATTAAAATCTCCACTGAATAGAAGTGGAGGAATTTAAAGCATATCCTGCTCTGTTGCATTCTCTTCATACAACTGCAATGAGAACAACCAAACCTAAGGGTGGTCTTTCTTACCTTGAGCTGCTTTCAAAGTCAAATAATATTGAAGCTTTAAAACCTTTAATTAAGGCAAGGATATTTAACTGCTTTCCTGGGAAAAACTAAAACTCCAACATATTTAGTGATTTCCTACACTAGCAGGCATTTTGGGGCATTTGTCAGGCCAAAAAATGCTTTTTGTCTTAAACATCTAATGAGCGTACAATTTGACAGACACCTAATGTCTTACTTGTTTGAGCTGAATTAAAAAAAAAAAAAAGTCTATCACAGCTGAAAAATACAACTTCTCTTCACCTTACTTATTTGATGAGGATACAACTAAGATTTTAACCCATAATAATGTTATCTGGCTGCCAACAATACTTTTATGGGGAAAGATAGTACTTCTTAAAGAATTAACCTACCATGTAGGAAATCCTAGTGTAATTCCCTGTTCTGCTTTAGGCAAGAAATTTGTTCTCCAGGCTCTGCTTGCCTATTTGATCCACTGCTAAGAAAATAAAATTTAAAGATAAAACACTGTAAGTAGACAGATGCACAAGTAGCCTTCTGTTTACCAAGACAGACAGGATGTCTGGGTCTTACCAAATAAAGAGACATTACTGGGAGGACAGATAATTTAAGCTCAAGTAACTTTTTCCATCATAAGGAACCACAGAATCTCATGCTTTCTCTGCCCTTTTCCATTACCAACTATGTGGACATTGCGCCCATCAGCTTCAGCCAGAGTAAGGATCGCAGGCAAAAAGACACTACCTAGGCTCTTCAAGCATCTCCAACACTGCTCAAATGTTCCCAATATCCCCAGCAACACAGACTAAAGAGCATGATAAATTTTCAACATAGTATTACAGACCAGGAAGGAAATGAGGTCCAGGTTCACTGGAAGCTGGGAACACCCTTGAAATGAAGGGAATGGTTTTGAAAGAAACAAGTAAACTTTGTGGCTTTTACTCTTGAAAAACATTAGAGGGATGTTTTTAAACCCATCAGGCCCTAAAGATCTTGTGGTCTCACAATACTCATCCACTTGTACAAAGTAAAGGGAGCCCTAACTTGTGATAGAGCAGAGGCTGCCACCTGCCACACCACAAACCACAGCAAAGGCTGGAACAGATATTGTCCCTTTGAATAGGGTGGAAGAAAACAGAAAACCAAAGCAAGTGCATACCTGCTTCCACCTAAGCAGGAAAAACCCTAGAAAGAAAGTTGGGGGAACTGGGATGCTATCCTTGAACAAAGACATTGCTATAACAATAGCACTAGAAACTCAGCACAAGCAAGGGATCATCGGTACCTTGTGCCATACATCAAGGTATTTACTATACAGGAAACATGGAAAAGCCTACACCACTGAAAAAGAGCTCAGTGTTCAACCAACCAGACCACAGCCCAGAGGAACTAAGATAGTCATAAACAAGATAGACATAGCATATGATATTACTGACTGCCTGATTAGGATGGAAGTATTGACTGTGATGAGAGACTCCCCCCATGGCAGGGAACCATATCAGCAAGAAACTTCAGCTGTCTCCATGTGCACTAGGGAAATAACATCTCAGATTGTAACACTGATACTAAATATTTTAGACATCATTAATAGTCATAGAAAGTTTGTCTTAAGGCAAAATCATACACGAATACAAATTACTCCTACCTCAGTCCCTAAAAGGGCTCAATATCAGGTTCAAAATGTTAGTATTGAAGAGAATAAAATACAAAATTCAACAACCTCACATCACTAACATAAGTTAAAATAAATAAATAAATGCCATGCAGTCAAATTCTGCTTCAAAATGAGGAGCCACTAAAACTAAGAGGGTAAAAAGAAGCAGTCAAAAGAAAAAAAAAATCATTGCAGACAACATGCAAACTACTTAATAACACCACACTGGAAGTGCAGAGCAACTGCACATCTTCTACCAAGAAAAACTTGAGAAAAAGCACAAGCCAGCCAGCACAGCTAAACAGCAGAGTAAAAGCAATAAGGCATCCTCCAGAAAGCTAGAATAACAGTGATGTGGAAAAAAATCCAGAGGAATTAAACTCTGACAGCTTAGCCAAAAATGCAGTAAGGCAAGGTGAAACAGTCTGAATAACAGCTAATAAGAAATACAAAGTGCTGATGGTCAGGTCTCTTCCACAGTGCATCACAGGAAAGTTCTCAGCATGTCTTAAAAAAAAAAAATCATAATGTTGCAAGAATGAAACAGATTACTGAGTTTGTATACACTTTTGCAGCAAAAAAGTTCTATAGTTCCTTCATAGGGACCTCCCACTTAAATAGCAACACATTAAGACTCAGAACATGAGTTTACAAGCTGACAAAAAGAAAATAATTTAAAAACCAATGGTAACTAATGCATCAGATGGGTAGTCACCCATAATTCCAGAGGAACTCAAAGACATAAGAGCAAAACTGCTTAATGTGACATTTACTCTGTACCGGTAACAAAGGACTGGTCACTGCCTTATAAAATGCACATTTTCAGGGCTAGCTGAATGAGAAACAACTGATGAGGAAGCCTGACTAGGTAAAATAGCAGGCATTATAATAAAGAATAGAGTTAAGGCTCAAATAATTTAATTTCCCAAGGAAAAGTCAACAAGGGTTTTTGGAAAGGGAGAAACACTTACCATGAACTGCTGAGTTTCACCAAAGGGGTTAATAAGCATCACTGTGAAGAAGATTGGTCTACATGAGGTGGACTTGCAAAAAGCTTTCAAAAAGATCCACTATCAAATGCTTTTAGGAAAAGCATAAGAGAAATGATCCTTCAGAGATAAAGAACGTGATCAAATGTTGGGAAGGAGAGAACAGGAATAGAATGAATAATTAATTCTCACAGCAACAGATGTAAGGTGTAAACGGAGCTCTCCAGGCATCTGCACGTAGTCAGGTGGAAAAGCGAAAAGCTATGAGAGTGAAAGTCTGCAGACAAAACTAAGTTATTAACTGCTTTCTACAAGTTGCTTTCTTACCCTTTTAAGTGAAAACAATGATGTAGTGGTTTATATTTTCTGTTCTACTGCTCTTTATTTACTTTACCTGGAAGGGGATTCAGCACCATAAGCCTTAAAGATTCACACCTAATATTTGCTAATATGCAAAACACATAGGATAACAAGTAAATCAATAAATAAAAGCTTGATTGTACTAACCTGTAATGTTTCTGGGTAGCGTAGTATAAATAACAAAACATCCATTTGGAAAATTTGTTTCCCATGGAATAACCAACAAAAAGGTCTGCCAAATTATAAACTCACATTTTTGTCTGGCTATCAATGGCAATCAGACCAGACCACTTGATTCAGGACCTGCAAGTTGCTCCATGGCCCAAATCTACTTTAAGCTTAGTTGGCAGCAGCGGAAGCATAGCTGGATCCATACGGAAGCACGCAAAATAGTTCCAGTGATGGAATTTTATGTCCCTTTTAATAAGCAATATTAACACTTTGAAGTTTTTGATTACTTGTGCTGAATTCAGGCTTTTTTACTACATATCTTAGCGGTACTTTTGTATTGCAATCAACCACTATTACAGTTGTTCAGGCACAGCTGAACTAAATTGCTCTAAAGCTTTTTAAAACTCCACTCACAGCTGCACTGAGCTCACAAGAGTAATTCATCTGACCTATGGGTCATGAGGAAATCACATCTTATGCTGCAGATACAGGTGCTAGCTGTGCATCTAAGACATGCTGTACTCATATTGGGTAAATTGGCAAAGACCTTTAAGATCATTTAGTCCAACCATAAACCTTAAACTTGGACCATATAGCAATCAGGATGCAAATAACCTGTGCACAACATATTTACACCATTACGGATTGAAAGAAAAAGGTATTTCCGTTATACTCTATCACTCCATAAGCAACACATCCATTCAAACAGTCCACTAGCTACACTGAGCTTGGTGTTTTCTTTACAGTCACTTGGAAGTTATTTAAACCTCCAGCTACCCTGTGGATCATCCTACTAAGCTTAGTTTGAGATGGGCCTACCAGTCCATCTTTGAAAAGAGGTATATGCTAAAAACAGAAGTTTCACGGCACTTCTTCCACAGTAACTCAGAAGGAGCTATTTGTTCAGCTGTATTACTAGCCAATATAAGAAGTCTTTAGTTTGAAAACACTGTGATTTAAAGAAGTCTTCCTTGTTTCCTCTCCCTCCCCATAATTTACTAATACATGCACAATTAAAGGAAATTAACTCCTTCCACACAAACATTTCAAAATGTAGAAAGTGGTGGGGGGAAGTGATTTTTATTTAATAAGGTTATTTTTAATTAATATTTATTCCACAGAAACTTCAAGAAAGCCCTACTCATTTTTCAGTCTATACATTTGGAGTTATTCACCACCAAACAAGGCTACATTTAATGCAACTTTTACTCATTCATTTCCTTACAATTTAACTTTTATAAAAACTCAATGGAAAGGAACTACAACAACTAAGTATATTTAATCTAAGCCACCCAGTTCCTTGACTAATAACAAAAAACACCCTCTTGGCAAGTTTTAATAGCAGCAGCTATGGCACGAAAAACACTTACCAGCCAGCCAACCTACTAGTGTCTGCTTTCATATCTTTTCTCTGGAGAAATAAAAGGTAACAACCACAGGCCATAGACTCATATTTCTTTTCTGCAGAGTAATTCACTCCCCCTCCCCACCCACTTGGTAAAATTCTTGTCTTTGGCTCTTTATAAAACCAGTCATCTTCTTACACAGCACTTCTTGCTCAAAGCCTTTGGAGGTTTATTTCTTGATTAACCCAAGATCTAGATTACTACTTTTACTGCACCATAGGAGTGTGGAGAATCCTGTGGCCGAGTGGCTGAATGAGAAAGGAAGGGATGTGAGCTGGCATGAACATAACTACCACAGTGCTTTGCAGAGTAGCAGAAGAAGCAAGAGTCTCAAGGGCAGTGTGTCCTTGAGATTAAATATTATACTAGCTTTTGCAAAAGAAGGACGCAGAAACAATGCACTGCATACCTAGCGATTACCAGGTGCGCAGAAACAATAGCAGTCGCAATGCTCCAATCCTGAGCCTGGCTTTTGCAATATGTATGAACCTAATTAGCTGCTTTATAAAAGGAAGCATCTATCAAAATAAACTGGGAGGCTTGATGATCACGACCAGGTGTGCTTGTCTCCCGTCATTCTCCACATAGGAGGCTGTTCCCTAACATACCATTGTATGAAGATTTCTCTTTTACTTAGCACTGCGGTGTCTTTTTCTGAGTATGATCCGATGACTGCTATGCAGCAATTTGGAGCTGGGGGGAAGGTAACATCCAGCCTCCATTAGTCACATTTTCCTCAAAGTCTAAAAGGACTCTCTCAGTGAATACTCTTGTACCAGCCAGTGCTCCTGAGGAAACAAAAAAAGATTCCAAAAGCTTTTCCCTGAAGTTATTGCATTGTCTCCATGCAGCTAAACCAACACTCCTGAAACCCCAGCTTCTCAGCTTTTAGCAGGATTCCCCTACCACCACAGCTAAGTAATTGTCCAGAGGCTAGTCAGTACCATCTGGGAGGGAGATAAAATAACCTCGCCACATGTAACGCGACGCTCTCCTTTCTCTTGAAGCTGTAACAATCCCTTGATGTATTTCAGTACACTTAAACTGCAGCTTTAAAACTTTAACAGATCTAAAAACATCCTGCTGCATGGTGCCTGTAGGTGCTTTCACCTCACTAATGCCAAAGGCCTGCTGCTTACAGCTTTGTAACCCTGCACCCACACTGTCAAGGGGTCTTTCACAGAGCTTCTGTGGCAGGCTTTTTTCCTTTGCTTTTCTGGTGCTGCTGCTCTTGTGCTGTTATTTGCCACGGCCCTGCACCTGCAAACCCTAACATGGGTGCTTCTCATGGGAAGCCACTCCCTCTGGAAAAGGGATCACCCTTCCTCATTGCTTTGCCTTTTGTCTTCGAAGATCTTAGTTTACATTAGAGAAAACTTCTTGCTTATACATCCTTTGTACAACACAATCTAAATTTCATAGAAAATAAATAAAATAAATTATGTCACACAGACAAGTTCTGTGCTTCTTGACCTGATTTATATCAATAAACAATTCACTACACATAATAAGCAATTTTCTTGAAAGGGGCAAAAACTTTGAAAAGAGAGAACAATTCAGAGCAGGAAAAAGGCAAATTTTATTTCTCTTTCAAACTAATGACATATACATGAAAAACCCCAATTTCCACATTTTCCATTTTCCTGTCTTAAAATGCACCAAATGAACTTCATAATAGGCACATTTTATGTTATTTTCTCCATTATGGAAATTTAAAATGGTTTTGGTATACAAATTTTCAGGAATCAAATAGTGATGAAACAGAAACTACATCCTACTACTATTGCCTCCACCTTCTGGCACCTGGTCACACATTCAAGTTATCATCTCATCCTCATTTCATAATCCTCAGCAGTTGTAGCTCCACCCACTATTATCTGCTACATAAAACACTTTTCTGTAGTAAAAATATAATGCTCCTTTAAATTTGCTGTGTTCATATGTGCTATGGGAAATCTCAATATATTTTCTTTTATAAACTATTCAGCACATGGAGGCTCAAGCCACGTATTTCAGTCATAAAATACGAGCTTCTCCTGTGTTCTGCTACCAAAAGTAAAATCATTGAAGTTTACTCTAAAAATTGCTATTTATACCATTCTTCAACCTGCATAACAACACGATTGGGTACACGTGTGCGAGGCACAAGAACAGTATGGGAAACATGAGAGAAAAATCTGTTGCTGTATACAGATTAGAAGACACCAATCAACATCATGAAGGATTCATTGCTTTATGAACCTGAAATTTCTAATATTTTCTATACTGCGTACTAATACATTATTTTTCATCATGATACTTTAGCAACGCCTGCAGCTTTTCCAGGAGTCCTGAACACCTCCAACACCTTCAGACTCTCTCACGTTTCTTCAGCCAAGAAGGAAAGGCAGCTCCAACTGACAACCGATTTGAGTACAAATGGAGTAAATGCTTGAGGGCAGATCTGTACTGAAAATATTGAGGAAATGAAGAAGGGTTTTTTTCATCCTGAAGAGCCCTCAAGAACTATAACTCTGCCTGCCCCTCTTTACCCTAGAAGACATAAGCAATGCCAAGGACCATTCTCTAGAGTTAGTCTTTTTGTTCGCTTTTAATCCACTACTTCTGATACCCTACAATCCACTGGGTATCCCAGAAACAGAACAGTATGTAAGCCATGCTCGTATTTCGCAGAACTGCTGATGTTATCGTGTCTGGTTTTTGTTGTGTGGTTAAACTGGACCATCAGCAGTCCGACTGCATGGAACCAAAAGCATCCAGCACTGCCTCCTGCCCCGTGGTTCAACCCTGCGTCCTTGCCTCAATGCCCCTCAGGTATTTCAAACCTCTACTCAGAAACCTAAGAATAGAAACAAAACTATATTTGCCTTTGGCATTATAGTGAGTACAGATTTCAAATTTCAATATTATATAAAACAAAGGCCAAAACCATTCAACTCCATAAAAGCGGCAATAATGCAAAATTGTAAGCTATCCTGGGCTTTCAGGGCTGTATACCAGCAGCCCGTGCCTATGCGGCATAGCTTCCAACTGTGTCAGAGAAGAACTTACTCCTTGGCAATAAATGAAACCTTTCTGGGAACAGCACCACTGCTATGCCCAGGCAAACACAGCGAAAAGCTGCAATTGTTGCTGAGCAACCAGAGCTCTGCAATTGCTGCCGCCTCAGCTGGACATCTCTCCTCTGCGTATTCAGAGCGGAAGATGCAGGATGCCCTGTAGCTGCTGGCCTTTATTAGATTACTTTCTACTTCTGTGGTATGTGATTGTTATTTATCACAAAATGTCATAATTCTTGGTGTAAATATTTGGATTACAACACACTGTCTGGTCTAGATTAAGCAGCAGAGGTTTTCCTTACCCGTAAATTTGTTGAATATTAATTGCAATGGTGACATACTCCTTCATTACCAGTTACAGTTCTTTGGAAATGTGTCCTGTGTCTATTAAGCATTTCTAGATATATATTTGGCTACTGAAACCTGAAATTAGTGGGGATCTCTAACATCATTGTAGCTGGTCATGGCCTGATTGTGACTAAGAAAAATCCTTCTTTCCCTTTTCCTACTGTGCCTGAACATCCCCAAATTTAAGGTGAAAGTGAACAGGCTAATAACGATTTTGTTGGTCTGTCCAACAAAAAAATCCCATTAAGGGAGGTCACCTTGCACAAAAGGGTAACACTTCTTTCCTGTCCTTAGTGGTTAAACTATGAATTGCTCAAGGATGTAATGAATTCTCCTTTACCTTCTTCCACATCATTCACTGGAAAACAATACAGGCTGCTAAAATCTAGGAGGATATTCTAGAAAGACAAGACAAACATACTTACTAATATGGACTTAATTCCCAAGTTGTATATGAGCAAAAGGTTCCAGCCCATGAAGGTGTTAAATGATAAATATAATCAAACTATACACTAAAAAACCTGACTACTTAATCTCATTAGCCACATATCCATGAAATCCAAAAAAAAAAAAAGCAGCAAATTCTCACCTGAATGGCTCCATTTTATCCTTCTCTCCATGTATCAACTAATTAATAATTGTTTACAAAATGTTAAGAAAATACGTTTTTATCAAATATTAAGATATTCTACGTTATCACAGCATTAGGCTGATTCTCTTGACAGTTTTAGGTTTTAGTAGGACTGGCCCATGCCAATAAACAAGTTACCCTTACGCGAGAGAGGCACAATGACTTAATTTGTTATGTTTGTAATTGTACAGAAATATCAGTCCGAACTGTTCTGGAATGTGCCTGGATGCTACTACAAAAATCAAAAATGAAGCACATTTGTATTGCTTTAATATTATGGAAAACTAATGGAGCCCAGCTATGCCTGGGACCTATTAACTACACACCCCTTCCAGGAAAAGGTAATCAAGTTAGCTTCCATTAACAGTGAAAGACCACACCACAACCTCTCACTTTTATATACATTGAGGACAAAACAGTGAAAAAAATAATCATTTACCAAAAAAAAAGAGTTCCATTCAACATCAAATCTTGAAAAAGCTTTGTAGAATTAATTAGGTGTTTCAACTCAACAAAACTTGTAGTAAAATCATTATCAGAGAAGAGCTGAAAGCAGTAGGCTGCCAGCGCGAGGCAGAGCACAGGATTTGTTAGTGCGAGTTATAAACTATTCCTCCTCTCTTACAGCAAGTCTCAAGAGCATCCACCGCCGTGTTTCCATACCTGAAGTCTTGTCACAAGGCAAGTGGTGATCACTGGAAACAGCCGCCCTCTTAAAAACCCAGTAACACGCGATTTTGTTTGTTAACAGCAAACTTTTGTTAATTTCAGCACAGATAAAAATACTTTCTCAAAGGAGGCAAGAGGGGAAATTACCGCTAGTTATTTTCTTTTATCCAAGTATACTGACGTCTCAGAAAACCAGACAGACAGCCCGCTGTGCGCTAAAAAATGTACACAGGCGTGCACAAGAGCTCGGGACGGTGTCCTTGCAGGACGCCTTGTCCCGCAAAAAATCTTACAGGAAAACAACAAAAAAAAAAAGTTATCCAAGAAGAGCCGCTCTAAAACGTCATGTTTCATGGGGACTCCAAACGGTGGCAAGCTCATTTCACCCGCACAACCTCCTCTAGAGACACCCCCCCCCCCGGATCTCCGTCAGACGGCTGAGCCGGGGGGTGGTCTCCGGGATAACGGGGGGCTCTGTGCCCTCCCTCGGCCCCAGACCGCTCGACCTCGCTCCCTTTTCTCCCTCGATTTTTTGCGCGTTTCCTTGCCGTGGCCAGCCGGACCGGCCCCGCAGTTCTGCCCGTGCCCTCGCCCGCCCCGCCGCACCTGCCCGTCCTTGCCGCTCTCCGGCGGGGCCAGGGGCTGCTCCGGCCCGTCGCGGCGGCGGCCTGACCTGCCGGGGGCCTGGGCACCGGCCCGGCCCAGCCGCTGTCCCGCCACTGCCTCCATCGCGCGGTGCCGTTGCCACGGCGAGGGGCTCCCCCTGCCGACCCCCCTATTGGGTTGTTGTTTTTTTTAACTTCCCTTTCCAGGCCGTGGGCAGTCCATGGAAACGAGCTGCCGGTCGGGTCTGGGAAACGGACGCCAAACCGCCCCCCCGGGGCTGCACAGCCCCGCAGCGTGGTCACGGAGCCCCGGGGCTGCTACCCGCGGGGAGCCCCCGGCACAGGGACCTGACCCCCGCGGGCAGCCCCCGGCACAGGGACCTGACCCCCGCGGACAGCCCCCGGCACAGGGACCTGACCCCCGCGGGCAGCCCCCGGCACAGGGACCTGACCCCCGCGGGCAGCCCCCGGCACAGGGACCTGACCCCCGCGGGCAGCCCCCGGCACAGGGACCTGACCCCCGCGGGCAGCGGGGAGGCGGCGGCAGGGGCGCGGATGCTGCGGTAGTTTCTGGGGGTACTGAGGGCTGCGCACCCCGGGGCTGACCTGTTTGTAGGACAGCCAGCTTCTGGCAGATTTCTCGCCAATCCCCCCACAGCTAGCATATATTTTTTAGGAAGAGAGACCTTAAAAGTCACGCATTGTTATTACATTAAAAGATTAAAACTCGTGTCAGGAACAGCTTTGGTGTTCAAGACGTAGGAAAATAATCTGACCTGGAACATCTCATTTTCAGCAACTCCCAAATGCAGCCTTCACAGCTGCTGTTACCGGGAGACACAGGAAAGCCAAAAGCTTCCAACGCTGCCCTTTTAGCTGCATGACAAAAGGGCAATGAAATTTAATACACCTGGGTGCTGCAGGTGCACATAATACAGCTTTCTCCTAAATTGGATAACAGGGTGAGGGTTGCTGTCTTAAATGTTCAGAGAGTCTCCTCGTTATGAGGTTTCCAGTACTACTTACTCTCAGAATGTGACAGTGAACATAAAGATCTTGCTGATACTGTTAGACATACTGAATGGTTATGCATGAATAGAATTCTGGATGTGTTCTTGTCCCCAAGGAAATCTCTTTCTCCTTAACTTCTGACAGAAGACCCAAGTCGGGGTGGTAATTATGCTATAGGAAGTGGTTATAATGCATACACAAAAGTACTCAAGGCTATCTAAGATTAAATATAGATAGAGGAGAGACTAAATATGTACACCCTGACAGGGAGGTATCAGCAGCTTTTGTTCACCCAGGATCTACATCAACACAACCATAGGAATGTGAAAGCTGAATACTGGGAGTAAAGCACAAATAGTTCAGGAGTAGAAAAGCCGAAATTCTTTATTGAACTGTGTAAGAAACCAAATGCCCAGGCTTGAAGCAGGTATTTTACCTTGGAAATTGTTTTTTTTTTTCTCCCTTTAATGTGATTTGAACTCTGGACCAGGGAGCATGCTACTAGTCTTTTATGGAAATCTGTATACGTGGGGCTGCAGAAGACCTGCAGAAATTCCATGTCTTGGCCCAACAATTCCTAAACATTCCCTAACAAGATTTTTCTACCTGCTCTTAAAAATCTCTGGAAGACAGAGACAAGATAAAACCTTCCAGAGGGCATCTCTCATTTACCCATTTCATTATTTATTTACTAATATCAATTATTACTTCAAAATGCACTTTTTCTCATCTACAGTTCAGTGACTCAGCAGAAAAGATGACCTTTATAGTCATAGTTTTTAATGTGCTTGTTGGGGATTAACCTGATAGACAGCTAAAGCCCCACAGAGCCACTTGCTCACTTCCCCCTGTGGGAAATGTTTTCTTCCTCAATTTTTTATCTCCTAGAAAGAAGCTAATTGTTTCAGCTAAAAGCTATTTCTTTTCAGCATTTTTTTGGAACTAGTAGGTTCTGCTCTTTATGATTTTCCAGTTTGTTAGTACCATTGCCAAAATGTGACATGCAAAACTGGACATAAAACTCTTCCAGTGCCCTTAGAAGCCACAGACCAGGAAGTAAAGCTTTCTACTGACAGTTTGAATATAAACTTTTAAAATGCTGCCAGACAACATTTGTCCTTTTTACTTCGGGTTGTTTCAATATTCTCTTTGACACCCACAGGATCTCCCATATAATTTTCTGATACACTTTTGCATACCGATATTTATTCCCTTTTATACTTGTTCATTTGACTTTTCCTCTCTTGAGTACTTTATTGGATTTCTGCGCTTTTCTTTTGTGCTCCGCTTCTTTAATGAAAACTATTTTGAGTTTCATTCGCATCCTCTGATCCACATCTGGATCAACTCTCCTAGAGAGAGAGAACAGAAATTCTCCGTTCCCTTACGAACAATGTCCTGGGAAGTTAGGCTCCTTTAAGACCTCATATAGCATCTTCACAGAGTTTCTCTGAAAATGATTCATAACTTGTCTTGAAGGCAGTCTTTCAAACTGTTTCTGACCTCCATCGTAGCAATTTAAAGTAGATCGTATCTGACTTATTTCTTAACAAAATTATAAATGGAAAAAAAATACTAATTACAAGTGTTGTGTCAGAAGCTGCTAAAAATTAGGGGCATGCTAGAGGTATTAGTTCCCACTAGGTGAATATATGCCTGTCAAGCAGCTAAACTATCAAAAAGGTAACTGAATTGATTTGACATATTTTTTTTTTTAAATCCATGTGGTACATTTTCTTTCCCATCCTTGTCCCCTGAACAATTAAAAGATGTTAGCATAATAATTTGTTCTAGTAATCTTGATGATTCTTCTTCTCTCATTCTTAAAGGAAGGCGCTGTGTTTGATACTCTTTAAGACTCTGAGACCCTGCCCATCATTAAGTGGTTCTCAAAAAAAATGGATCTTGTTTGGGAGATGGTTCTCAATATTCAAAGGTACATTTCATTTCCTGTTGTCTTGAATAGCTCTAAATCCTGTAAATATTTCACTATATTTATTTAATCCAATGCTCTCCTATTCTTTTTTTTTTTATAGTTTGTTACAGCCTTGTCATAAATAGCATTTTATTAAGACCAAAGAAGAAGGCACTAAGTATTGTGGTCTTCCCTAGGCTTCCCACTATTTGTTTACTCTATCCTTTCTTTGTTCATTCTGCTTGACTCCTCCATACTTTATCCCTCCACAGTTTGCTTATTATAAACATCTCTATTTTATGCTCATCCTTAGCACTAATATTCTCCATATGATTATTTTTTAACTTTCAGGACAAACATACCTCAGCAGAGTCTCCTTACTGAGATGCTAATATCATTAAGGATACTAAAGGTGCCCCTCTAGCACAGAATCAGGGAATAACTGAAGCTGAAAGGAATCTCCAGAGACGATCTAGTCAACCCCTGCTCAAAGAAGGGTTCAGCCAGAAAAGGTTGCTCAAGACCATGTCCAACTGGATTTTTAATATCTCCACGGATGGAGACTCCACAACAGCTCTGAACAACCCATTCCATTGCTTGACCACTCTCACAGTAATTTTTTTTGTCTAAGATTGAGTAGATTTTCCTGTGCTTCAGGAACACAGTAGTGCCCTCTTGTCCTGGGCACTACTGAAAAGAGCCTGGCTCCCTCTTCTTTACACCCTTCCTTCAGAGGATTGATAGGATCCCTCTGAGCCTTCTCTTCTCCAGGCTGAACAGTCCCAACTCTCTCAGCCTCTCCTCGTAGGACAGATGCTTCAGTCCCTTCATCACCTCTGTGGCCCTTGCTGTACTTGCTCCACTATGTCCACGTGTTTCTTGGACTGTAATAGACACAGCACTCCAGACGTGGCCTCACAGGGATGAGTAGCAGGGAAGGATCACATCCCTCAGCTTGCTGGCAACACTCTTCCTTAATGCAGCCTGGGGTGCAGTTGGTCTTCTCTGGTAGGTTACTCCTCATGCCAAGTCCAGGGGCAGGACTTGGTAGATCCTTTTGCTGAATTTCAGGAGACTCCTGTTGGGCCATATCTCCAGTCTATCACGATCCCTCTGAATGGTGACATCATCGTCTGGTGACAGAAAATGACCACTTGTGACAGGCCTCCACCCAGACTTTGTGCTGCTGAGCACAACCTTTCTAAGCCTGACAGTTCTCCCAGTTTTCGGGCCACCTCACTTTCCATTTATCTTGCCCATACTTCATCAGTTTGTCTGTGAGGAACTTACAGGAGACAGTTTAGTTAGACTATAGCTGAAGTCTTTAGTAAAGTCAAGATAAACAACATCCACTCCTCTCCCCTCATCCACCAAACCAGTTGTCTGGTTGTACCAGGCTGTCAGGCTGGTTAAGCACAATTTCCCCTTCTTAAATCCATGCTGAAACATGGCCAAGGCACAAACATTTCTGACTCTCAGAACTGGTAGTCCTGCCATTAGGTAATCCTTCTTCATCAATGTAATAAGTACTTACATTTGGTAAGGGGGCTATACAGGTGTGTATGTTCAATAATATCTCAGAAAGCCTCAGCCTCGTCACACCTGAGTCACTACAGTCACCTCAGTCCCTCAATTCACTTGTGTCACTTTTGACATCAGTCTCATCGGTTATTTACTTGACACTGTTCGCCTCAGTCACTTACCCAAGCCTAACTGTTGCTAGATCATCTCCTTTCAGCTCCTTTCAGCAGCCACTTCACTCATGCCACCTCTCAGGTTAGCAACAGGTGGGCCACTGCCACTGCCACTGCCACTGCCACTATCATCTCCCTCAGTTCCACCAACGACAAAGCGCAAGGGTGTGACGGAACTGGTGTCCAAAATGATTTGCACAGAAATGTCTTTTGAATTTCAGGTTTTTAAAAAAGCATTGGTACTTCTAAGAACAGAAATTAATTTCACTGAAATAGTCACTAACACATGAAGATTAGTGTGCATTTTTACAGGTATTAGCTACATGAAAGTTTAAGAAGAGAAGTGTTTTCCGTTCCCAACTTGAACTATAGGGAAAAGAATAGGATTCCAGCTGTTGCATTACTAATTCTGGAAGGTATGAAAGGATTATTCACATGTCATACTTTACTTGTGTGTCTAAATAAATTCAGAGGAGTGTTTTGGGGAATAACTCCAGAGCTCGATGTTCAGTTTCCAAAAGTGATCACCAGACACCTTGAGAGGGCAAGAAGAAGAGGGCAAGTTTTTGTGACATTTTTGCATAATACTGTCCCACATTCTGACCGTCTTCAGCTTGGGCAATTTTCTGAGCCCATTGTCATGGTGCCACCAGGGCATCTGCTGGGACTGGGCACCGGGGGGTCCCTGGGTGGGTGACACCAGGGCCAGGCAGCCAGGACGCGTCCCACCCCCAACCAGGAGCGGGGCAGCCGGGGGGCACTGAGGCAGCCCCAGACCTTGCATCAGGCATGTCTCTGGGGCCAGGGATCGGTCAAGGCCAGGATTTGTCTGCTTAGGAGATCATGCTGGAATTCTATTCCAAATCCTTCTCCAGCCTCCCTCTAACCCCATGCACTGTTGCTGTATCCACAGTGTTGTTCAACAATGTGATCCACAGGTTTGCGACCTGTTAACGTGAAGAATAGCTTTCAACTATTTGTTTTGAACCTGTCTCCCATTAGCTTCATCTGATGGCCCCAACACTTGTATTTGGAAAACACATTTTCTCCATGTCACTCATAATTTTGTAGACTTCTATCATATCTTGCTCTGCAGAAACACTTCTTCTCCACCTAACTCAATTACTTTCCTTATAGAAACCATTCTAGCTCTTCGATCACCCTGCTGTCCTTCTCTTCCCTGTTCTAGTTCTCACATATCTTTTTTGAGATGGAAGAACCAAAACTTCACAGGATGTTTCAGGTACAGGTAACCCATTTATGCAGTGGTGTAATTACATTTTCCATTTTGTTCTCTATTGCCTTCCTGACAATTTCTAGCCTGTCTCACTGCTACTGAGCACTGAGTTGATGTTTTCATGTAATTCTTTATTATAATTTCAGGGTGATGAACCTCATTGATAATGTTTTAAGATTCAAATATATTTAAGGACTTATCATGGACAGAGAATAAGACTTCAGACATGATAAAACAAAAATACAACATAATAGATACTGCCACACTTGGTAGCATCACAATCCATTCCCCTTCCCCTAGTGATACCACCAGCAGTAATGACTGTTCACGCAGCGTGGATAAAACCCATAACAACACCTACCATGGATTTGTACAGCACAGAAGATGTGTTTTCAGCAATATGAAATTTAAAAAGTGTCAAACCACAGTGGGACTAAAGAAATGCATGATGGAACACATAGCTGAAGTTCATAGTTTTGTGAATTAGCCTGTGACATGTCCGAGTCACTGTCAAGCTTTTAAGAATATCGAGAATTTCAAATCTTACTCTGGTTTAGATTAACACCCTTTCACTTGAATACAGCACAGTAAAAATGAACAGCCACTTTGGTTGCTTCTATCTCAACCCCCCGAAAATGATAGTAAATCTGGGTAATCGGAGTTTCTATATTTTTGCATAAAACAGCCACTAGAGGGAGAGATAATCCCAAACACTCAAATACATCCAATCCTAGCTAGAAGAGGTTTGACATTTGAATCTGCTTTCTACCTGTCACCTGTCACCATGACCACAAATACAAAATCTGCTGGGTTGGTTTTTTTTTTTTACAGGATGATACAAGTATTCAGTTACAATTAATTACACTGAATTCCTTGTGATTGGGTTGCCCAGTAGATGTATCGAGAGTTTTTTGCCAGAACAAAGGCCTTTCCTTAGAAGGCTCTTTTTACTTATTTATTCAGTGATCAACAAGTCATATTTAAATTGTAATTTCTTTGTAAAGGTGATTCGATTTGTAAGGCTCAGCAACATTCCTTTAAGTAATCTTAGTTTCTTAGGAACTTCAGCAATCTTAGATTCACTAAATATAGCAGACCATAAAACTACGACATTTTGCACTCGTACAGTACCCTTATTGAGACAATAAGAAAGTGTATTATAAATTCAAGAGGCCAGATTATGATACTTAGAGCAAATGTCAACTTATTAACCAAAAAGATAATCAAATTCTACAGATCACGAAAAGAGTTCCAGCGATTTGTTGATGATGATAGTGGTACTTCTCCAACTTTAAGCATGTCACTCAGATCCAAGTATCTCTGTGGCTGATATTCTTCCACAGTAACCAAGGTAAGGAAGTCTCATATTGTGTTGTATCACAAAGCAATCAAGACCAACCATTCTCCATAGAAGAGGAACATAGTAATTATGATGTTAATAAACTTTATCAAACATAATATAGCTGTGATAAAAATCTTCATCTCATGGTCACACTTGATTATGGAATTACTTGATATTTTATTGTAACTTGTCAGACAAATTTGTGAAGCTGATGTGAGACAGTATGTTATCATAGTTCCCAAAAAGCAATCTGTCAAGTAAAACTAAGGAAGATATGCCCTGGCACAGACCTGTACATCCCCATACCAACTCCAGGAGTTCCCTGGTCTCACTTGCTCCCCCATCAATCGGGGAGGGGAAATGGCAGGCCTGCAGAGACTAATTACCCACCACAATAACAATTATAACCAAAGTGAAGAAACAAAAGAGCACTTTGTGTCTTTTAGCATCCTATATGAGTGGCCAGGAAGAACCACAAACTGAATGTTATTAGTTTTTATCATTTCTTGCCTGGGTGATACAAGCACCCAAAACTATTCTGTGTTCTCCCTGGATATAAACCAGCAATTTACGGATAGATTATATTACTAAACAATACATATGTATAGATACAAATATACATTATAAAAATATATTCCCTCAGGCATGACTGTCAGGTAGCATACATTTATTTCTCAGTGGAGGAAAACAAATATTGAGGAAAGTGACAATTGCATTAAGACAGGAGGTCTAAGCAGTAATCAAAGAGAAATTATAATGATGATATGGATCAAAGGGGCAAGAAGTGGCAACTGGAAATAGAAGGTGTCGTGGTCAGTCCCAGAAACAGACAGGATTTTTTTGATTAAAGTTTGGGCTTACAGGGAGATAAATAACTCATGAAACATCCTTTTAAGAAGAGAAAGGGAAGCTAACCTGTTGATGGAGTTACAAATCTGATCTCTTTTTAAAAAGCAACAAATGAAAAATTTATTCCGATTTTCAGAAGGCAGGAGACCAAGTGGCTCATTTTCCCCACCCCTTTGATGGGGGTGTGGGCCATGCTGGGTGAATTCGACGTGGTAGGAGTACGGAGTGTTGCTACAACTTAGAGAAATAGCAGTCCTACGGGAATACGCTCTCCTGCCTCTCCCCACAGGTTCTCTGAAAAAGGAATAACCAGCAGCTGGAGGAAGGAGATGTGGTAGAGCAATGTGAGCAGCAGAGAAATGCATGTAGGACTGATCCCAAAGTGTCCATGCTGAGAAAGATGAGAGGAAGCTCTGAAATCAAACAGTATTGTTCGTGAGGGGTGGGGATCCTTTTAATCAGGAAAACTGTCTGGTAGCTGGAATGGCTAATGTTATAGAATGTAAGAGTCCACATGTGATTGCTTTCCAGCTGCTAAAGAAAAACCTTTTAAAAATTGAAATGTATCAAATTTTAACAGAGGAAGAAATATTTGAACATCTACATGGCTGTGACCATGCAAACAAATCCCATTGCTAAGATCCGTCCTATGTCGCCGAGAAAGGTAATACCAGAATGAGAGAAGAGGACAAAGTACCAGCTAGAGTGAAACTCAAGAAATCCCCAGAAAGTTAACATTTAACTGGAGATAATTCACAGAAAGTCACAGAAAAGAGTCCATCTTTGGCAAATCAGTCTGCTTTTGAAATACATAGCTGAGTAACTGTGTTCCTAATCTACCTGGTCTTTTTAAGCACTTTTGCCTTACAACCTGCTTAAAAGCTGGTCAAAGACCTCTTTATGAATTAGATAATTAAATATTGTAAGGGTCAGTTAATTGCACAGTTAAAGGACTAGCTTGGATAGCAAAGGCAGAGAGCAATAGTGTAAAATAAGAGTTTGGGCTAGAGAAATATGAAGAGCCGTGTGCCACAGAGACCAGTAATGACTGGGAGTGACTTCATTCCTCGCATGCACGTCTCTGGCCAGGGCGGGGGAATCTGGCTGTAAGGGAGCGGAGTCTGCTCATGACACATAACTGGGCAGAGGTTCAGAACAAGGGAAAAGAGCCATAAACATCAGAAGGTCTTGGGCAGAGCAAGAGCAACAGGAAATGAGTTATTTGTGTGCTTTAATTGGGAGAAACGGTGGTATTAAACACCAGACAAGTAGAAATGTCATAGCACTGCCCCAACATTGTGCTTCTTGCAAACTTCTTACTGGCCAAGTACAGTGAGGGAGCAGGACCACTGGTACTGAGGTAGGAAGTTCTCAAGTGTTTAGCACTAGACACAACTCAGGCAGGCAACTTTTTTGAACAAAATTACAGACATAAGCCTGATTTTTTTTCAGTAATAAAGGCCAGGCCAAAAAAGAACATTACGCAGGAGTCTGAGCAAGTTCTGATTGAATGCTTTGGACTAATATTTATTATTAATGTATCTAATATTGCTGTTTTACACGGACAAGGCTACACCAAAACTAAGCAAGATGTTAAACTAAAAGTTTAATATTAAGGATAGTACCTTGAGGTTGAAGAGTCTACAGCTTTGGCTGCTTAAAACTACTTTTATTTAGCAATTTAACATTGCTATTTAACAACTGTGCATAGAACATGTGCTGTAGAGTTTTTAAGGTTCATTGTTGTGCCACAGAGGCCTCTTTGTTCATATTTTTAGATCTTCCAAATATTTGTTTACACATTTCCTGTGGAGAACATACCTTCTATAACACTGCTGCTGCATCAGCCCACTCCTGCTTTATTTTAGTATCCCCCAGCTGATGAGGGACAGATGGGTGAGGGCTGGGAAGAGAGGAATGCTGCCCTGCCTCTGACGGCCGTGGAAGCTATGCAGCTCTCCTCCCCCAGACAGCTCTCAAATGCCTTTTGGGAAAGGGGCCAACATGACTTTCTTGGTCACCAAAACCGCTAGAGACCTACAAAAGCCTCAAGGTGAATCAGCTTTCAGTCTTGAAGGGCAGGGCACAGGGCACTGAGAAACTGTTGCTAAAGATTCTCATCTCAGAGAGGTTTAAAATTGAGGGAAGAGGCACAGTTTAGTGTGATTACGCAATGTTAACTTGAAAATTGGTGTGTACATTGTGCTGTTCATAAACTTTTCCCACAGTTCCAATCTTCACCTTGTCTGGTCATGAAATTGAAAACTGGGAATTACAGTTTGGATTAACACATTTTGGATTAACACTTTGTAAAATTAATAGAGTCTAGTCTGCATCAATATCTGCGATGTTTTCTGTGTGCAACACAAACCACTTTGCGCTATGGTCCCTCTTCTTTTCTGACCGTGACAGCACAAAATCTCTCTGTGCTGAGATAGGCTCATCTGCATCTCCTGATCCAAAAGCCACATCCTCCCTTGGCTCACCAAAGGTTGCAGCAGCCATTGGAGAGCTCCTCCCGTGGAGCTGCCCTGATCATGGAGTGCAGACGCCACAGCCAGGGCAGTGGGCAGAGGAGAGACCTCTGAAAGCTTTACTCAGTGCAGCTCGTTTGGACATGAGCCATGGAATTCCCTTAGTGTAACAGTGGACAAGACAAAGGGTAAGACTCTAATCCCACAGCTTTCTGTGGGAAATGTGTGTGATCTCAAATGCTGTGGAAAGTTGTGGGTTTAGAAAACAATGAGGTTTAATGTAGAAATTCTTCTAAAGCACTGTTTGCAAACTCAGTGGTTTAGGTAATGTGTGATGCTTACTAGTCAGTTTTTCACCTATAATGAGTATAACATATTACTGTCTTTCCAAACAGAAAGATGGGATGATTCTCTAGGGAATAAATCCTAATATGAATGCAGGCAGCTGATAGTTCCCGGTATGCAGATGTGCACGTCATGCCTGCCTGTCTTCCAGACCATGGCACCCACAAGTGATGGTAATCAGCATGAACCCAGGCTACAGTTAGGGCAGGGTCTCACAATCCTGAACTTTCAGACCTCTCAATAAATCTGTATAGGATGCAGACAAGCTCCTGGCTGGCTCTTCCCCAGTTCCTCCCGTATCCTCTGGAAAACCGGCTAAAGGCAGCTGTTTCCTCTGCAATGGTGGCTTTGACCCTTGACAGATGACGCAAGCTTCCTGCTCTCTTCTCCCCTTGTGTACAAGATGTCAGGGCTCAAACAGAAACTCCTGCTGGCTGGCTGTGCTGCCTCGTACAGCTTTCTGGCTTCTCCAGGACTGCGGGGGGAGTGAAAAATTCCCCTGCTTTCCTCCTTCAGTGAGCATGTGGAGACGGCAGTGGAAGGTTCTGGGGAGAGGAGGCTGCAAGATCCAGCAGAAGGGAAAGCTGATGGGCTAATGACGGCAGATCCTCTGCCACGTCTGGTGGCAAAGGACATTTTATAGAAAATGTTTAGTGGCAAAGAGAAGGAAGTCTTTTGGGGAGCAAATAAAAGATTCAAAATCAGAAAAAAAATGAAGAAGGAAAGATTTTCTTCCTCACGTCTTTCATCATTCTCATCGAGAAGAAAACACCTTAGCTGCTCCACACCACCAAGCTGTAAACATACTGGAAATCAAGCATTTGCTAATACGTAGTTCCCACACCCATAGGACCTTTTTCTTTATCAAGAAGAACATAAAAACATTGCCTCAAAAAATAAAATTGTGGATAAACCTGTTTACAGTTTGCATCTCGAGGTTTGTTTTTTTTTTCAGAAAGCTGGGTAGGTATGAAACCCTGCTGCTAATGTGCACATTTCACCGATCTCTCATATTCAAGATTGGTGATACAAAGTACATAAATAATAATTGGCAATTATTTCTTCCGTTTTGTTTGTTAATTTGTTCCTTCAATTTGCCTTATAGTTGTTGCTATTAAAATCATTTCTGTTTTTTTACTTGAATAATTTGTTATTCCCTAGACTAAGACTGCTTTGAAAATAAAAATCGAGTCTTGGTAAGTATATTATTCATTCCTTATTATTAACCAAGATCTTCTTTATTTGTCCGGAATACAAATGCATATTAATTATGCCAATAAACATTTAGGAAATTATTATCATCATAATAAAACACTCCACTAAATATAACAGTATGCTTCATGATCACCGTATAGAACCTGGTGAGAAAGTATAGATGTTTGATTATATCCACATTTTATATAAAGTGTTTAGAGGTGATAATTTGTTGTCTAAATGTTCTCATGTAACACTCACATGAAACGCTAATGCAGAACTGAAATTCCATTACTTTTCATCATTCATCACTGCTCTCTCAGTGCACATACGAAATTATTCACTGGGCAGCAATGTCTCAAACTGAAGAGAACACAGGCTTTGAATACAAAAACACAGTTCACAAATATTTTTAAATTAAAACAACAATTCATAGTACATTTATAAAACTGACAAAACATATTTTGACCATACAATTAAAAATCTGATTACAATGTTTGTAACTGACAGAAATATACTGTAAAACAGAATAATTTTGAAGCTGGACATCTATCACATGTCTCTGTGTTCCAGTCTGACCAGAAGCACCATTCCAGAAGTCCTATCAGCAGATAAAGTCTCACCCACTGATCTGATACATTCTGAGAATCTGTAATGTGAAGATTAAAAAAGCAGGTCAGTAAGTAATAAAGTTATTTTGACTGAGTTAATAAAAATTATGTTCTGTCACACTGGATTATTTCTGCTTTGCAGGAGCAGAAGGATAAAGCAGTCCAAAATTTGCTAGGCTTCTGTTAAGCTTTCCTTATTGTTCTTTGGCTGGGACAGGAAACGAAAACTAGTAAGCTATCGTCTCAAATTGCGCAAGCAATTGCATTCTTTGAAAACCATTATCTGCATTAAATCTTTCGTGGCAGGAAATTACAAACAGCAAAAAATTCCTTCACAATGAGAGAAAAGCCCAGACTATTTTCAATACTTGTCTTAAAGTACAAAAGATGCTGAAAATTGATTCAGTGGTTGCTGTGACTCCAGACACCTATCCTGACAGTAGACTGAATCCTTCAGAAAGAGATTATGGGTATTAAGTAAGGAAAAGGAGAATTGTCTGAAATCCTAATAGTTAAATTTTCTATCAGACAATCTGTAATTTCTCACGACTGATCACTGAAGAGAAATACAGAGAAAACAGAACAGGTGATCATAATTGTATTTCTAGTTCAGACTTAAAAACGGTGTTGTGAAACAGTGAGAAAAAATGCCTGACCATTCATACCAGCATTTATAACTGTTTTGGAAACATTTACCTAACAAGAATATTGGAATAGAAACTTTAGTTCACACTGACATAGAATAAAAGTCAAGCTATAAACAGATATTACGTTGTGACTCGCTGCAAATTATGTCAAAATGGTGGAAAAATAAAATTTAGAAAACATAATGACCCAGATTCTCAAAGCTGCTTTTTTCTCCAGTGGACTTTTTAAAGCTGTATGCTTCAAATGATCCATCTATAGGCCAATGATTCCTGCTGCGAGACTGATTTTTTGTGAAAAAGAGAGAAATACAGTAACTGGCATTTTACTGTCTTGATAAGAGGCAGAACAGAAACACCTGAGAGAAACAATCCAGGAAGGAAATCGCTGACTGCTTAAATGCCGTTGTTAACTGAACAAAATCATGTTTCTTTACACTAACTGGCAGGATGGTACATTTTAACATATTTTTTCCCTTTTGCCTTTCCTTGCAAAATTCACATTTCATGGTACCAACTAAATTCAGGTAGTTGCTGAAATCCATCAGTAATTCCTCATTTTAAGAAAGGACTGTATGTTAGACGTATATAGTGTACTTAGCTCAGTGAATTTGCTGAAGAGCAAAAACCACACCAAAAAAATCACCAAAGTAATTGTCCGTGTCTCTAGAGATGATCCCTCCTTCCCCAAAATATGTAATTTTTAGCTGTCTTCAAAATGAGTAGGTAAGACTGAGGCAAGAGGATTGGTGAAGAGTTCAGGCTGCTGCAGACACCCAGAGGCTGTGGTCCCAGGAAACTCCACCTTTCTGAAGGAACTTTGCCATCTTCAGAGCTGGGTCATGTCCTCATCTGCCATGCTGCAAAGCCAGTTACCTGATACTTGCATGCTACAATGTAAACAACAGCAACAAGTAATAAGAAACCCACCTATATAAAATATCTAATTTATCAGCTTCCTAACATTGCTACTTTTTTTTTCCAAAGTTGAAATATTCCTTGCTGTATCGAAGAACTTAGATATTTTATCTCTTTTTTTTTTAGAGGGATTTTCTAAGGATGCTAAAATGAGCAAGTCACCTCAGTTTGCGGTTTTCCTTGATGTGCTGCTTTTACGTGGGTCTCCTGGACAACCTCACCTCCCTTCCTGGCTGTAATCATCTTGCTCTCCTCTTTCTGACCCTGCCTGCCAGTACCTGCTCTTACCTTTTTTTAACAGCACTGCAGATTTCTAGTAGATAGAAATTACAGTCTTTACACCTCTGTGACTTCTTTGATTCATTTATGTCAGTGGCATCATTTAGATCACCCTTTTTTGCCACCACGAGGGTTGTCCAAACAAGCAGATATTTTGTTGGGCTTATTTCTTACCCAGTTATCAAGCTAGGATAAAAATGGGACGAGGATGATTTTCTGTGCCGCCTTCTCTTTTTTCTGCTATCTTCCAGCATCCTTCATGCTTTTATACTGTGTAGTAGTTCTTTTAAATAATTTATTCTGTTAAAATTCAAAGTGTGTCAACAAGTTGCAGTGAAAGTGACTAAGCTAATTCTGAAGGAATGTATACCATCTGCTTGGTCAAACTCTGCTGGCAAGAAATGTCGTTTTCACACCTGTATGAAACATAATTTAGACATATGGTTTCTGCCCTCATATATCAGGAGAGGTATACCTTTCCACAGATGTAATTAACTCAGTCTTGCCTGTGGCAAAGTGCAAAGTGGGTACATCAATCTCTGAGTGATTGAGCTGGCTAATTCTTTTCTCTTCATGATTCTTCCTGGACTTGGGAGTGTGCACTGAGAATGTCGCTGTCTCCAAGAGAGACCAGAAGCAGAACGTGAAAATATGACATTATATTTTCAGGTTCTGCTTCTGGTCTTTCTTGGAGACAGCGACCTCTGAAATGATACCAAGGCCAAAAATAAAATCTGATTTTGTTGCAGATAACAGCATTTAAATGCTAGGAGTACTTAAGTACTGAATGTATGTTATCAGTTATATTTTTGTTTTGCTTCATACATGTTTCCAGAAGAATATTGATTTAGAAGTTTGTACTCATTTCATGCTTGGAACCTAGTTTTGCATAAGCACAAAATTACTCCTATATTTGGGAGATAAGGCAGTAAATAAATAAAGCCCTGAACTTCTCTTCATCTAGTAAAGTGATGTGGTACACAAATATTTATGCTTTGAGATATGCTTTGTTATGACTGATCAAAAATGTTGGGAAAAGTGTAAGTAAGGGGTGAAAAAGATAACTATATTGATGTGGATGTTGTCTTCTGTAGCTGGTGTCCACAGTTTCTGCCTCTCTTTTTCTCTTTGCTTACTCCTGAGGACCACACCAGCGTGGACATGGCAGCGTGAAGTATCAAGAAGTTCATTAATTCATCCATCTATCCAGCGCAGTGTGAGGCTCCACAGATGGCTGGCACAGCCCAGGGAACTGAATGGGGAAGAGAAGTCAGTGGGTACCGGGTGGGAACTGGCACCATTACCAAGGGGAAAAAACCTCCTGGAACAAATGCTCTCACTACTCAGGCTTAAACAAAACGTCACATTCAGCCCAGCAGTAAGGGAGAAAATATCTGGTTGTGATGAGCATCCACTCAGTCAGTATGGCAACACTTGGAAAAAAGATTTTACTCAAAAAATGTTTTATTTAAGTAATTAAAGCCTTGAAATTTATTCAGGGGCTGAAAAAATACAGGAGATGTTTCTGATAAAGAAAAACAGGAATGTTTTTCAGAATGACATAGCTCACTTCTCTGGCTCTGCTGTCTTCTGGGCTGCAGAGAAATGCAGCAGATTTTTTTTAACTGAGATGCTGGCACATCAGTGGGAACACGCAGGTACAAAGGCACTTTTTTCCCCACCTTCTCTGTACATTAAAGAAGGGCAAAGTGATTATTTAATTTGCATATTGTGGAAACAATTGTGTCATGATAAAACAACAAATATTTCATTTATGTACAAGAAGACCTTTATTTTAAAATCCAGAGAAAAATTCCTGTGGGACAATAATTCTACAGGCTGTGGAATATTGTTAGCAGGGTTAAGCACAGCTAAGAAGGCTCTCTTATTTCTTTAAGCTGTTCAATTAGATGGACACACATCACATAATATATATCATGTAGTATAATTTGAAGAAAAAATGGAAAACTGGACAAGGAGCTATACATTCAATACACAGTTTTATTTCAGAAAGGCTTCCTAGGCTGAAGGAAAACATGGAAATAAAATTAAAATTTAAGTACAGCAGTACTCATCTATTTAAACAGGCATCACATTTTGTAATTATACTTCAGTTCACAATTACTGGGTTTAATATGATATCTATTATCCCAAGAATTATGTATCAAATATTATAACTGCATTCTTACATGTCATAAAGCAAATATCACTCAATTACTCTGCTTGCAAAAAATGGAACAAAACAAAACTAGAATTCTAGGACAGATAAATGTATGGATAGATAGACACATACATACATACAGAGATGCATAGGTACGTAGATAGTACTTGAGATCTATCAAACAACGCATGCTCTCTGAAAAAGACACACATTTAAATTGTTGTGCCCATTGCAACAGTTCAGTCTTACAGCAAGCTCTGAGCAGAGCCCCCATGGTTATGTTGAAAAGAAGTCAATACCTCTGTGATGTGAATCATAGGATTTTATATTTCCGCTTTCTGACACAAAGAATTTAATTCTGCAGTGCTTTTATAATAGAGTTCATTGGCTGTCTTTTACTGGACCCAGAATTTATATTCATGGTTACAGAACCAAATGTATTTTCAAATGTACTCAGTTCAAAGAGTATGTTCATGACTAAAAACCTTCTGGCTGTTTACTACTGCATTCCAATACAGAATATAAGCAAATAGACAAATTAAAGTGAATTGGAGTTTTCAGTCCCTTCTCCTGTGCAGCTATCCCTGGTGAATTTAACTGAATAAATGAATAAACCTCTTCTTTTTAATGAAAGTTGGAAAAGAGAAAAATTTTTAAATAGCACCAGTGACTGACTGGTGTAGTTCTCCTCTATTCAGAAATAGTCTCTAATGAACTCTGAGGCTACAAATGGACCTCTATGTGTTTCAAAAAGGACTCTCTAAAACAATAGGGAATTCACACAGTTCTATGAGTTCTAACCACAAATACACAGAAAGACGTACAGGGTGGTTTTTCATTTACTCTGTTGCTCTTTTACACCCTTCCAACATTTAATAGTGCTTGGGAAACTTTTTCTATCCATTATATGTGGTGGTATATAGAGCCTTTTACTTAGTCAGATTGTTACAGAGGGAATTTAGTGTAATAATGAAATGAAAAAAAAAGTTAACTGTGTGACAGAGGCACACTGTGTTTCAGGGTCGTAGGTGTTACAGCAGATCTTCAGTTATGACACCCAGATAATTGCTGATGAGAAACTGTATTCTGAAGCTGCTGCACTGCCACGACAGCGGGTCCCACAAAGGGACCTTTGTTTGGCCCTGTGGATATAAGCGAGACCTCCTGCTGCTCTGCTGCCAGCACACTGCCATCACTGAACCCACACTTCCAGCAAACCCTAACCCACCCTCACGCAGAGTGGGAAGTCAGAAGACCTCACACCGAGAGTGCAGAGAGAGCAGCCGTTCACAAAACTCCAAAGAGGAAGTTTGCTGGAGCCCCACAGTCTGTTATTTGAAAAAGATAACGCCACTCTGCCTGCACATGCTCTGGAGGCAATTCCGCAGCAAGTAAATGCCGAGCTGTCCATACCAGTCAGTGCATTGCCCGGCTGCACTTAGGAGACGAAGCCTGTTTTCTTCAAAGTCTTACTTCTGGATGGTGTTGTCTTATCCAGAGTGGTAACAGAAATAACCAAGATTTAAAAAATCAGGAAGCTAAAGGAGAACTTCTTCCTAAAGAACACCATGCCAGATCTCTCTTTCAAGTCCTTCTTTTCAGGTGGTTTGATTTTTATAAGGTTTGAGAATGTGGCAGTTCCTATACAGGGAAATATACTCTGTGAAAAACAGGATGCATACACATATATGTGTATATATACATTCACACACACAGACACACGCACTTGGGAGTCTAATTTCATGCTTCCGGGTGCAAATGCTTTGACTCGTGTCTTTTGTATCCACACATCTCATGACATGTATCTACATCACACATATTCACTAAATAAACATATGGTGCTGCTAATAGCCAGAGGTGTTATTTCCCATATAATAGAGACTATTTGCCACGCTGTATAGAACACCTGCCCTAAACCCCACGGTTGGTTTGTACCTGTGTCGCAGTGAATCTATCTCGCGAGGCTGAGGATGGGCATCATGCCATCTTAACAGATGGGTCTGACAGCCAGGAGAGCATGCGTGTGCATCCAGTGTAGGTGAGAGCGATGAGATTCTTGGCCAGGGAGATCTAAACAGCTGTCTGTTTTGGCTGTACCTACTCCAAGAAGGATGTAGGCTTACATTACATGAGGTCTCTGCAAGCCCAGATATTGGAGGGGAGCATCACGTGTGTAGAGAAAAATCCATTCAAACAGCTATGAATCAAAGACAACCACTGAGAAACAGTGAGGCAGCATTATGGCACTCCACACCCCTCTGCCTCCCCTCAGGAACACCAAGCAAAACTCGTCAAGACAAGTTAATTTGTCTGAACATGTTGGCAAGGCTGCAGAAACCTGTTGCACAGGATTTCTTCCTGTCCCAGAGGCACATAGTATTCGGTAAAACAAAAGCCTAACTTTCAAATACTGTGCAGACACTTCTCTCCTATATGGTATAAAAAACTGCTGAATAAAGGAGCAAGTCCTTTAAGCACAAAGAGTATGAATTTAGCTCGTGTCTTTTAAAACATAATTTAAGATGTCCTGTGAACAATTAGGTATTTGCATGACTAGAAGTTAAAATATTGCTTTCAGAAATTACCCCCTTATAGAATTTGCATCCTTGGGTCACATCTGTGTGTATTAATACAGAGCTGAACAGAAACATCATACAAGCTGTATTTATTCAATGTTCTGAAAGGTTCAAGCACAATCAGTGCTGTTTTCTTCATGTAATAATGCACGTCATTCATATACCCACACTCAGAAAAATCTACATAAAAATAGTCTTTAAAAAAGTTAAGTGGTACATCAACTATTGTCTTGAACTATTTTTTAATTAAAATTTTGACAGTGATTAGAGATTTAGCAGAGTCTATGGAGTGACCAGTGTGATTAGGTTATGGAAAAACATATTTCAATACAACATACACATTTTTTGGAGCACGTAGCTGTTCAGAAAACCACTGAACAGCACAAAGTATAAAGTGCATACAGAAAAACAAAGAGGGAAAGCATAGCCATATGAAGGTGAATAAGATACATGAGGAAAGTGATAAAAGTCCTTCCTATACAAAAGCTTAAGTGGTAGGTAGAGCAAGGCTGCTGGGACACATGAAAAAAAGTTGGTATAAAGTGTTGGTATTAGTTTTGTAAATATTCATCAGGCTTCTTTGCAAATTAAAAAGCCAGATTCCTGTCCTTACAGACAATAAAGGAAATTTTTGTAACCAGGTTGCTGGGGGGTGCAATTCCCCAGCAATTGCTCAAGATGGATGATACTTTCAAAGGAGCACCTTCCCACCATGAATGCACCAGCAATGAAACTCTTCTGCCCCCTCCTCTTCCCACAACACAGGCTCATGCTCTTGGAACTGATGTATTAATTCTTATACTTAGAAAATAAATTTTAAAAAAGAAAATAAAGTTAAATTCTAACCCAGCTGTAGTCACTTTGTTGAAAATGGCAATTTATTACACTGGCAGCATGGGAAACCAAGGAGCAGTAAGCCAATTTCCTTCCTGCTCCACTCTCTTCAGCGGCTTTTATTGTGTTTTGTTTATTGAATTAACCCTTGATAACAGTGAAAAAAGGGGTGATTTTGGAGCATGTAAAGTATTAAAGAACTCAGCCACAAAACAAACCTCTGGCACCAACAAATTTGGACTTGTACTTGGCCTGAAGGTATAAGAAGAGGGCAAAGGTGATGCAGAGGAACTTTACGCCTTCTTATTTGTTGTGTTGACATAGCCACCAACATGAGCTATCGGCTGCCCCAAGGGCTGTTCTGGCATCTGAGGACAGCTGACAAGCTTATACATTGCAGTTGGTCTTTGGTTTTTGCATCCTTGCCTCCTACATCATCAGGTATGGAGCTGCCACAGGAGTCCTACAGGCCCACCTATTCCTTATAGAGGAAATTTTCTCAGGCAGCGGCTCGATCTTTATGGATCTGCTCTACAGCTTCATCAGAACAATGCGGTCACAAGTATGTGTGTGCATATATCACCTATTTTTAAGTACACCTTTTAGACTAGAAAATGTACTACATAACTTTTTGATACCTGAAAAACATAGCCATTTAAGTTCTGAAAGTTTCTGAAAACTTCTAAACTCAGGAACATAGTGTATTATTATCCAGATTATATCAGTACATTTAATATCCTGCCTTCTGCCATCTCAGATATTTTTTATTTGGTCTTTGGAGCCATTTTATTATAAACTTTATTCATCAAATATAAAGTGACCCTCTCCATGTACCCTTCAAAATTCCTAGTGTTCATTTAAAAGAAAGAAAAGCAAAATCTAAAAGGCATTGCTTTTTAAAATTTATTTACATTATTATATACAGTGCCTTATTTGTAATTACGGAACTTGCTGTCTATTATAGACATTGTAGAGATGTAAAAATTATTTGAAACATTAGTGTTTAACCACTTATTATCACTCAAATTGTAAATTAATGGTTACATTGGGAGAGGAAAATGAGGAGATATTTCTAATCAAAATAAATCACACAGGCTAATGATTGTACCGTTCAGAGATTCAGATAAATTGCTTTTCTCCCATATATGGACATGTTCTACAGATTGCAAAGCAGACATGCTAAGAACAAGCTAGTGGTGTAATGCTTCGATGTCTGATTTAAGCCTGCATACCTAATTCCTAGAATACCTTGCATTATTCAGTAAACTCCACTTTAAGGGACTGCTCTCTAAAATGGAGCAGATTTTTAAAAATTTCACAGTGAGTCCAGTCCATTATTTCAAGCAAATGGAACCTCATTAGCAATGAGCACTTTTGGACTTTCACAGCCATCAAGACACTCAGATTCTAAGGATGGCGAAGTTGGCAAGCTTTAAAATAAAAGGTTACAAAAGTTGCCCGGTAGAAAAATAGTTCTTTGCATGCTAGAGAGTCGTCTGTAACATTGCTTTTGTCCACTCCAGAAAGACAAAGAAAGCTTGCAGTTCCTTGAAGCTGCTGTCCAGAATCTTTGTTCTAATGCCCGTGTATACTTGTAGCCAAATAAGCTCTTTCTTATGGCTAAGTATTGTTAATAGACTGCATATTGCTCTCATGGGTAGTTGAATTGCAGTGGAGTCCTCAAAATGCAACTGGTATTAGACTTTGGTCCTGGGTGCACTAGCACCTTCCCTTATTCCAGTCCCAAGGATCTGCTTGGGGGACCTCTGCAAACCAGATTAGAACAGCTCCTAGGATTGTTTGTTTCTTTTGGGCAGTAAATTAGACTGCATCTCCTGAACTGATGCTAAAGACAACCAGTTTTGAAGGAAATCTTTCTCATGTTTGCAGATCTGGATTTTTTATTCTTTCTGACTGTGCTGCCTAAAAACAAAGATGAACAAAATACTAGAGGATAGGAGAAAAAAAGTGTTGGAAACTGGAAAGTGAGGGATGTCACATATTATCAATAAAATCATTAAATATTATAACTATCAATTCATTGAAATACAAATAGTAAGTGTGCATTTCATATTTAATGGAGTTTCAAATATCTTAACCTATTTGCTGGCCAAAAATTGGTTCTTCTTTATATTCAAAGGATTTTTGAAAACAGATCTTCAGTCTTCTGCTCAGTACTAGGAGAAATCTTTTTTTCCAGAAGACATTCTGCTATAGAAAAGAAAGAAGATGGGACAAAAAAGTAAAACAGTAAAATGACTTACTGAGTTTAAACTAGTTTAATTTGATTGTAAGTAAAGACCAGTATAGTAGCTGTCATAAGCTTCTCCGTGGGTTTTTTTAAAAAAGGAAAGATGATACTTCACTTTACAAAGGCTGAAGAGCCATGGGCTGGAGGACACAGACACACAATGCACAAGGATGGATTTCTGTCTGGGAAGTGTGCATCCAGCTTAGAAGGTTTCTTGCCTCATAAGATTTAGACGGAGGGTTGGTAGTACATGTATGAATGATGGAAAGCAGCTTCTCACAAATTATTTGACCATTATGGCAGAAAAATAAACAGAACAGCTCACTGTAAAACAGATCTAGAAGAGCATTAGAATTTGTAATGCACTTCAAAATCACCTAAATACACGTTATGTGGATTTACCTGTCTGTAGCCAAGGCTTGATTTTTCAAAGCTTCATTTTAACCTCTTGTAAGGGTGTCATTGATTCTCATAAGGAATCTAGAGGCTTGCTTTTTTTTTTCTTCTTTTAACAAAGGAATGCACCCACAATGGCCTACTGAAAACTAATGAAAATGCATACAGTCATATACCAGTTCCCAGGTATGACTAGCTTGCTGAAGGTAGCTGATGCAAATAATTGTATTATAGAGAAAGGTTCTGTCTACAGTGGAATATTTGACTGTTTCTATAGGAACAGTTATATCACTGTACATTTCATAGTGATATTGTTAAATCAATGTGCAGCCATTAAAATGGCATCAATCTTTGCACAGCTATTATTGTTCTAGACTAATAGAAGCCTTTTCGCTTTAGTTAAATCTCCTTCCAAAGCAATATAGTATAAACTGAAGAAAATATTCTGTTTTTACAAGAAGAATCATGCTGATATAAAAATTACTCTAAAAATTGATAGGTTAGCACATGCAGTATTATTTTCCATTTGAAAAAAATCTTAAATAAATTCCTGCAAAGGAGAAAAGAAGCAAGTCACACAGTAAAGGGCAATTATAAAAATGTAAAATGAGGAAAAGAAAGAAGAGGGGTCACTGTTCAACTTCTATTGAATAGTGATTTGAATGAGGAGAGGCGCTAAACTGTTTCACTGTTTAAGCTTATTTGTCCAACCTTTCCCAAACTTTCTGTGTTGATGGAAGTAGGGATTTATGTCCACACTTCTAACCAAATTAGTTCTATTTTTAAATTTTATTTCTTTCTAAACTTTATTACTTTGTTGCTATTATCATACCAGTATAAAAAACCCCACACCTTACGAAAATTTAAAACTTTCATTCCTCCACCAAGCTTAACGTAATACATCCCCAGTTTTGTGCATGTATAAGATAAGGATATTATAAAGATGCAACAGATGTGTTTACATTACGTGATCTTTTTAAATGGATTGACCACAACTCACAGTTTAGGCTAAAGTAATATTATGTCACCAATTTATATAATATTGACGCTAGAACTTATAATACTTTGCATAAATACAGAGGAAGCCCTCAGCTTGAGATAAGCCATGTTCAGCATTTAGTACACCATCTGATACAAAAGATAAAGGAGCAAGAGTCCAGAAGTAGTGAACAAAATTGCTTAGAAACATAAAATTGTCCACATAGGAATGCATGTAAAAGACTAAGTCCATTTAATATACAGAGAATGATAACTGCAAATGTGGTCAAAGTTTAATTTGGTAAATGGAATGGAGAGAGTAAGAAGTACTTGTACCTCTACTCTTTTCTATAATGCAACAGGGAAAAGAAATAACCTATTTAATGAAAAGGAAGTATGTTCAAAACCAATCAAAAGAAACAATTTACAGAGCTTGTAGCATTTTAAAATAAGAATTTTGTAGCCGTGATATTCTAAGGATGTAAGAGAAACAAAACTTTTAGTGAGAAGAAAGTCTTTTTAAGCCAACTAATGTTGTTAGCAAAAAAATGCTAAGGCATACAAGACGACTTCAGTTGGTTTGAAGAACATGTGTGTCTAAAAGCTTGTCTGGCTTTTCCAGTTGTACCAGCTCATCTGATCAAAGATGCCACCTTTTGCTACCCAGTCTTCCAATGAACTTCCTATCACCTACAGGTACAATAGTTACAGTGTATATACATCTTAAAGAATACCTGTGGTTTAGGATTTGTTATAACAGTGTGAGGCCAGAAAGCAGCTTCCAGTATGGGTAAAACTATTATTTAATTTCTCTGCAGAATTTGGTATCTATTGCTTTCCGAAACAAGACAGGGGGGCTACATTACAGATCAGCATTTTCACTCTTTGTGGTACATGGCTTATGTTTAGTGAACAGAGAAGAAACCTTCCACTGTAATCATACTGCTCATCATTTCTTATGAAAGTCACCAGTCACCGGAAAAAAAAGACAATTCTGTCAATTATAACTGTTTGTTTTATGGAAAACATTGAGTATCGGTTAGTTGCATATTCATCCTGGCACGGCAAAATACCCTTTCTCCCTACTTCCTTTCCCATCACTTACTCAATTCATTCAGAAAGCATGTTATGAAAAAACTGCTGACAGCCTTCGAATCATGTTCTACGTCTCTGCTGCTGGTCCTCAGCTTCAGCTGCCACCACATTCCTCCACTGGTAACACTTTTGAGAGTAGCTTTGTTTTGTCTATTCATGGTGTTCTGACCAGCCTTAATTAATAAAAGGAACTAATGAAAGCAAAATTTCACTCTTTTGAATGTTTGCAGTATTCAGTTTTTCACTGAATAGTTTATTACCTAGTTTAAAAGAACATAAAAAGTATCACGATACGTGAAAATATTAATACTCTTAGATACATCAAAATATTAGTAAGATATCACTATTACCTGAATATAATTTAGAAACAAAAATACTGTTAGTGAATTAATGGGGAACAATAATATTTCTAAATATGTTACAAGGAATGAATGTGCCTCATGAATGAATGACGGAGTTAGTTCATTTTATTATATATCAAAAAAGAGGAGGAAACTAGATTTTAATCCCACCAAAGCAATCACAGTTGGAGAGAACTGATGGCTTAAAGCTAGTAAAAAAAAAAAAGGCATAAAAGGAGAAAGGCTTGATTATTCTCACTTTAGTAAAAAAGAATAACGAATATACTACTGAAAAACCCCTCATATAGAAATCTTCATCAGCAGATATAGGAAATTATTTTAAATCCTTCATTGCTGGGCTTGATACCATATTTAGGGAAAAGACCTAAAAAAAGCCCACCAGATGTTTTGAAAAGTCAGTATAAGTATTTCCATCTTTGAATATATATATGTATAGTATATATATAAAACAAATTTAAAACAGAATGGTTGTGTTAAATAGTAGTAATATCAAATACGCCTAGATTAACAGTGAAGAATGAAACCCGCCAAGATGCACAGAATTTGAGAGCTTGTAACTATAATCCTTGTAGTAGATGTCCATATGGAGTGAAATTATTTGAAATACAGCTATTTCTTGCCTCAAAAGGATAAAGCTACATGTTAACTCCTTTGCTTGCTATGAAATATGACAAAAGTTAAGCCAGTGGAAAAAAATTAATAAGGTAACTAAAGTGCTTTGTACTGTGATTTTATCATAAAAGTTGGTCTAGGCTCTAGTTAGTCATAGAGTGACACTTGTTGGTGACAATACCATCACAGTAGATAATTTCCTACAGGTCTTGTAACTCTAACTTCTTACAGCCTAAAATTATCTGCATTTCTAAGAAAGAAAATATTCTTGTGGTATCACAGATTTGTCAGACCTGTGCAATATCTTTTTATATTTACCCTACTAAAAAAGACAAACAGTTAAACCAGAAATTATTATTTATAGGTGAACTAAAACTTTAATAAAACTAGCATTGCCCCCGAGATGGCTGGCTGGATTTGCTCCTCTCCTGTAGCATAACAATAATTTTTATATCACATTGTTGTTAGACCTGACTTTTAACTATTACAGAAGCTTAGAAGTTAGACACTGGTAGGCCTAGGTAGACAATAATTCAAAGTAATCAAATTCCACACAACAGACGTGAATGGAATGCCAGTAAAGTGACAAAATGCAGTATGTGTTGCAGCAAGTGCAAAAAAGAATGGCTTTTTTCTGACAATACGTAGGGGCAGGTTGTGATAGCAGTGATATTGATTCATGGCTCAACCCAGCAATCAAAGTATATGAAGAATGTTCTAAATGACCAAACAGAGCTTGAAGCAACATGTTAGCTGAAATATCCTAGCAAGGAAAAGTTGCTTTTATAATAAAATAGTTGTTTGTCATGCAATCTCCATAGTGTGATGAAGATGCTAAAGTTCCATATTTGGCTAGAGGACACAATTTGGTCCTAATCTTCACTGCATGCTGCAAAGACAAGTCATCACACGATCTGCTGTAGTTCCGATAGAAAGTACCTTTGTAAAGCCCTTGAAGACATGACAAATCAAAAGCTTCTTAAAAGTTGTACAAATTTCCAAATCTATTGGACAAGTGTCTAAGTCTAGGGAAAACTTGGGCCAATGCAGTCGGTAGGTGTCATGCAGAAAATACTTCTATTAGGTGAAAGCAGTAAATACGAAAGAAATTTTGACACATCATTTGAATAGCAAAATTTCAAATAATTGCTTCTTGAGACCTAATATGAAATCTTTCACTAAGAAGTATTGATAATTTAAATTTTAGGTCTTAGGTAAAAACAGTAAAAGTTTGCTTAGTAAATGAACTGAAATGGGTATCTTTGGCATCTCACTTGCTCCTGATCTGGCTGGTCTACTGCTAGAGATTTGCTACGAAAAAGTCATTTCCCACTTCTTATTGATATGGAAGAAACAATAGGTGAAAGTTCAAGGCTAGGCACTAATAACAATGACCACTGGAATGACTGGATATAACCTTCTACCTGTAGAAGATTATTTTGGGTTATTAATCTGCACCAAAGGGTAGAACCATTTTAGCAAAATGCAAAAAGAGCTTGTGTCCTACAATTATGCCAAGGCCTAGAAGTTTGTAGGCATTTCCTGGGAGCGCTGCCAACTGAACACAGCTCCTGTCCCACATTATCTGCTCCTCCTCTGTGAGAACTCAGAAGTAGGGATGCAGCGTAAGCCATGCTGAGCAGGTGATCTGTAAACTTGCTCCATGTACAAACTGAACACTCCTTTATCCCAGATTGAAAGCATGCACAGATGATGTCTTCAGTCTTGTGTACAAGTATTGGCAAAGGGGCTAAGGACTAGAAAGACTTGGAAGCTGAAGCCCTTCTGCATTTCTGTCTTTAGAAACAGCAGCTGAGACCCTGGAGGGAATGTGGAACACCAAGTGACTCCGCGGGTCCTGAATGATCTCCCAATTGCTGAATGTCTTAGGAAGCAACTGGCTCTAACTGGGGTTAACATGCCAATAGCAGTGTGTGTTGGATACCTTTCAGGGTTGACATCAAAAATGTACCACTGTTGTGCCCAAAGGTTCCACTCCAAGTAGCCTATTCAATTAAACATAGGAAACTGGAACTACCCGTGAAATTAGCTGCTAAATAGAAAAGAGAAGAAAGCAAGCGCATGAGGAGCAAAATGTTGGCAACAGTTGCATTTTGCTCAATTAGCTTACTTTGGTACAATGGGGAGAAGGGGATATACCAAGCAGGATGAAGGAAAATAAGGGAGGACTTGTCTCCTAATGAAAAATCAGAGAGGACAGAAAAAAAAAACAACACAAAAAATGAAACAGTTTATTTACTGTCCTCTATCCACAGAGCATTGCTGCAGCTGCTGCTTTTTGCTGATGAAAGCCAACTGGCTTCCCAGGCATGGCATGGAATTTCTGATTACGAGCAAAGGAAACACTAGGAAACTTTGTTCCATTGGTCATTTCTTCGCCATTGCAGAAGCTCCTGGAAGAAGGCAAGGCTGGCAATTCATGGCTGTGCAGACTCACAAAATTCATCAAGACCAAGCAATGTCAGGAATAACATCTGTTGCTACTGTCTAGCTAACAGCATAATCAAGTAGGATGACAATGTTGGCCAACTGGTACTAAGGAATGATAAATTCTCATCTAGAAGCTGATGTTCCTAAACAAAACCATTCACTTACCAATCTGAACAAATCACATATTACGTATAGAGACCACAGGCAATAATGAAACATTTGCAGAAGGTCAACGATATGCTGAAAATACCAATATGGAGATAAAGCCTTGATAAAACCAAGAGAAGAAAGAAATCATTATATATTTATATACCTAGAAGTAGATAGATTGAAAAATGTGGCTTTGATACCAGAGATCATCTCTTGCAGCAGCAGGTGGTAATAGGGAAGCATGCCATGCATCTCAAGAAGTCTCCTTGAGAATTTGGAAAGCATTTTTTTGAGCAAATCTGCTCTTTCCAAACAAAACCAATCTGGGGGATCTGTTTGGACACTCATGCAGTCTAGATCCACTGCAGCAAAACAGCCTTTACTGGTACTCTGACTGAAAACCCTGTATGTCTTGGAAGTGTCTCTTTATTGAGCTCTCAAATGAACCTGGAAACAAAGCAGTAAAGTCAGCAGGGACTGCATGCATTCTTGGGGAACCATCAACCTATGAAGACTAAGTCACATAAAAACAACAAACTTATGAGTCAGATAGGTTGCTATCAAAACTAACTCCCTAGCACTAGATGCAAAAGTATTGTAAATATTTTTTTAAATTGTCAGTTTTCAAATGACTCAAACTGCAATTCAGTTCTGTGTATAGAAAAGGAACTATGCCTTTTTGGTTTGTTTGTTGCATAAAGCAATTACTCAAATTTCTTCAGTTCCCGTTACATGATTCTGATTGACAGAAGTGATACAGACATAGGCATCCAAGATGTTTTCCAATCTGGGCAACTCTAAACCAGCATGCTGAGGAAGTTACGTGCATACAAGTACACAAGCAGCAGAACAGATTTAAATGCCCTCTTCTGGGAGACAGCTCTTGAAGCAGGATGTAAATTTTTTTTCAGCTTTGCTTTTGATTGACTTTTCACTTTATCTGGGCTCATAAGTTACAACTCTGTTTTACACATGGCTCCTGTGTGCTGCTCTGTGCCAGTTCTTGCACACTATTTTGACAGCTGATTGTAGGCAGGCCAGTACAATTAACACACTGTTACTGTTAAAGCAGAAGGATCATCGTCAACTGGACTTAACACCACTTGATACTAAGTGAACGGTTTTCTCATTGAGGTAGTACGGGGTGTGTCAAAACACTCAGTATGAATAAGTGAAATAATGTAAGGCTGTCTGCTGACCTATTGGCAATCATTAGCCTAATAGCTTAATTGGTGACCTATTCCACTAAGCTTCCATCACAATGATACAAAGCAGTGGTCTGTGTTTAAAGACACATACAGTACATTTTTTCTGTACATACAGTGCTTTTTTTTCTGTGGTGCTAGTGCTAGGCATGAAGGGCAGAGGTTGTTCTGACACAGGTTGTCCGTATATCCTGATCAAATAAGACAACACTGATGCCTTCAAGGGATAAAATGACATGACGTTGGAATACTGCTCAGTAGTAATCATATGCACACAGATTATTCATAGCATTAGTAATATACGCTTGACAGGTGCCCACTTTGCTCTTGGCAACCTTTTATTCTATAACATCCCCTGAACAGGAGCAAGGAATGGGCAGATCTACAGAGGACATCAGGCTTGATGTAGAAGCTTTCCTTTAGAGCTTAACACAGTTTTTACACAGAGGTTTTTGGCAGTATGGTACATACAGAAGAAGGAGAACAATATGACACAAGCCACTGAGTAGGTTGCAGCATTCAGGTGCTCTGTTTAAAAAGCCGAAACTAGGAAAGCAAGATTGGAAGCCTAAGAAGGAAATACATACAGCATTAAGGTCTCTATGCTTTCTGAATTGTAAGCAACAACTCTGTTACAGCTCTTTGCTTTGAAGCCAGCCATGTTAACTCTTCATTGTTTAAGCTGATCTAGATCACCAGAGCCCAATTGCTTAACTTAAACTTACAAAGACTTGAAACAGGATTTTTCTCCTTGTGAGCATTAATATGTGAGGCAGTAGAAGGTGAAATTCAACAAGAAAAGGAAAATGCTGCATTTGTCTCTTGAGCTTTTTTCCTAAAATGCAATTAAAGCTAAAGAAAGACTGAGGAGACACACTTAACTCCCTATCAGTTAAGATGAACTTGTCTAGTGTTGCCAGTCTCCTTACTAAGGGGAAGAAAAACAAACAAAACCAAACCAAATCACATCATTCTTCTTCAGTTACCTGGAACCACACCCTGATCAAAATCTTTGAAAATTTAGGGATGACAATGCTAACCGATTGAGAATATGTAATTTGATCTGTTGTGGAGTGAGGAGCACACTGCAGAATGTCTAAAGGAAAGTGTTTTTACAAGCAGAATAAGAGGTCATGCCACCTTGAGAATATCTGACTAAAAAAGAGGAGTAAATTACCCAGACAGGCTTTAATATGCACTGTCCTACTGTTAGTGTTTCTGGATACGATCCATCTAGGCTGTGATCTTATAATGAATTTTCGGTCAGGCACAGTAAATTCAATTACTTCAGAAAGTTTCTGAATCACCGCACGTATTTCTTCCTAAGAAATCTTGGACAAATAGGAAAATAGTATGGCTACAATGTTAATGCTAGCAATAGAAAATCTGAAATCAGTGTGTGCATGTGTGTGTTCATTTATGCATACGCATACTTCCTTATGGAGAGAACAAGTGTTTCTGAAAATCTGGAGAGTAAAGGCAATGGGATGGCTTGTCTGAGATGCAGCCAAGTGGTTCAGCCACCAATAATTGTACAATAATCTAGAATTATGAGTGCCAAAGTGTAAAAAGAAAACCCAACACTTCATTACGCTGAGGTTAGTCACCAGATGGCGTATAGACCACCAATAGTCTATAAAACATCAGATGGTTGGTATAATTTCCACACATAACAGAAGTGTCCTTGACACTGACAAGTCAGTACACGCCACATAGCAGAACTGGAAGCTGGATTTTTATAGAAATATCACATTGTTGAAATGGTGAGAATTAAAAAAAAATGTGGTTTGGTTATAAATAACATCAGGATGGTTGACATTTTTGGTAAGCAATATGCAAAAAACCACAAGTGGGTCTGTAGGTTATTAGAAACCTGCTGGATTCATTGCTTAAGGTTTGATAGTCATGACCACATAAGCAGGAAAACTTTAGCTGTAGTGACCATCGAACACTGGCCCTTCACAGTTTTTGACTTATGTGTACTAAACTTCTCCTTGCAGGTGCTAAGAGTATCTGTGAAATGTTATGTCCTAGAAGGTCCTGGCAGTGCTGCTCCCACTTTGCCAATGGCAAAGTTCATAAAGAAATGTAAGAATGTGAAAGGTCTTACCAGTGGAAGTACAGAAAAAATATTTTCAAGTAGACTAGCAAGATTTTACATTGGTGACAGGCAGTTCATCTGCTATCAGATACTAAAAAATGCTACTGGTTTTCATGTTTTAATATTTTTCAGAATGTTTCATTTCAATGTTTTTCAGAAAAGTAGAAAAAATGATGACAAGGAAAAGGCACAAGTTTCAAAAGCTGTCGGAACACTTACAATGAAACGAGAACTTGATTTTATAGCGTAAGGAAGTGGAGCATGTAGGCTTAGTACTGTTCAAGACAACTTTCCAAAACGATGTAGATGCTTCTGCAGAGAAGAGGGAGATAACACTGATAATGGTTGGAAAATGCCTCAGTGCTAGTATACAGATAAGAAATGAATCTTGTGCTCGGAGAATAATTTGAAATTGACAAATGTTGCTGTAACACAAGCACCATTTAGATCAGGAACCAGATAGCAACTTGGAGGTGGTACATATTAATAACTTTGATTGCTTTCCTTAACTGCTCCAAACTTCAAAGCAGCCTTGTCATCTTAAAAGCACAGTAGCAACCGGCATGGCCTTCTCTACTACTTACCACAAGTGCCTCAGCCTGGTTTTATAGACTCCTTTCGAACCCTCTGAAAGCCTGCTGTAGAGAAATAACATTTCTAAGGAGCAGTTCTTACAAGCTGGCTAGGTGGAAGAGAAATCCACATGCATTTTCCCTTCACGGGTTTTCCACATGGAAGTCTTGTCCTCGCGCTATCTTTCATGTTCTCTGTTTCAGTTTGTGAAGTGACTAGTGAAGCTTGTGAACAACTACGAGAAGAGAACTTCACTGTAAAAACCTGGTTGTTGGGTGGGTTTTGTGTTTGTTTTTTTGTTGTTTTTGTTTGTTTGTTTGTTTTTGTTTTAAATGGAAGGCTTTTTTAGTTCTGCACAAGAGATAACTCAGATTGACCACCCAGGTCAGCATCATCTCCTGTCTGGCAGCTTGTCCAAACCAATGAGTTTCTAGTTTACTTCTCCTGAAAGCTTGTAAATATCAGTGATTTTAAATCAAGCTGTTGCCCTGTTTTCTTTAATATCTTATAGAAGTGGGGCAACTTGTTTTCTGTTTTCTTCATTAAGTGGACAGCAAATGCTGCAGGAAAAGAACTCAAGTAGTATCCAGTTTGCATATTCCTTTAGGGATGAAACATGAGGTGACATGCAACAGTTCTCAGCTTGGATACTGAAGGCACTGAGCAAGCTTCTTTCCTCACAAGTGACCACTTTGACAACAATAAAGATCTTTGTGCATTGATAAACTGATTTTAGAGTGACCTTTCAACCAGAGTAAGACAGAATGCAAGGAAAACCAAAAGACATTCAAAGGAAACAACACTTCTCTTAGGGCATTTATTTTACTGGAGTGTAAATACATTTGAACAATTTGCTTACAAACAATTAAATGATTTTTAATATATATATATAAAAGTAGGTAAAAATTAAGCATGATTTGAACATCTTTAGTTTTTAAAACTCCTGGTGTAAATTTACATAAAGTCTGTTTTGAATCTTGGCCTTTAACACTATTGATATTATATATATATCAGCTATATAATATATATA
>WKFP01013998.1:335215-357508 GCA_011057875.1 Pterocles orientalis | reverse complement strand
CCCCTCAAAAAAAAGGAAAAAAAAAAAAAGGCTGGACTCGTTCCTTCTTTCTCCGCCCACCGGCTGCTGGCTGCGCGGACTGCCGGCCCTCCCCATGCCGTCGTCGTCGTCGCCCTCCTCCTCCTCCTCCCGCGATTGTCTGCGCTCCGGCTGCCCGCCCTGACTCCCTGCATGCACACGCCGCCTCCTAGGTGGCTGCGGGGGGTGGGCGCTCCCGGAGCTGCCATTCCGCACATACCTTCATGTCCCTGCGTTCGCCGTGGCCGCCCGCCGCCGCCGCCCCGCATCGCTCGCCCGCTCCGGCTGCCGCCTTAACGGCCGCTCCCGCGCGGAGGTGAAGCCGGGACCCGCGGAGGGGGCGGTGGGGTTGGCGGTGGGTCTCTCCCGGAGGAGCCGCCGCCGCACGCAGCAGCCATGAGCAGCGCCGCTACCGCCACCTCCGCCGCCGCCGCCACCACGGCCGGCAGCGGCGCGGCGGAAGGGGCCGAGGAGGCGGCCAAGGACTCGGCGGACATCGCGGCGTTCTTCCGATCCGGTGAGTGCGGCCCCGTACCGGGAGAGGTTGGAGGAAGGAAGGGTGCAGCGGCGAGGCCGAGGTTGGAGGTTGCGGCGAAAGGTGGAGGGAAGCGACGCCTTCCTCCCGCATTGCCCGTGGGGAGAGGGGCGAGGGCAGCCGGCTTTGTCAGGTGGACCCGGGGAAGGTTCGCCGGCGGGGCCGCCTGGGCAGTGTCCGTCGCTCCCGGGCGCTGCCTGCGGGTGAGGGGCCAGGCCCGCGCGGGGGCGGCCTGGCCGGGCGGCGGCGGGGGAGAAAGCCGAGCCCCCTCGTCCAGTATCGGGGGACAGCGGCGCTTCGTCCTGGGCCCAGCAACTTGCGGGCCCTGTTGCGGGCGGGACGCAGCTGTTGCCGGCAGAAAGGAGGCGTGAACGCGGGCGGCCCGGCTGCGGGGGCCGGGTGCTGCCCCGAGGCGGTGTCACCGGTGACAGGTGCGACTCTCCCTGCGATGCCGGCCCGATAACGAGCGAGTTCCCGGGGCCGAGCGGCACCACCTGGCGCCGGCCGGCCCCGGTCACCCCGAAAATGTCCCGTTGGGGGCTGAGCGGCGGGAGGCGGGCGGAGGAGCCGCCGCGGGGTCCGGGCAGCCCTGCATGCGGGAGGAGCGCGGAGAGTGAGCGGGGGCAGGGGAGCGGCGCGCCGCAGGGCTGCGCGGAGCGGGCCCCCGGGGATGACACCGCTATAAAAGGCAACGTGCCTCTCGCCTCGCTCCGCTGGTGCCGTGCTGCTGCGTGGCGGCCGAGGGCAGCATTGAAAGCGGGTGTTTGTAGCGGGGAGGGGAAGAAAGACAAAAACCTAAGCCCACGTTAAGGGGCCTGAGGCGGGGCGGCAACGGGAGCCGGGCGGCGGCTCTCGGGCGCTGCTGGGCTGGGAAGCGTGGCTCGGTGCGGAGGGGAAGGGGGGGAGCCTGTTGACAGGCTGCCGGGATAAAAAAAAATTATAAAAAAATGGAGGCCGCCTTGTCCCTCGGTGTTTACCCTCGGCACGCAGCCAGACGGGGAGGGCGGCAGCCTTCGCCACCGAGACGTTGTCCCCTGGGGAACGGTGTCGGGGACGAGGGGAGGGCAAGGCAAGGCTGCCCGGGCCGCACGAACCACCGGCGGCGGGGATGGAGCCCTGCCGGCAGCCTGGGCGGCGGCCCAGCCTCCCTCCGGTGCCCGCGGCAGCCCTCCCCCGAGCGGCGGCGGCTCCTCCTCTCCCTCCGCTCCGCTCCGCGCCCCCCTCGGACACCCCCGGCCATCGTTCCCGGGCGGGGCAGTAGGGAAGGGCTGGGCACTTGCCCGTCCGTTTGGATGCCTAAAAAGGACCGGCGAGCAAGGGAAAATGCAGACTCACCGCTGGAAAGATGAGGGGGATTGCCGGTTTCGTGTGTTTAAAAAAAATAACAAAAAAACCTGAGTTCATTGAATTTTTAAGCAAAGTCCGTGAGGGAAGTGGGAGATGGCATAATCACTGCTGCTCACGGTAGGTGCTTGCTGTTGAATGTGTTTGATTTAATGAGGCTGAAGGAGGAGGTGTGATTTGCAGCAGGCATCCCTGAAGCAGGTTCAGAGCTGCGTTTGCTTGGACATAGGGTCTGAACAGGGGACTACATCCCCTACAAAGGACCTGGTGCTTCCTTGGAAACCTGTTTCGCATGATAGCTATGAGTGCAAAACTCCTTGTCAAATCACGGTGCTGGGCTTGGTGTGTTTTGTCATGGAAGAAGGACTGAGCTTTGCTGTTGTTGGAAAAAAATCTTGTTGAAAGCAAAATGACGGATTAAAACAGTAAATTTACAGTCTGCCTGGCGTAATTACAAATGAGTACATGTGTAGTAATCTTGCAGTTTTGGAATACCCTGCCAGCTGTATTAATAGTCAACTTCTACACTTGTGTGTGGGCAGAGGGATGACACAGACTTGATAAGCTTGTAAGCGGTACAGTAATGACTTCTGGTACTGATAACTTCTGATAACAGGGAAGTTGCACTGAGCTTAGTCTTGCAGTAACTGAAAATCTTAATGCAGTAGAAGGACACATCAGGTACTTATTGAAAAAGTCTTAGAGCATGTTTAACAACTGGCATTTTCATTTCCATATTTACATGTGGAGGTTTTCTGGTTCAGCTGGGGCTTTAACATGCTCTGAAAAATGTTGTGGCATCACTTGTGGGTGTTCAGTGTTGGGAAGAGCTCTTCAAACTCAGCCTCTTTATATGATCCACTCTTTTATAAGGAAAGGGTCTGTTAAGAGATCTCCACTGCTTCCTTTTGTTTGAACAGGAGGCACAGGTTTTTTTCAGTGAAACACAATGGACACAGTGATCAATGAACAAGCGAAAAACTGTGTTTAGTATACATGGGAGCAGACAAAATATTTTTCTCTTTACAGTATTTACAATGACAAATGCTTCCTTTTTCCTGTCACTTGCAGAGAATGTCAGCAAAGCTGTAGCTGTTACTTAAAAGAGAAGATGAGTAAAGATGTTACAATGTTTTCCAGGAGGAAAAAGAAAAACAAACAACAAAAAACCTGCCTGAACAATCAGTTTTAATCTTGGGTTAGTTAAATTGGTCAGTTGAGCTGCCAGTGGGGTGGTTGGCTTTCCTCCTGTCCTTTTGTAAGAGTAAGCCTGAAGCAGAATTAAAGTAGCCTAAAGAATGGAATTTCATTATTTGGAAGATAGATTGTTGGGATATTGAACAGCAGCTATGTTCGCATCACTTGAAGTATGTACTTTTCCAGTTTTCACTTTGGTTATGTAAGTGTAAACTCACTCTGAGTTGTTATAGAAATAAGTTGCAATTGAAATGTGAAGAAAGTGGCTGAACTAGAAGTGAGGTAGTAATATGAACACATAAAGACTGTGTGTCTTGAATTTAAATGAGGAATCCCTTTATTGGAATTGGAAGAAGTTGAGGCAGCTTACTTTCTGTTATCTGTTTGGTAGCTAAATCTCATTATTTGGAATTGAAAATACAAGAACACCTTGTTAGATCTATCGCTTCTTTGTGGCAGGATTAAGAGTAAAACTGCTAAGAAGCAGAGTCAAGTGCCAAGCAAAGTGATTACATTTTGACAGAGAAAACACAGTCATTGTAGGAAGTGTCTTTCTGTCCTATATGTAAATTGGAGATCAGAGATGACTCTGTAAACTGGCCGAAGGGATATGTTTGGAGATGGAGATTTATCGACAAGCATCCCTTTTTTTCGTATTCAAAAATGCACTGGTGTGACTTGAAAAGACTAATAAAACCTCTTTGAATTATGGACAAACAGACTGTTACTGTATGAAGGCTTAGTGACACAGTATAAGTGGCTGGGTAGAGGGGTGTTAATACGTGTGTTAGGTATACAAGATCTATTCTGTATGAAAAGGTAGTAAGATAAAACTTCAACATCTGTTCTAAGTTTCAACTTAAAAATCCTGTGTATTCTGAAGGACTGGAAACAGCTACCATGAGCAAAGCTGAATTTGAGGGACTACCATCAAGTTATGGCTTACAGGGCAGTAACCGTAAAGAGGCTATGTTTGGTGGTGGTTCTTCTATTGTTGTTGCTTAAATCTTCATCTTTGTGGCTTAGAGCTCTCAGTACTTTGTGAAGGGGACTATCAACTGACATGTTTAGGATGCAACAATGAAGACTGTCTGTTAAGTTTAAATCATGCTATTATTATCCAAACCAAAGAATTTTTGCTAGTTGAAGTTAATGAAGTTTGGAGTTGAACATAAAAACCAAAACTTTTCTTTTGTCTAATTAAAGGGGATATTGATCATACATTTTGTAATTAAATTTACGTTTCTGGGATGATGGAGAAATCTGTGAATACCAAAGGATGCAGAGAAAAAAGGCTTGTAAGCATTTGAGTCAGCTCCTGGCTAGACAGTATAGCAAGTGTGTTTGTAGAACTCTTAAGTCTTAGTGAAAAAAAAACAAACAAACAACAAACCGAAACAACCAAACCAAAGCAAAATTATCAACTGTTAACTCTTCACAGTTTTGTGATGAAAGTGGATATAGTTATTTCCTGTAAGTTACATTCAGTGTGACTGGCTTCTGCAAACCGTGCACAAGCTTCATCCATGTACAGACAAATGATTCAGTTCTCAAAGCCATTGAGGAGATTTGCGTTGTTACTACCTGTTTATTAGAACACTTGCAACGTTTCCAGAAGGAGCAGAATTTAAGTACTGAGCAAGTACTGTCCCCCAAAGGCAGGGACCTTTTGGAGAGACAGAAATGTTTGAAAAACCCAAGAAAACCAAGAGGCCCTGGAAGTCTTGTCACTAAGGTGAATAACAATCCAAGCTTTGCCAGGTCAAATCCAAATACAACTGTTAGTCATACTTCATCACTTGATCTGGGAAGATGGAAAAGCGGAGGATTTTCCATCCAAAAATGAACCTTTACAGGTGACAGCAGTCCTTTCTCAGGAGGAGTAAGTCAGTGAGATGAAAGTGTCTGGAGGAGAAGGGTGTCCCAAGGAGAGAGTTCAGTGTGCCACCTCTCTTGAGGTGAAGCTGGTAGCCAAAATAGCTTTGAATAGCACCTGGTTCTGACATTGTATACTTCATCTTTCCTGCTTGTGTACATGCTTCTTCTTAATGTAAGCTTAATGATAAGAGAACTTAAAACGTCGTTTTGAGATACGTGTAGGTACCAGAATGTCCATGTGAGTATTTTAGCACAATGGGATGCAGAAATCTGTTGTGATTATGGACATATAGTAGAAGACTTCTGTGAGTACTAGTGACTTCAGACTTTGATCAATCTGGGTTCAGCAAAGTCTGCCTAGGCTGGTAATTGCTTGAGTAGCTGAGACCATATAGGAAGTATTAGTGAGTATAATGAAAACAAGATTTTTTTTATTTTTTTTTTTAAACTCTGTGGTTTGCTTAGTTTTCGTGAACATCACTTAACAAATAATACTGTAAAGACAAAACCCAAAATGTTTATTCAGAAATTTGCTATTTCAAGTTTACAGGAAGGACCTATGTTTTACTTCTTCCTGAATATATTGTTTAGTATACTGTTGACTTGTTTTACATTAGTATCCTGTGTGATAGTGGCTGGGAAAGCTGACTGCCTGTAGTAAACAACATTAAAAATGCTACTTGTAGCAGAGAAATTCTCGTAGGGAGAGGGGAAGAAAAGAGAGAGGAAGGGGAAATATTACATGGAAAAGAAAAAGCAAGCACACTATTAAAAGGCAGGACATTTTTTCATGACTACTACCACTAAAAAAAGCATGCTAGGTTTTAGATCATGGGCAAAATAGCTTTCATAGTAGACATCAAATGTGAAAAAAACAAGCCCAGTTTTCAGCTTAAATCCATGCAGCGGAACACACAATGTATAAAGTTAACATGGTGCCCTTTTAAAGAAGGTTCATCCATCTACTGCTGCTATGCAGTAACTAACTTAGCAAGAAAGTAGGGCTGTGGTTGTGTGGCTTATTTGGCGTGACAGTTGGAGTAGCTACAGAGTAATGACAAATGTCTAACAAAAGTAATCTAACGGTGAAGTGCTGACAGAGGGCACTGGTGGTACCCCACCTGGTATCTTCAGGCTATTGTCTCCAAGTATTGATTCTTGGCCTTGCGGCTGTCAGGAGCTGAGGTGTGCTTGGGGGTTATAAGATGTGGTAAGCATGCAGAGAATGTAAAATATGAAACAAGTTGGCAATTCTTTCATGCAGCTGAGAGTGACAACAGCATTTGTATTACAAAAGAACAAACACAACAGGAAAACTGAAGATGTTGTGTCTGCTTTTCAAGAATCTGTTTCTTTGTAGTCTGTGAGTTTTTTTAGTCAGAAGGTTGCAGCAGTGTTGCTGTCATTAGTATGGGTTGAGTCAGGCTGAAAAAGAAGTGGGTCCTCTTAAGTTTTGAATCCAGTTTCAGCAGCATCCCTTTTAATGAGATGGTTGAAGTGTGTGGGGGAAAATGGTGTTTTGAAAAACACTGTAGAGAAATGTCACAACTTGATAGTTGCTGCTGTGCAGTATGCAGAACAAAAATAATTACAGAAAGAATGAAATTACAGTGGAGAAGTTACTCTGGGAATAGTGTAGTTGGGTTGACGTTTCCTGGAACAATGGAATTCATTCAGCGTGAAATGCAGCAGCTCTCGTGCATCATCTTGGTGTGGAACAGCCAAACTTCTCTGGGGATAGCGAAGGATAGAGAAAGTTAGAGGCTAGGATGTGTTTGAAGGAATTGGAGGGAGAAGTCATGAATAATTCTAAGACAGGGCAGAGAATTACTTGTAATGTCTGTGGTAGCTGTCAGTTGATAAACTAAATGCACATTTGGAGTGGAAGGTAAATGGGAGTTAGAGAAAAGCCGTTCTTGAGAAGAGTGTGGTTGAGCTGGCACGAGGTGCTGATACGCTGAGAAAGAAGCTGACAGAAGTAGGAAGAGCCTTGGTGCAGCTGAGGCTTTCATTAATTGAGGAACTCAGCGGGTAGTAAATGTTTCTTAAAGAAGTTGTTTCTCTCCAATTGGACGGAAACAGATACGAAATTTCAACCTGAAATACCGTGCGGTTTCCTAAAGCTTCTCCATGTAAAATGACCGTCTTGGTAAATAAAATCTGAACAGAGGCATGAAAGTGCCTCCCTGCCTCAATATAAAGAGAAGATGGTAGTGTTGCTCTACTGTTTTTCAATTAATAAAAAAAATAAATTGTAGTGTCACCAGATAGGCCTGTTCAGATGCAGACTATTAGGTCAGTTATTAATAGGGTGAAACTGAACTGTAATTTCGGTCTGCAGCTTGAAGAAGGAGGCGAGATCACTGAAATAGCTATTTGTGGTCAGCAAAAGTGTTAAAATAGGAAAGACACATTGAAACTTTACAAATGCACTGGTGGTTGAGGGATATTCTTCTGAAAGTGGGTGATGACTATAATGAGAACAAAGGAAACTAATTTTTCGGCTTGATGTTGGTGAGAACCAAGTTTAATCTTAAAAAGTCTACTGGATAAAATAAATACTGAAGGTCATAACAGGGTATTTTAAATCTAGTGACTAAAATGTTTGCATCTACTTGGTTGTTCTCATAAATATATTTGCTTGATTTGGAGAAGGATCTTTGTTTAACTTAACATTTTTCTTGGTGCAGCAGAATAAAAAAGTAGACTACTGGTGAAGTAATGCTGTTGATCTGCAAAGCTGAGTCATATTCCTTCAGGAAGGATACTGCTGTTTTGAGAAAACAGATCACTTACCCAGTAGTGAGGAGGAGGAATTGAAATGACAAGGAACATCGCAAGTGCTTTCAGCAGTAGACACTACAGTACCTTAAAGCCTCTAGAGTAGGTTGTTGATATACAAAGAGGAGGGTTATAAATGAGTTGTGTCCACAAGTTTCACCAGTCTGAGTGACAAGCCTCTGCTTTTAAAGTACAAAGCCCTTTACAGTGACTTCTCTGCCAAATAGATGCTCTAGCTCATGTGAAACTGGAACTGTTGATCCCAGCTTCTTGTGATTGCACGGAGGAGGAGATAACCTAATTGTCTTTTTGCCTTTATTTAAAAAATAGGGCTGTTTTCCAAGGTTTTTGAGTGAAGTCTTCTGATATAATTTAGTCAAATTTGTTTCGTCGTCTTTGTCACTGTCACGCCTAAGTGGCAGCAGCACTGGGTAATAAAAACCACTGCAAATATGTAACAGGTTTTCCTGCTGAGCAGTGCTCAACTGTGCGTTTTGCTGGTACCTTGCATGTGATGTTTTGTAACCTGGACCTTACTGAAGGTAAGTAAATACTTGAAACCATTATTAGTTTTGTAAATATGGTGATCTTTTTCCTGAAGAAAAAAGGAACCTTTACAGGCAGATGAGAAAATTGCTTAAGTTTTTTTGTCTCTCAGGGCCTAAGGTGATAAGGAAGCAAGATGTAAAATTATTGGAAGAAAAGTGTAGTCTTCCAGCACTCAAAATATGCCAGTAGTTTGCTTTGGTATGTTTTATAGTGTGGTATCTCAACAGGGTGCTCAGATAATTCCTACAAATCTGTGTAAGAGTTAGGTTAATGTTATCAGCTTGTGTCACAGAGGTAGAACACAGAGCTGAGATGCAAGGTTTGTTTTACCAGTGTGCATGGGGATATATGTGTGCATGTATACACTGTTAAACTAAGTATTCTGTGTAGCTTAGAAAACTCAGTTTGCCTGGTGGATCTTTTTAACAAAAAGTTGGAGAAAGTGTTCTGGGTGGCAGGTCCTGAACGGACTATTGCGAGTAATCCCAATGCATTCTAGTCATCTGTGAAACTACCCAGAGCTTAATTACTCATGTTTCCTTGTAGCCTTAGTTTATGTATGAGCAGTGATAGTTATTTGTGAGATGTCTGTGTGAACAACCAGTAGTGATTTTTGCAGTTAGTTTCATGCATAACTGTTTAGCAATTAGAGGCTGAGGGTCTGGGATCATAGAGAAGTGAGATTTTATAAGTGTTGAAAATGAACAGGGGAATATACTGCAGCCAGTAGAGCTCACAAGGCCCTGTTAGATACTGCCTTGTTTTTATGTAGTCTGTACCTCACCTCTTGCATAAAACAGTGAATTGAAATCCAAACCCTTTAGATTTTATACTGAATTCCTGCATTTTTGTGCACTGGTGAAACCTGCAGCCTTGTGAGATATTTTGTCAAGGCATTTGGTCAGAGGCTTTTCACTAGGCTTTGTGATGGTCACTTAGCTCGTGAGTAGGTTTGAGTCCATCAGACAATAAGAAATGTTATTGCTGAGATTTCTTGAAAAAACAAGTGTCTCGAACATTGAAGTCTTGGGGACTAGCAGTTGGGACGAAATGAGGTGACATTTCTTAAAACTTGGGCTAGATAATAAAGGGAGGATACATCAAGAGCAGCAGGAGAATACATCAAGAACATCCCAAGAAGTTAGTTAGAATAAATGGTGTGTTTAAATACTAAATTTTACTTGGCTAAGCTCATGTTACACAATGAACTTTGCTGTACCCGTTGTGTAGACTTAGCTGTACACTATTGGATCTAATTTTCTACTAGCATTAAGGTAGTAAGTCCTTTGCTTTCCAAATGTTTGTCATGCCACTAACTTCTGGACATGTTGAGTTATGTAGCATTGAGTACAAAGTTTATATCATTTTCTGAGGTCATAAAGATGCTCAAAATGCTCCATCCTCTTCTAAAAAATTTGGGCTAAGGTTTAAATGTCTTGACCTTCCATAATTATTCTGGAATTAGAGGAAAGGATATCTGCAGATGAAGGCACAGAAAAAAGGTAGAAGGCTGTCGGCAAATCAAGGTGAATGGAAATATAAGTTGACTGGATTGTCCTGTGCTACGCAAAAGCTGATAGTAGTTAGTGTAGTGAAGATCAGACTTAAGAAGGCAAGATGTCGAACCCCATCTTTTGGGTCCTCCTTCTGTCTGTTACTGTGGGGAAATAAAATAGGATATGATTTATCTGCTAAAGAAACTGACCACCCATGATTTTTGGTTTTTAAAAAATAAAACTTTAAGCTTTTGTCCCTGTCTTCATTTTTTTATTATTTTATTTTTTTTTTCTTTATTGATGTTAGCAACTCCATTTTGGTTGCATATTGCACATCAGGCTGGTCCTACAAGAATGGAAATGGGACAGTTCAGCAGAGTAGCTTATGCTCTTGCTTTGCACCCCTTAAAGTCAGAGTCTGTGTGCCTCAAGTACTTGTTTTCTGCAGTTAAGGGTAGTTGTCAGACTTGAACTTGCCATGGCTTGCAGAGTTCAAAGAGGAAATCAGTGCTGTGCATTGCTTAACTGACAGGGAATTATGTGAGCCAGGCTTCTGTAAGGACAGCAAAGGGAAGGCAAACTAAAATTTATTAGGCGAGTGGTACCTTTTCAGTTGGAAAGATGAGGTCAACCATAGTGGCTTATCTGGTGTCTTGTTGATTGGCTTGTTAATGCTTTATATTAAATAAACAAATAAAAATTAAGAGACCAGCTTCCCCAAATGTAGTGGAAAGTTGTCTTTGGAAGGAAAACAAGTACTGAATTTCTTGCCTCTGTGGCTGAGCAGGAGGTTACAAGCCTGAACTTCATTTCTTTTCCCGTTATGGGAAAATTCTACTGTTTTGGCTATTGAATTATCAAGGCAGCAGAGCCAAGTCAAGCCTGCTTATAAGCAAGTGATAAAATATGGTTTGTCTAGTAGTGATCCTTGCAGAGGATAGTCATGACATGCTGTTACCTGTCAGTGCAGAAGGAGCAATATCTTTTCTAGTACAGTGGGAGGACTGGAGTTAAATTTGCCTCTCCTTAACTCGGGACAAGAGTACAACTCAGCTAACAATAACCACTTTGTGTGTGTTTGTATGTGTGTGTGTGTGTGTGTAAACTTTTTTTTTAAGCTTGAAATCAGATGCATTCTTCCCTAGCCAAAGGGAAACATTTGAGAAGCTGTGACGCATTTACACTGATGAAGGAAGGAAATGTCCAAAAGAGTCAAAAGCTAAAAATAGATCAGTTTACTGAGTTGAACTCTAGGTGGGAATTGAAGAACTAAATATAAACCTAAATTTGAACCTTTGTGACTTACATAACTGAGTAGTGTAACCCTTTCTGTGTTTTTTTTGTGTTAAACATTATAGTGGACAGCTTCAGGTGAAGACTTGTGTCAAGCCTTGTGAGGTGGCTTTCCAGTGCCTTAAATAGACAGCACTGAGAAGTCTGGCTATCTCTTGATGGTTGTTGTTATGGCACAGTTTAACTCCTTGGCAAAGTGGATTATGGGTTGGGTTTTTTTGTTTGTTTGTTTTGAAGAGCTTTCCTGAGGAAATGGTATCTCCTGACTCTACTGAACAGGAGTTTTCAGCCAGTAGCTATTAGAACCAGTGTCTGGGAAGTTAAAAAAAGGAGTAATATTTTTCCCCAGCTTCTCCAAGAAACAGTAAATTTGCCTATGCCTGACCTGTATGTAAAAAGCAGTGATAACCTGAACATTTAAGAATTGATGTTTGGTTGTCCAAAAAGTTTGCGTTCTGCCCTGCCACAAACCCCAGTTTGGAAGCTATCAGCTTTCCTTTGTGGTAAAGGACTTGTGACCCTGTGGTGCACCCCTGCTGGAGCAGTCTGTGCCTGAAGGACTCCAGCCCATGGGGAGGAATCGTGTTGGAGAAGTTCATGGAAGACTGTCTCCCATGGGAAGGAGCAGGGGAAGAGTGGGAGGAGTGCTCCCTTGGAGGAGGAAGGAGTGGCAGAGACAATGTGTGATGAACTGACCACAACCCCCATTCCCTATCCCCCTCCACTGCTCAAGGGCAGGAGGTAGAGAAAATTGGGAGTAAAGTTGAGCCCAGGAAGAAGGGGGGGGTAGGGGGAAGGTATTTTAAGGTTTAGTTCTACTTCTTACCCTACTCTGATTTGACTGGTGATAAATTAATTTCCCCAAGTCCATTCTGTTTTGCCTATGACAGTAATTGGTGAGTGAACTCTCTCCTTATCTCGACCCACAAGCCTTTGGTTATATTTTCTCTCCCCTGTCTGGTTGAGGAGGAGAATGATAGGGTGGTTTTGATGGACACCTGGCATCCAGCATGAGTCAACCCACTACACACACCTAATTATAAGCTTTGCATTGGAGCGGTGAGATACATACAGTTAACACTTTGACTTTGTCAGAAAAACAAATGTTACTATTAAAATAGATGTATTTATAAATATGGTAAATTTAATAGGAAATTATGTGTTAAAATGGTAGCATTGATTAGATTAACTTCAAGCAGTAACTATCTTCCCCTCCACCCCCCAACATGGGAGTGTTTGTTTTTGTATTTAACACCTTCCCTTTTCTTACTGTATTGTCTGATGTAGAATGTTTGCTTGGCAGATGTATAAATAGTTGTGCTCTTGTTTGCTTTTTGTTTTTGTTTGGTTTTCCAGAGGAGCCTGAGAATGTTTTTGCAAGGTTGTTTTGAACAAAGTTGTGTCTTTGATTACTGAAATAGTATTTGTTCCAAGCAGCAATTTATCTGTTAAAGTGATGAACAGTTTGTAGCAAAATTACCTGACTGCCTATAGTTGTGGATATATACCCATATGCCAGTTTAAACTTTGTATTATCGAAGATAGATATTGTTATATATCAAAGCATGAGAACTACTGTTTTTAAAATTTCATTTTTCTAGAATATGCTTTTGAAGTGGATTTGTCCATGTTGCTGTCCCCACTGTTAACACACTGTTAGAAAGCTAAAGCTGTAAAAGCCTTTTGAAAGACTAATTGGTTAGCTGGGCAGCTACTTGATCTGTGATGTTTCTGCTTGTAGGCAAGTTCATGACACAGAATCTGAGCAGGACGTGAGTTGCAGTTCATGTCCACTGAGACGACAAGAGTGGGTTCAAAGAGTAACAATGTGCTTCTCTCCATAATGTTATAGATGGCCTCTAGGAAGTAAAAAGGAAGTAGCAGAGATCTGCATTTGGGTGTGGGAAGGTAAGGGTGGATATGCCTTGATATTAAGGCACTTAATGGGCAGCCTTTAAGTTGTCTGGGCTGCCTGAGCTCGGTTCCCTTCTGTGCAGATGCTGCAGCTTTTGTATATGTTAATATAGCAGAGAGTAAGAGGAAGGTGTTTTGTGGTCTTGAGCAGCCAACAACACAGTATCCTAGGCTTTAATTTGTTCCTTTGTGCACTGTTTTCAGTGCTTGGGGTAGGAAGTTGCCCCCTTTGCTGATACTTCATCGTGTTCTGGCTCCTGTTCTACAAAGAACTGGGGTACAAGACAGGCTGGTTTGAGTTCTCCTGCTTTAATGAGACTTGTCTAACCGCAAGAGAGGTGAGTGTTAGAGGAGGGATATCCAGCTTTTTCCAGAGTGGCTTTTTACTGTCTTGATTGTTGTCTTCACTTGTGTCATCTCTTCTTTTGTTCCTTTCCCTCAGTAAATTAGACAGAGGTCCAACAGACCACTAGGCATCAGTGTTATCTCCACAGGAGGTCTGTTATGTGTACAGAGGTAAGTAGGGGGTCCTATGGAAAAGCACCGCATAGTTTGAGTGTTGCAGCATGTGTGCCACACTGACAAAGAAGGGTTGCACAGGCAGCCTTAATGGTGCATTACCTAGTTTTTGAGTGCTTTTTGTGGCAGCTTCAATCAAGCCTGGTCCTAGCTCAATTAAGTAATTGTTTAGTGTTTATGTAAAGTTTTCATTAAATGTCTTAGTAGATGACAGTAGATGACATTGGTTTTACCAGACTGCACTGGATAACAGTGTTTCAGTTATTCTTGGAGTAGAAATGCATTAATTCATGATATAATGATAAGCAAGGCAGATGTGTATGCTGCTTTACTGCATAGACATGTTGAGGTAAACATATTTTCAAAGACAAATTAAGTACTTTACTTGGAGACCTTTTCTGGGGGGGACAGACAACCTGAGTACACTCTACTGTTAAATTTCTCAGGATTTGATTTCTGTCCTGTGAGCATCATGTTAGGTCTGCCGTGCTAGTAAAAACTAAATGAGGCAAAATGTAAAAATTATCAATTGTCAAGGAGGAAAAAGGAACTAAATGCTAAATTATCATTTAATAAGCTTGTATATAATTTAGATCTAAAAGACAAAGTGTGTTCAGGTGATGGAAGCTTTCCACAGTGTAATAGGCTACGTTTCATGCACAAAACCCTGATGGAAGAGTAGATGACACTGAAGGACTTAATTGGAAATGCATACTCATAAGTGACCTAAGCTACTGTACTATTTTACTTTGCCAGTGATGTGAACTGTATTAAGCATGCAAGTGGTAAAATTGCTGCTTTAATAAGAAGCTTTCTGAACTGAGCTGTCACGCAACCTCTGAGGAAGAACCCAAATGGAGGTGAGGGGTGCCTCTCCTCAGGACAGGAATTTTGCTGTGTAAAAGGCACATTCCTCCTGTTTTGTGGAATAGAAATTGGCTAAATGGCTGTTTCCATAGTAAACTAAATCTCTTAATGCAATGAAATGGATTCCTTATTTAAAGGTGACTGGAAAGATAACTAATTGATTATCAGAGAGAAAACAATCCTGTATCTCCATAGTGGAGTCATATGTCAAAGGTGACAAACGTCTGGAAATGTTAGAGTTATATTTAAAACTTCAATATTCATTGGCTTCCAAGTCATCTTATTGGAGATTGGTTCTCTTAGCTTTTAAACAGCACATGGCATAAAGGCAGTATTACCATCCATATTAAAACTGAGAATTAATTAATTCTATTTCTCATGTTTCTCATCTGAGCATCCATTCCTGTTGAAGAAAGTTTGAGAATAAAGCCAGGATCCAAGTCAAAAGGAGGGAGAAGCAAGCAATACGGTTGCTCATGCTGGAGACCAGTTGAGTAATTTCTAACCAGTGAGGCAGGACTTCTGTGTGAATTGTTCAGTGTGTAGTAGTTGAAGTAGAGCTCTGGAGAATAACCTTTGCTGTCCTTATATTGCTTCTGCCCAAATATATTCAAGTTTGCAACTGATGTAAGACATAGTCTTCATGAAGACAGCAATACTTGGCCGAGGGGCAGGTGGGAGCATATGTAAGATGATGAAGGATGGAAGAGAAAAATGAGAAAGGAGAAGATAACTGATAGAATTCAGGGGGAGGATCAGTTTGCTTGTAGGAGTACTGGAAATCACCACACTACCTACCTACTGCAAAAGTTGCTGTCTCTTTTGTGGTTAAGGTCTTATGGTAATACAGAAACAGAACAGTTCTACTGATGTACGCAGACAGATTAATAGATGCAAGGGAGCCTGAATTTTCACAGGCCATTTGACAGAAAATGTAGCATTTCCCTGAAGCAGCTACTGATTTCAAGGCTTTCTCGTCATTCTCATGCTTGAGAAGGACGAGCCGAGGCAGAAGAGTGGGAGGGAGATAATGGGTATCTGATGCAGAAGACTTGATTGCAAGTGTGGTGAGGTCACAAAAAGAAGTGACCCTTGAAAGGAACAGGGAGGTGGGTTGCCTTTTTATTTACCATGCTGCTCAAATGTTTAGCTTTACAGGGATAATGTGTTCAAATCAGAGACACAAGCTGTTAATAGGCCCTGTCCTAGATAGGTCTAACGTTTCTTTATTCCCTGAAGAGAAGAGCAAGAAATAGGAAAGGAATTTGCATATAATTCCTTCATTCTGTAACTGCAGAGTACAGTCTTGATGACATAAGTCAAGAAAAAGTTACTGTTGACTTGTTTTTACCTTAAAATTACCTTTTTCCATAAAACTCCTATAATATTCCTGCCACTGACAGTAGAAATGTATTATTTGAGTTTCTGTGGAAAGAGCAGCTCAGTTGTTCTAGGAGGTCACTGACAGGAGTCTTAGCTCTATATGATGGATCCCAGCCCATAAACAGGTTTGTGGTTAGTCCCCTTGCTCTAGCCTCTGATCTGGCAAGAGTACTGCAGAGGATATGTGTAAAAGGCTGTACTGATCTCAAGAAATTTGCTGAACCTTAGCTCTAGGTCGTCATCTTGTTGTGTTCAGATGAGATGACGACTCACGTATTTTAATTAGAGAAATGTCATAGCTGTAGGAAAATAAAGCTATTTGGAAATGTGGGTGGTTATTTTTCTGATAGTCTCCTCTGCTTAAGGAGGCTCATAAAACCTCCTGCACTGGCAGATATATGCACTTGAATAAAAAGGAACCGTGACTAAATTTAGGTTGTCTTCTTCCCAGGGACTTTCTTCTTTGAGGTGAAAAGTTGTTCATGGTGAAATAGTAAGAGGTGTGAAGCATAAATTGCCTTGAATTGAACCTATAAAGAGGCAGCTAAGTCACCTTCTTTTTGATTGTTGCCTTTTAGTGTAAAGTATTGTCCAAAAAGGGCAATTCACATAGATGAAAAATTGAGTTGGAGTTAAGAAAAAAGAGCTAAGTTGAGTTTACTCCCTGGGCTAACAGTAATTTCAAAGTTAACGTATTCTGATATGTTGCTTTGACAGAAATCTTGGATCTAATCCTGCAATATGCAATTAGAATTGTCATTCCCTGTGATATTTAAAATGCTTATAACCAGCTTCAGTTTAGTACAGAAAGTGAGTGTGGTTAAGCTATTTTTTTCAAATAACATCTACTTCAGTAGTTGCTGTCTGTGCAGTTTATCTAGTGTTAACAGCATTTGAGTGTCTAAAATTAGGAATATATTGCTGTAAGAAACAAGCAAACCATAACTCATACGTTTTGCTCACTGCTTTTAATTTAAGCATGGTGTTACTATTGGGTGTCCTGCTTTTGTGGCTTATTTGGTCAGTTCTGAGTCCACTGAAAGTCCGTGTCTTAAAAATAAAAATCAGTGCTGTGACATTTCAAGCTGATGGAGGAAATTGTCAGTTAGCCAAATGTATGAAATTACTAATTGGCTGATAGCTTGAAAATGTTTCTTAATTAAAAGGATAAGTTTTATAAAGATAGATATGTAATTAATGAGGTAATTTTATATTTTCCTTTAAAATTGGCTTTGCCAAAGGGACACTTTGTGATGGCATCCTGTAAAAGGCAGGAGTGAAAAAAATGGTTAGTGGAATGGAAGGACAGATAGAAAGAGGCTTGTGTCTATGTACAGTTGAAAAAACAACTAGTCTTAAATGCTGTGACAGAACAGCCATGCTGATAAGAAGGAACAAAAGTATGAGGGTAGTAGTTTGTAGCAAATATAATGCACAGTTCTAAACAGGATCACGGAAGTCCTTAAGAACCTAGCTTAGATATAACATGAAAATAAATACTGTTGCACCCCATGCGCTGCCAGTGGTTCTCCCTGTGAATGTGTGCTGGTCTGCCTTTTAAGTTGTAGCTGTTTCTAAAGCTGGAAATGGTGACCGAAGTTTTGCTGAGGCTTGCTGTCTGCTAATACTGCAGCTTTCTTTTTCTGGCTCTTTGGATGTAAGTGGTTGTTTGCCTGTTGCCCTACTTCTTAGAGCTGGTGTGGAGATGTTTCCTGAAGCAGCAGCTGTATGCTGGACTTTGCTGTGCTTAGTACAGGGAACCTGTGGTCTTGACAGGCTCCTGTCTACTGAAGAAAAAGGGGTGAATGTAGGCTACACAACTTGAATTCCTGGGGAGAAAGAGGTCGTATGTGTGATGTGTGTTCTTTAAAACATTTTTAGTTACTGCATCTCTGCATTTCCCTTCAGCTTTTGGAGACATATCTGAATATAGCCTCAATTAAATTCCTGTCCTTTAGTGAAAGAAGTCTTTTGCTTAATGTGTAGCTGATATGCGTGGAACATTAGGGCATCCATCAGGATCCAAAATTAATTGCCACTTGGGACTGATAGTGCCATGTGGGCATTGGAAAGAACATTGTCTCTTTCAGAAGCCTTCTGAAACGGTCAGCTTTGAAAGGCACATCCTTATTATGTTAAAGAAAGTATTGTGTGTATTGAATCTTACTTCTCATTTTCACTTTGCAACAGCAAAAGCAAATAAATGTTTTGCCTGTTGAAGATGGCACAAGTTGAAAGAGGAGAGCCATAACTTTCTTACTTGCCTTCTTGTGTTCTCTCTCCCCTCCACCAGCTCTCAAATGTAGGAGGAAAAAGCCCAAAGCTGGCACAAAGGGAGGACAGCATCTCGTTCCAAAACCAGTGACTAATGCATCAGTCAGTGGTAGAACAATACTGTCTTAATGTAGCTAAGGCCCTGTTCTTTCCTTTGTATTGAGTTCCTTCCTGTTTAAAAACATTGTCTTTGAAATACATGTATGTCAGCTTGAATGGTAGGAACTTTGTGCTTATTGCTATAGTATCTGCATTAATTGTTTCAAGTAGCAACAAAAAAAACCCCAAGTTAAGCATGGGGGATAGCAAGCCTGTTTGCTAGCAGACCTGTTAAAGCACAGATGAATGTGGAGTTAAAAGAAGGCACAACTGGGGAGGAGGTGAAGCTGAACTTGTCATTGGGAGCTCAACAGGGTAGGAAGATCCAGCAGTCAGGCAAAACTGTGCTAGATGATATGGATCCAAATGTAGAGCTGTCAGTTAAATAGCCCAGATAAAGCTCAAGTGGTAAATGATGGGTGTTAAGGAACTTAGTGGCAGCTTTCATGGCCCCTCACATTTCATCAGTTAATATAGAAGATTAGGCTCCATTTGCCCAATTGAAGGAAACACCTGATTTTTCAGTAATGCTTGAGCTAGTATCCAGGCATTTCTGTGACTTGAACTTCAAAAATAAAATCGGAGGTAGCTGCTCTACATGTTCTCTCTGACTAATTTCTGTGACTTGTATTGGACTGGTTGTGGGCAAGCAGGGAAGGGAAAGCACTGCATTTTTTCAATAATTATATAATTAAATTCATTGATGGTTGGCCAAGAATACTGATCACAAGAGTTGGTGCTGAATCAGAAGGAATACTTTAAATGGTGCTCTGTTGAACAGAGACATAATTGCCCTCTCTTTCCCCTTCTTGGCTTATTGGATGGCTGAATTGCTCATTTCATACATGACTTTGAGTGTGACTGGAGCTGTGAATCAGTGTTTGTTGGAGTTCTGCATCTGGCTTATGTTCTGACTTCCCTTTTATGAGCTGGAGAGGCTGTTTCTGTTATTACTAACTATGTAGTGAAAATCCTCTTAAACTCTCCTTGTTATGAGTGGGTGAAAATGTTTGGCAAACACACGAATCAATAATTGCTTATTTGCCTCACTGCTGCTTTTCAGAAGCTTCAGTGTCCTTTTCTCTGTTTGCACAGATAATCGATGTCTGTCCCCAGATGATAATTAACAGGGGTAGATAACTCTGGGGACTTCTTTTACAAAGTCATCCTGCAACTGTGCCTCTCTGAAACCATTCTTGCTTATTCCAGTTCTGACCTTTCGTCAGCAGCAGCAGATTTGTATTGAAATTGCAATAGCTTATATGCAGTTAGAAAAACTTGATGATTATTTTAGTTAAAGGTATCCACTGGTTTACCATGCTGCCAAAGTGTCCAGAGCTCTGTGCATGACAAAAAGAGTAAGTAAACTGAATGAAGGGTGTTAGAAGGGGAATAAACACTTAGTATGAGGAAAAACACTGTGTGTAACTTGACCTGGTGTGTTTTCATAAAGAAGACACTGGCTTTTTAATGGCCTTGTCTAACATGTCCATTTTGTTCTGCTGTTGCTGGCTGAAATTGAAAATTAAAATGAGGGAAAAATACCTTCATGATTACAGCTTTCCCTTGGGAACTATTTAAGTTGTGGCTTTCTCATAAGAGACATTGTGGCTTCCTTTCTCTTCCTGTGGCATGAAAATTCAGATTTGTGTAACCTGTTTCTAAAGTTAAGAACATTCTAGATGCCAGTCTTGGAAGATACAAACAACTGCCAGGTGCCTGCAATTTGAGGAAGACCGTAGCTGGATCAGATTGCTATCCTGATGAGATCTTTGCCAAAAATAACTGCAGCAGTATATGTACAAACTGTCTATGCAGTGTAGTAAGGAGAAGACAAAGCCATCTGTTTAAATATACAAGATTTTTTTTTTTTTTTTCCAAATCTGCATTTCTGTAGCGGAAAGGCAAGCTTTCAAAACTCTTTCACTTTGCTGTTGAGGTCAATGGCATCTTACTCCACTGGAGGACTGCAAGATACGCTTGAGCTGTTCACAGTGTTCCAAATCAGTGGGCCTCACTGTCACTGGGCGACTTGCTTCGTTCCAGTGCTTGGCTTCGTCACCCACTGAAAAACTACTTTTAGTGTCATAATTTATGCCACTGAAAAACTACTTTTTTGGTACCATAATTTACATTAGCTGGATGATAACACAGTTAGAGCTTCAAACTACGTTGTTCCATAGATCAGATGAACCATAGATGCAATACCTGTACCTGCCCCAAACTTAAAGTATGTGTGTATTGTTTGGGTCTCGGTGATATGATCTAAGGGCAAGAAAGTTTCTTAAGTGTACCAAAAGTAGGGAAAAAAAGATGACTGTACTTGCCATTCTGTAGGCCTGGAACTACATACAATCCCTTTAGGTATCTAGAGCCTTTTAATGGCTGTTTCCATTAGCAATTTAGTTCAGATCCGAGTGTGCTTGTGAAGCACATCTCTTGGTTGTCCCATTTTGCAGTTCTTTTCTCTCCATTGTGGAGCATCTCAGGTGCACAAATAGGATTCCTTTCAGATGAAATGGAATTGGAAGACATGCTGTAGTTACAAATAGATGTTAAGTGCACAGAACCAGACAATAGCCAGTCAAAAGTAAAACTTCCTGTAAAATTTCCTGCAAAACATTTAGCTGTTGAGGTCTCCACACCAATGTTTTGCTGTACAGACCCTCTTCTTTTATGCTGTGCAACAAGTTAATGTTGACTCCGCTGAAGAGGACCAGCCGGTAAGTCCTGAAACTCAGCAGATGCTCTAAAGACCTTGTAGTGACAGAGTTACTTTACTATGTGAATTGAATGATCACTCTAAAGAAGTGGATCATGCTTTGGAGCAAGGGCAGTTAACCTTTCTTGATATCAAAATAGTCCTGGGACTGCAAGGACTTGTGGAGCTGAAGGAAGGGAAGAGATAGCTGCTCAAAATACAGGTGTGAGGTGAGGGGCTGGGTGCTGTGTGTGGCTCAGCAGCTGGTGCAGTTGTGCCTTCTTTCGTGGCAAGGCACTCAGGTTACCTGTCAGCACCACCCTTATCAGGTCCTGGTTTTGACTGAGACCTGTGCTTCAACTTTTGAAGAGCTCTGTGTGTCTAAAAAGCACAAGTTGGTCACTGATCTCTAGAGAGGGACAGACATTCAAGGTTCCTCTCTACCTCATGTGACTGGATGGAAGGTGTTTTCTTCTTTGGCACGTGCACTCCCAGAGAAAACATGGTTGAGGTGTGAATGGGAAGATAACCATACCCTTTCCACTCCTGTGTTTTTTGGAAATGGTGAGTTGTCTCTCTGCAGAGCTGCTCGAAGCTGAGAAACAAATGAAATGCTTCAGGAAGGAGACAACTGGGAGCAGGCATGTCAGCTGGCTCTCAGATGCAGATATGCTGGAGAAATCCTTCTCACCCAAAAGCTGCTGCAAAATTATTTGTTCAGAAAGGAGTTCAGTAACTAAATTGTCTTCAATAACTAAGCACTGGTCATACCTTTTGAAAAATTTGAAATATTATTGTAGAATTTTTCATTAGTGGAAGTATTTTTACAATAGGATGAAGTGTATTTCTGTCCACTGGATAATGTTATCCTTTCAGTGTGCCCCTTCTGATGGGCATAAATTGTTCACTCGTAATACTTAGATAAATATTGGAGTTGAATGGTATTCATAAAATCATAGAATGATTAGGGTTGGAAGGGACCTTAAAGATCATCAAGTTCCAACCCCCCTGCCATGGGCAGGGACACCTCCCACTAGACCAGGTTGCCCAAAGCCTCATCCAGCCTGGCCTTGAACACCTCCAGGGATGGGGCATCCACAACTTCCCTGGGCAACCTGTTCCAGTGTCTTACCACCCTCATCGTGAAAAATTTCTTCCTAATGTCTACTCTAAATCTACCCTCTTTTAGCTTATACCCATTACCCCTTGTTCTCTCACTGCACTCCCTGATACAGAGTGCCTCCCCATCTCTCCTGTAGGCCCCCTTCAGGTACTGGAAGGCTGCTATTAAGTCTCCTCAGAGCCTTCTCTTCTCCAGGCTGAACAACCCCAACTCTCTCAGCCTGTCCTCATAGGGGAGGTTCTCCAGCCCTCTGATTAATTTTGTGGCTCTCCTCTGGACTCTCTCCAACAGGTCCATGTCTTTTTTATGTTGGGGGCCCCAC
>WKFP01013998.1:324503-335180 GCA_011057875.1 Pterocles orientalis | reverse complement strand
GACTCTCTCCAGCAGTTCCCTGTCCTTCCTGAACTGAGAGGCCCAGAACTGGACACAATATTCCAGATGCGGTCTCACCAGGGCAGAGTAGAGGGGGAGGAGAACCTCTCTTGACCTACTGACCACCCCCCTTCTGATACACCCCAGGATGCCATTGGCCTTCTTGGCCACGAGGGCACAGTGCTGGCTCATGGTCATCCTGCTGGCCACCAGGACCCCCAGGTTACTCTCCCCTACACTACTCTCCGACAGGTCAGTACCCAACTTATACTGGAACCTGGTGTTGTTCTTGCCCAGAACTTCCATTTGTCTTCTCTGTGGGTGGCTCCTAGAGCAGGAGCATGTCAGGATAACTCCAGAAGAGAAGTAACATTGGAAGCTGTAGGCAACATTGGCCAATTCTGATTAAAAATCTTGATGTGGAACCATTATACTTAATTAAGATGTTCTGAAGGGCTTAGTGAAGGTCACTGCTGGCAGTAAGAATTTGTTGAGATCCTGGGTCTTTAAGGGCTGCTGCCCTTGAGTTCTTGGAAGTTTTTTTAGCTGCTGAGTATGTTTGCATTGCTCAGAAGGGGGTGACGGGAGACTATGGTGAAAATTTGGATTTCTCAAGACCTACTGTGAGAGAGCACTGACAGTAAGGTTTCCCAGCCAGAGTTATATACATTCTTGGCAATACATTTGTATCTTTCAAATTTGAGTGTAATATGTGTCTTGCTACCTTTTGTTTAGTGCCTTAATGCTTACGTATTTTTGCTGGAGGATGGTGCAAACCTTGATTCTCCAGCATTTCTTTTGGTGCCTGTATGTGATGCATCAGCTACCAGCAGCCTTCTGTTTCCTGCTGGACTTTAACCTTAACCTGTCAACTCTAAGCAGATCTGATTGTGCAGCTTCATTTCTTGAGAGGGAGGCTAAAGTAATCGTGTGACTTAGTGCGTATTTGATAAATACTTGTATTAAAAGACTTAGTTTGAATTTTGGATAAGTGAGTATCACTAAATAGCACTTGTGGAAAAAATGCTTATTATCTTAAAGATGACAGTATTACCAATGGTTTTGTGGAATAAAAATGGCATTTTTTTTTCATCCCAGAATTGGAGATGTGAAGGAACATGTATGAAGGGAGGGAGGAAATCTTGTGTTAGGAAATAATTCAATTTTGCTTTCTTTGGTTACATTTACAGCTTGAGCTGTTGGTGTCATAAATGTGTTTGTAGAACTCAGACGGGACATTGTGTGTGTTGTCTAACAGGACAGTTATAGTTTGAGGTGATGGGGAACTTCAGGCACATCTTTGCCTCCTCCCTCCTCAGGTGAAGGAAGAGGTTTTGACTGGAAGTCAATCTGTGACTTCTCAGGGAAAGTGGCTTGTATGGATAAACATGCCTGGATCTTTTTCAGAAGAGAACAGACTCTGTTACTGCACCTCTTTGTTCAGATAAAGTAAAACAGTATTTCTAAAGTGTGCTTAGATATCCAAGAAATCTGTGGCCTGAAAAGGGTACCTTAGCCCGTGGTATATTCTGTCTTCCTCGTGTGGCTCCCAGTGTCCTAAATTTGGGTGCATTTGTCTCTCCTCTGATGGATACTCATAAGGAGTTGTAGCCGTTTGCATGACTGTTAATAAACCATTTGTAAAATCAAAATTGTCAGGCATCTGACTCTGTAGGGAGTGATTGAAAACACTTACTACAGAGTCAGAATTGCTATATTTGGAGTTGTGCTTAGAAAGAAAAGAGGAGGGAGTATTTGTGGGGTGATTTTATTCTCTCCTAATACAGCCTCTTTCCTACACTACCACTCCATTTTGCAGTCAGAGCTGTGAGGGCAGAAGTCCCATGGTGACAGAGCTACCGAATTCTTCGGACATGCATGTCGCTACCAGGCAAGAGATCTCAGAAGAGGTTTTACTGGGGTATACAGAGCTCCGGTGGGAATGTCAGCTGGGAATTCTGTCATAGATTGCCAAGAATTTACTCTTGTCCGTTTTCAAAAGTAGCCCTTATCCCCAGTTGCTTATTTGACTGGTGAGTTCATATGAATAAAAGACCACACATTGCTTTTGTATTAATTGTGAACACTCAGCTGAGAGGAGCAGTTGTTCCTCTAACTCGAATACTGTTGCACAGTCATGTTTCTCCAGGTTATAGTAAAATGACTGAAGCAATCTTTTGGACTCCTTTCATTTTAGATATTAAATTGTGGACTTTGTTTATGGTGTTTGGCTGGTGTCTGAACAGGTGCTGCTAACTATGAAACTTGTTATTAACAGCTGAAATTCCTGTCTGTAAATTGTTTTGCAATGTCTTAAGCTATAGGAACATGAAGAACTATAGTCCCTATGGATCAAGCAGAATGTGCATCTGTCCCATTATCCTGTCTCCACTGTTAACCAAGCCAGATGCCCAGGAAAGGCTCCACAAGGACAGTATAAACCTCTGTGGTAGCTTCTTCATTGTATTGCCCCAGCATGCAGCCAGATCTTGCAAAACCAAATTGTATTTCTGTGTTTTCAGTGACCTGAAGAGTTTTGCTTTCCTACTAACTTGTTCAGGGTCCCTTTGGGCTTGTGCATGCTTTTGCATTTTGGAAATCCAGTGGCAGACAATTTCATAGCTTTAACTACTCATAGTGTGAGGGACGACCTCCTCCTGCTTCCTTCTAGTTTTGTTTGATAGCTCCACCTCTTGTGTTGGAAGAGTTTGCAAGCAATTCATTTGCCCTTTCCAAGCCACTCATGTTTCTCCGCTTTTCTATGCTGAAGAGTCCTGCTCTGGTTAGCCACTTTTTGTGCAGAAGGATTAATTTTATTTATCACTGTTGCTCTTTGTTGAACTTTCTCCAGTCTTTCTATCTTATTTGTGAAGGTGGAACTAGATTGTGTGGAAAATGTGAGCACATAGCAACTTTACACAATTGTATAATGTTCTCAGTGTCATTCTCTCTTCCTTTGCCAGTAATTCAGAGCATTTAATCTGACTTTTTATACTTTTTTTCCTGTGTGCATGCTTTTGTTTTTATCTACATTCAGCGTATTCTTGAAGATATGGCAACCAAAAAACTTCATTAACTTGTAAATTAAGCTGAGGCCACTACCACATCAGAGCCAATACAGTTTCAGCATTAGATGTTGAATTAAACAACATCCTCCTGTAAGAGAAGTTTAGTAGTTGTAAGCCAGTTGTCATGAAAGCATGTGAAAGTGTTTGTGACCTTGGATTGCCTGATAATGCGCAGCAAGCCTCAGGTCTAAGACAGTCTTGAAATTAGTTTTTAATCCTTAAAAGTAAGGTGATTTATTTCTAGTCTCTTCAGATCCTGTCTCTCATAGTTGTTAACTCCAGTTTGAAATAACTGACCTTGGGAAACTTTTGTGACTTGAGTATGAGCTTTTATTTGTGAAGGGATAGTGTGGCTTCTCATCCTTTTGCATAATAGCTATGACATAGAATGTCTTGTTTAGTGTGTCGCTTAAGGGTATGCAAGCTGTTGTATCTGTTGCTGGAGTTTATGAACAAGACGATGTTGCTAGTGAATATAAAAACAAAGGGCTCTATGGTGTTGTTTAATTGTAAAATAAGCTTATTAGTTCATTGTAAAGAAAAAACCCCAAAATCTTACATTCAAAGACAGCTGTTGTCGTCTAGCTTAGTTTGGACTAACACTGTTACAATTTCCTCTTTGTATTTAGACACAGAGTGAGGCAAAATCCTGTTGGTATATGCATATGGTGGTGCCGTTAATAGTGACATTCAAATGATTCTTGGAAGTGCCCTTGATATTTAAGCTCTGATATATTTCCATTCTGAAATTGTTGTGAATGGCCTCAGTTTCTAGAAAGACATACTGTGAAATCTTACTGTGTGTACTCATGGTATTGCAGGAGGTAATTTGATTGCTGAGACTGAATGGAGCTTTTTGTAAGTACTGGTGCTTATATATGTAAATATATGTAAATATGTGGTCATTGTTGAGGAATTATCACAGATGGAAGAAAGTAAAAGGAGTAGGTGATCCAGTGAAAGACGCACTTTCAACTTGCAAGATTTTTCCATTTTATTTTATTTTTCTCCCATTGAGATAACTCATTGGAGTTTGAATACAAAACCTCCATTAGGGAAACATTTTGTCTTCTGGTGAAGCATGTGAAACCAGTGGCCATGAATGGCTGGGAGTGTGCTTCATGCATGTGGGATGGTGGAGAGAAGAGCAACACTAGCCACGAGAGGCTTGGGGAAGAATTCTCATAAGGCCTTGCTGGCTGGTCTCTGGTAGCCACATCCAGTTGTAAGAGAGCTTTAGGACTTATATTTGTATATTATTCACTTTAGCCAGATAATACTTTTTCTGCAACAGCTGAATTAGCTGGTTATTATTTGAGGAACGTGGTGTTTACAACAATAAAGAATGATAAATATAGATTATCATTATTTCATCATTCTATAATTGCATTAGTTTATAGTAATGTAGTTTGTAATGATAGCAATACATATAATAAATTTATAATGATAAATTTTGGTCTAAGTGCCCTTAAATACAAGGAGTTATAATAGAGAAGCAAAGGCACCTCTAATCTTCCAGACTACTTGAATTACTGTATCCTCTAGGGAGTGGAACCTGTATTCAGTTTAGTAATTGTGAAGCCTAGTGATAATGAATTGAGTTTTAATAATCTGCAGACTTCTTTTTCTTACATAGAGGAGAAGCCAAGAAATCTTTTACAAGTTCTCATCCAATCCAATTTTTTTTATATACACCACCTGTATTGGGTGATAAAATGACAGTGCTTGATTAGCTGCAGATACTTAAAATTCAAAACAAAGTTTTCTGTCTTTTTTTAGTCAAGTATGTTCACTAGCTGTGGAAAATGTTGTCTCTAGCTGTACAATACAAAGCAAATGAGGAAAATACACTCAAACTAGCAGTAGTTTGTATTTAAAATTTATTTTTTTGAGGAGGTGCGGTGTTCCTTTTCACAGGAAATTAAGTGGACAGGATATATGGAATTCCAGAATTATAATGTTGTAAAATAAATTGCAATGCATGCATAAAATTACTGCTGTGGTTCATAAGTACATATATCCCAGATGTAGGGTAACATGACTTATGCTTCATGAGGAAGATGCAAATAACTGTCTTTTAAATACTAGTTCCCAAAGCAGTTTAAAAAAAAATCCATTATTTTCCTTAATCACACTGTGGTCCTCATAAAGTAAACTTAGTACCAAAGCTGCTGTTGTGGTTGTAGAAGAATATTTTTGGCCTAAGCTTGAGTGTCAGTGCACACAACTACACAAAGGAAAATGCCATCTCTTTGGCCTGCGGAAGCTGGGAAAGCTACTGGGTGTGTAAATGTGAGTTAAGGCATAGTCTAGATTAGCTTCTGCTAGAGTTGTGGCTTAATTCTCTTGAGGCTGCTTTTCTTGGGAAGTACTTGGTGCAGATACTCGTTGGATTTCCATGTTCCTCCTAGTGACAGCGTTCTAGAAAAACTTGTTTGTGCCCCAGCTGAAATGTGTGTGTACCCAAACAGAAGACTTTCATGTCAGTGAAGAAATACTTACATGCAGAATTTATTGTAGATAAAGTATTATTAGTTACCACAGTTATAAAAGGGTCTTATTTACTTGTTGGGATTTTAGAAAGTATTTGTTTCAGCCTTGTAATAATAACTATAGCTGGGTTGGAATTAGCAAGGGTAAACTCAGTGTTACTTTATTTCACATCCCCTTTACTGAAGTTTTTATAAGAAGGGGCTTAGCTAATTAGATATGCCAAATAGGTCAAAATAGTGAAGGTAGGGAAATGTCCAGTTAGAATAAAATGGTACGAAGCGTTCTGATTACATGCTTTGAAACTGAAGAGAAAGAGAGTGGTTTCCAGATCTTCCAGCATAAAAGTACCTTTTAAGCAGTACAGCAGTTGCTCGTACAAGTCATGGCTGTACATAAATTATCTGGTTTGGTGTGGGGGGGGAGGAGATTTTTTTTTTTTCCCCTCCAATTTGCAGTCTTACTGGGAGGGTGATTATTTTTTTTTGATTACAGTAAGAGGTAGAGGCGAGGATGTTCCTTCTCAGAGGACGATGGGCATTATAAATGACTCAAGAATATAAAGATTAATAAAATTTCAATATGTGTATAGTTCATTATAAACTGTTATTTTGGATATTATTTCAACAACGGATCTACGGATTAAGTCTTTATCTTCACAGCACACTGACATCTCGGTCAGGCTTTAGTTGTCAGTCGAACTTTTTAGTTGCCCCTAACTATACTTTAAAATGTAAGCAGCTTGTTTAAATTAAATATTAAATTTTAAATATCAAGTGGAATTAGTCATTTGTTGACACGGTTGGGTACTCCCCCGAGGCAGAAGGCAGTCCTGTAATGATATATTGGCTAGTTCTAATTGTTGAAATCAGGTCGAGTAACTGAAAGGTTGTTACTGATCAAGTGCAATGTATGTAGACCAATTTGAATGCTTTTTAATTAGAATAACGTCTGTACTGTCTTTAAAACACTTTCTTTAGTGAAAGCAAAGTATCTTAAATGCATGTGTCTGCCATGCGTCACGGCAAGCATTTCTCCATGGCCAGGAGGAAAGAGCATCCCTTTTGTGTTGCCTGGGCCTGGGAGAGTGGGAGGGTAGCAGAGGTCTTGGAAGAAGTCCAGAGGTGGGATGGTTTGGTGAAGTGAACTAAATGCTCAATTTTTAAATGTAGTCAGCCTTAAAATTGAGATCTAAAAGGAAAAAATGCATATTTAAACGGTAGATCCCCAAAAGGGCAGGCAGCAAAACCCACTGGCTTGAAGACACAGAACCGTGGAGTTGAGTGCCAACGTGCTGGTTTATGTAACAGACTTTTCACTTGGAAACTGCGTGGGTATACCAAAAGCTTGCAAAAGATAAGCTCAGGTAATGACTTCTCTTTGTTTTTACTATAACAACTCATGGCCTAAAGATTGTTTGAACCAAGAAGTAGTACTATTTTTTTCATCTTTTACTAGGTGTTCTATGTTACAGAGCAACACCCCTTAAATTTGTTTGAAACAAAATTAGAATCTATAAACGAGATTGTATAAAGCCAGTTTTGCCACAGATTTTTTAATCGTGCTTGCATTAGGTTACATCTTTTGACAGATGTTCATGGTAACTTCTTCACACTTTTTTATTTTTTTAAAAAAATAGCTTTGTTTTATGTCCTGGAGTTATGAACTTGCCTTTATTCATGTTTTCACATGTGAAAAACTAGGACATCCTTAGTAATTGTCCTTGATCTACTGCTTAGGATGTCAGCAGTGGATGTAATAATTGATTGTATTAATTGCACAGTGGCTTAGTCCAACCTATCTGGCAATACCACTGCTATAGCCAGCATGCAGATAACACTGCTGAATGGATAAATTCTCATTTAATGGGAGTGACTTAATCCCCTCTCCCAGTTTGCTCTAGGACTTGGGTTTGTAGCAAAAATACTAGTTCTTTAGAGCTTTTGTAGTTGGAACAAGTATTGTTTTTACTAAAAACTCAAGCTGAAAAAGTAAATGTGTGTTGTAATGAAGTTGTAAAAGAATTTGGTAACCTTAATGTTGTAAAAATTACAGGTTGTTACTAGTAAGATAATTTTGTCTTTATATACGATAATAAAATTGTCTTAAACCTGAAGATTCAAAACACAAAAGTGATTTTGAAGCACACAAGAGAAATTGCATTGAAGTACAAAAAAGAAATTTACTTTTTAAGTATTTCTTCTTGTTCAAGAATCTGTATGTTGGTGTGGCTTGGCTAAAATATATATTCTGCTAAGAAGGTTATGTATGCTTAACATAAATAAAATAAAACTGTCTATAACTAAAAACTTTAATAAATTGAATATAAATGTGTGTCAGTTAGTTTTCCAAAGATACAGTTTTAAGACAGACTGCATTAAAAACCCGGAAATTATGTAAAAGCACCCACCTAGATGTTTTGCATGCAGAATAGATGAATCCCCAGTGATTTCATATGTAATAGTGAAAGCACCAAAAACCAGCTGGTGCGTAACCATTGTGTCATTTGGCTGCCAAGTTAGTCTAAGAGTTTGGTTTCAGTACCAGCTCTTTCATTGTGGTGTTTGGAGTACATCTGAGTTTAAGGCAATACAGCAAAAAAATAGCACATGATAAATGCAGGTGAGAATGGTACAGGCTTTGAACAGGCTTTGGCTAAGGAGGTACTATGGCTGAGTCAGGTAGCAATGTTTTCAAGTTGAAATGGAAGAAATAGTGTAGAGAAGAACAAAGGTACAAGTAAGCCATTTCCTGACTTGATGTTAACGTGTAAGGGGCAAATGTTTAAGAAGGGATTGTGTCTGAATTGTTTCACACTTGGTCTGTTCCCGAAGTGCCTGTGGGGTTAAACAAAACTGGTTAAGAATTATTGTTCATTATTGTTAGAGTTTGCTGTTCTTTTGGGGCACTTGAAAGCTGGGGTAAAACCCAGGATATCCTTAGATACTGCAGTTGTAATTTTTCCCTTTTTCTTTCCCCTTTAGCTTGTACAGTTGCTCCCTGAATATATTATTAGTGGCTGCCATAGAACAGTGAACTTACAGCCACTAAATAATTAACAGTGTTTTGAAAATGGTTTTGAAATGGAAGAGGCATTTCTTTAAGGCGAACTGTAATAACTGCACAGTTCATTTGATTTTGCTTTTTGGGTTGTTTTTGGTGGTTTTTTGTGGTTTTTAGTTGTTTGGTTTTTGTGTTTTTTTGTTTTTTTTTTTTCAGGAGGGGGCAAGGATGCTCAGAAATTTCATTTCAGATAGACTAGTTTTGTTAAAGGACAAAATAAATTGTGGGGGACTGAGTGAGAGGCAGGATAATCTGTGAAGTGGTGGAGGGGGGCTATTCAGTAGGATGGGGTTGTATTGTCCAGAAAACAGATTGTGAAGAAGTGGTGAGTTTGAAACTTGACTCACCTAGAGTAAAAATACTTAAGTGATCAAAAGCATATAGAAACCAGTTAATTTGTTAAGCTTCAATAAGTGAATGAAGTGCAAGTGTCACGTTTTATGTTTGACCCATGACTTTATTTAGAAGAAGGAACAAACCTAAAAACAAAGTAGATTATAGAATCATAGAGTGGCCTGGGTTGAAAAGGACCTTAAAGATCATCTAGTTTCAACCCCCCTGCTGGGAGGTTGAAAACTGCAGGGTTGCCAGCCACTAGAGCAGGGCCCCATCCAGCCTGGCCTTGAACATCTCCAGGCATGGGGCATCCACAACTTCTCTGGGCAACCTGTTCCAGTGTCTCACCACCCTCACTGTGAAAAATTTCTGACTAACATCCAACTGAAGTCTCCCCTCTCTTAGTTTAAAACCATTCCCCCTCGTCCTGTCACTATCAACCCCTGTAAACAGTCGCTCCCCCTCCTGTTTATAGGCTCCCTTCAAGTACTGGAAGGCTGCAATGAGGTCTCCTTGCAGCCTTCTCTCCTCCAAGCTAAACAAGCCCAGTTCCCTCAACCTTTCTTCAGAAAAGAGGTGCTCCAGCCCTCTTCTGGACCCACTCCAAGAGCTCCACATCTCTCATGTGCTGGGGGGCCCCAGGTCTGGACACAGTACTCCAGATGGGGTACCACAAGAGCAGAGTAGAGGGAGACAATCACCTCCCTCTCCCTGCTGGCCACCCCTTTTTTAATGCAGCCCAGGACATAGTTGGCATTCCAGGCTGCAGGTGCACACTGCTGGCTCATGTCCAGCTTCTTGTCCACCAGTGGGATGGAGTGCACCCTCAGCAAGTTTGCCGATGACACCAAGCTGTGTGGTGTGGTGGACACGCTGGAGGGAAGGGATGCCATCCAGAGGGACCTGGACAGGCTGGAGAGGTGGGCCCTTGCAAACCTCATGAAATTTAACAAGGCCAAGTGCAAGGTCCTGCACGTGGGTCGAGGCAATCCCAAGCACAAATACAGGCTGGGCGGAGAATGGATAGAGAGCAGCTCTGAGGAGAAGGACTTGGGGGTACTGGTGGATGAGAAGCTCAATATGAGCCGGCAGTGTGCGCTTGCAGCGCAGAAAGCCAACCGTGTCCTGGGCTGCATCAAGAGAAGCATTAGCAGCAGGTCAAAGGAAGTGATTCTCCCCCTCTACTCTGCTCTCGTGAGACCCCACTTGGAGTACTGTGTTCAGATGTGGGGCCCCCAACATAAAAAAGACATGGACCTGTTAGAGAGAGTCCAGAGAAGAGTCACAAAATTAATCAGAGGGCTGGAGCACCTCCCCTATGAGGACAGGCTGAGAGAGTTGGGGTTGTTCAGCCTGGAGAAGAGAAGGCTCCGAGGAGACTTAACAGCAGCCTTCCAGTACCTGAAGGGGGCTACAGGAGAGATGGGGAGGCACTCTTTACCAGGGAGTGTAGTGAGAGAACAAGGGGTAATGGGTATAAGCTAAAAGAGTGTAAATTTAGAGTAGACATTAGGAAGAAATTTTTCACTATGAGGGTGGTGAGGCACTGGAACAGGTTGCCCAGAGAAGCTGTGGATGCCCCATCCCTGGAGGTGTTCAAGGCCAGGCTGGATGAGGCTTTGAGCAACCTGGGCTAGTGGAGGGTGTCCCTGCCCATGGCAGGGGGGTTGGAACTTGATGATCTTTAAGGTCCTTTCTAACCAAAACCATTCTATGATTC
>WKFP01013998.1:299776-324483 GCA_011057875.1 Pterocles orientalis | reverse complement strand
TTTTTTTTTTTTTTTTTTTTTTTTTTTTTTTTTTTTTTTTTTTTTTTTTTTTTTTTTTTTTTTTTTTTTTTTAGTTCGTATGGATATGCAGACATGAATTAGGGTCAGTGCAGTCAGGATGTTGAAGCAATGTGAAGCTGAAAACAAGGCTGGTGATTACTGCTTAAGAATTTTAGTGTGTTAAATGTCAGTTTGAGCAGCTCCAGATGAGATCAAGGAAGAGGAGTCAAAAGTTGTGTGTGAGGGCTTTGGACAGTCTGTGAGCAAAGAATAAGAAGCACATCAGAAGGATTTTTGTTGCCATTAGGAGTTAGTGTATGAGATTTTATAGGTCAAATGACGGCATTTTGATGAGAACTTAAAAAGAAACGTCTTTGACTTTCTTAAACTGAAACATTTGGGTTTCATGATGCTGGAGTGTGTAACGCCTGTCATTGACTTGACAAACATGGGCAGCTGTGGAAGGGGAAGGAAATAAGTGGAAATATGTATGTCTTTTTTGGTAGTTCATGGTATGTATTAAAAACCCAAAATGGTGTTACTGCAGTTCATTGTTATTTATTTGAATTGCTCAGTCATGGTCTCTTATCATAGTGTTAGCTGAGAAATGAAAGTGCTGTGAATGTCAGAGCTGCCAGACTGCTCAAGTTGAGCTGAGACAGTCATCTGGCATTTTATGGTCTACAGAAAGCAGGTGATGAGGTGCTTCAGTAAGAATAGTTACTGGTGCTTATAGGGATGTTTTTGATTGCTCTTATTTCTCCTTGGTGACTCCGTGTTTCAGATAAAATGAAATTTTGAAGCAGTACATCCCCAATGATACACTGTTTCCAAGCCATGCCAGCTCTTCCTTTCCATCAGATATCACTTGGGAGGAGCACAGCTCTATTGCCGGGCATTCTCATGGTGGTGTTCTTCATCCTGTAATATTACCAGCATGGGATCAATGCTTGGTGGTGTTCTTTTCTACTTCAGAGTCCAGTAATTTATAGGAAACACAAAAGCTGCTCAGTAGTTCAGAAAGCTATAGGTTGGATGTTGTTGAATTAGCAAGAACATGGGGAGGGCAAAAATGGGAGAGGAAGAGGGTTAAATTTTGAAAGAGGCATTCAGATGTTCACATGAATGCATGTCTTGCAACTCATAGGTATAAGGTATACATGTTTTATGTCCAATCTCCCTAGCAACTAATTTTCCTGGATTTTCCATTTCTAGCTTGAGCATGCAGTTTTGTGGCAGACTGAATATGAAAATATTGATGAGGTAGTGTCAGTTCAAGTCCCCTATCCTGTTTCCTCAGGATTTAAAATTAATTTTGAAATTGTGCTAAAGCAGAGCAATGCTTCACATGTGTACATAGGTGACCTGCTGGTTGATCAGACAATTGTGGAAGTGCTTCATGTTAATGTTACTATTCAGAGATACTGTTCATAATGATGCTTGGCCATTGCTGTGGAGAAGGGGTGTGCTTTGGCTGAGCATGGAACAGCAGAAAGATGGCTCCAGATTCTCAGGAGTTTAAGAAGAAATGGAGCCTTTTAAGTGTTTCTGATAATTTGATTAAAATTTTCACTTACTTGAATTAGTGATGAGTTCTTACTGTTTAATGAGGTCGTCCTTGTCTCTCCAGTTAAATATAAAAAAAGGGAGGGGAATTTAAGCATAGGTAATTGTCTGTTTGGTATACAGAGGAATGAAACACCTGAGAAGAGGATGTTAGAACAATTTCTTAAACAATTTGTCTCAACAGAAAAGCAAAGGCTGTTATTTAGCTTGGCAAGTACAACTTAATTTAAGCCATGCATGTGCTTTTTCCTTGCTTTATACGGAAATGCATAAGGCTTGATACAAAAGACTGCAGAGTTTGCTTCATACAAGGGAAGTGAGTCTTGCTAAGGATGTTTTTTGGAGCCATTTTTTCATATTGATAACAAAGGCTGTTTAGTCTCTTGGATAAAACATTAACTCGTTCAAGCTGGACGTGGTAGTGGCTTTTGGAATTGTTGCTAAGGGCTTCCCTGATGCAACAGAAGCTGCACAGACATCAGGCTTGTGAGTTGAGGTTATAAAAGATACAAATTATCATTGGAAGAATTTAACTTGACTGTCAGTATCTAAGTATGAAGATGAACAGTGGACAGGAAGTAGGTAGTCAGGTTCATGAAGAGGTAGAAGGTTGTTGGTGAGGAGCTTTATTATTTTTAATAGTAGCCAAATAGCTAACATTTTGTTTTAAAGAGTATGGATTCTCCATCCTTTGTCATGAGACAGTCTTTTGTCCACGGTTCAATTTTGTTGCTTTTGATTGTGTCAACAGAGGCTTGAAGATTGTGTGGTAGCTGCTAGAGCTCTCTCTAGTGAACTTGCTCATGATTCAAAGGTGATTGGTCAAATAGTACAAGTTGCTGGTATTTGTGGTAAGCTGCAGTCAGGAGCAGTCAGTGGTATTATCGAGGCACTTCTGTTTGTTTCCCAAGGGGATTTTGTATGACTGGGAGGGTTATTACCTTGTGGATTGTTGTACACACAGGCTACTGGGAGTACTGATGGTGTACCCAAGTTCTATCTGATGGAAGACGCACCGGAGCTGAAGATGCTTAGTATAATCTTAGCTAGTGTTTTCACAGGAAGAGAGGAAGAATATGCAGACAGTGTAATGAAATATATGGCTAACTCAAGTAACTTCAGTTGCTTTATTGCCTTAGATAGTCAAACACTGGTAGAATCATAGAATGGTTTGGGTTGGAAGGTTAAAGATCATCTAGATCCAACTCCCCTGCCACGGGCAAGGACACCTCCCACTAGACCAGGTTGCTCAAAGCCATTTTGCATCTAGCAGAATTTTATTTGTTCTTGTTTACAAAATTTCTCAGCAACCACAGGCTTAGGGGGTATTGTGGCTCTTTGAAACTGGTTGAGATCCAATAGGTTTGAGGTTGAGTCTGTACTAATTAACATGGTTTGTTTACATGTGGGGGGTGTCTTCACTGAAGGTGCTTAGTCTAAGAGCACAGGGTTCACACGAAAGTTTGGCTTTGAATGGCATCTGCTGTGGTCTATAAGCCTTCATAAGATAGACATTTCGTAACTTTAAAAGGCTGGTATTTCTGGATCTAAGGTGACCCTTGAAATAACTGAGCACCATCTGCTTGATGATGCATGTATTTCATCTGGTCTGGACCAGGGCTTGATCGTGCTGGTTCAGAGCTCTTAACTGTGACACAGTTCACCTGCAATCTACAATGATATGAATTACTGTTATTTTGAAATTGCCTGTTGGCACAAAAACTGTTAGTGCAAGAGTAAATAAAGAAGCTGTCTTCCTTTGTCTTTAAGATGGTTTGCTGTTATCAAAGCTTGTGAAGGTCTCCTGGAGGGTACTAAAGAGAGCTCTGATCAAGTGACAAGCTGGGAAATTGCATGTACTTTGAGAGGCAAAAACTGGAAGATACTCAGTGATTTAGTTTGTGGAAAGAAATTTAAATCCTGATTTGTGTATCTTAAAATTACTATTATTTGGAATGTGAAGATTCAGTGCAAATTAGACCTTGGGAAAAAAAAAAATTTACTGGCTGAGTAAAGTTGAGGTATATGGCTTGTCGTGGCAGCATTGTTGCATTGAACCTTGGTTTGCATGCTAGATGAAGGTGTATAGGGATGCATTAGGTCTGAGTTACTGGCAGACAGCATGTTAGAACTGCACGAAATACTTTCCTAAATCCAAAGAAAAAGCAGCATTTGGCAGCAGAAGGTCCACTGAATTTTACTAGACCATGGAAATACACCTGAGGTGTTGGGGGGAGGGTGAAGCTATGCATTTCTTAGCTATGATAGAGTTCTGATATCCTTATGTCAGTGATAAAGGAATAAGTGTTAGTGTTCTGGCTACAGATAGCGTCTCCTGTCTCTTAATCCATTGTGTAGTTCCACCTGGAAACCAGCTGAGCACTTTAATAACTAGAAGGTCAATATTTGGAGTAAAAATATGTCTGAACTATTAGCGGCTTAGAAACTCTAGTGCAGTGCTTGTGTGCAGGGAATCATTTGTAGTGGCTCAGTGACAATTAGTAAATCAGCTTTTCTTATTTTGCGGTTGGAATCGTAACGGAGCAGGAAAAAATGGTGTGTTTTTTTTTTTTTTTTAATGGTGTAAGTTTTTTAGCATTAATTCTTGTAAAAGGGTAACATCCTTAAAGGAAGGTGAAGGGTCTAATTTCTTGATTTTAAAGGCATGTAAAAACCAGGGGTGTAGTCTTCCTGATGTAGATGGTTTGGCTATTTGGAGATGCTTCAGATGGACTAGCAGCGTTCCTCATTAGAGTGAGACTAAAATTTTGGCAGTGTGATCAAGAGAGAACTTTCTTTTACTTTAGGGATTTGAGAAGCCTTCCTCTATTAAATGACTTGAATTACAGGGAACTGTAGGAAGAAGTTAGCCATGGATCAGTTCTTCATTGCTAGGATAATGTAACTTTTTATCATACTTTTAGCTATTCGGAGCATACTACTGAGTGATTTTCTTGGTTTATTTGTTGAGTATCCTTAGAAAAGTCTCTTCTTCAAGGCACTATTACTTGAAAGAATTGCCACAGCTCTTCATTTCAGTGTCCCATTGTTCATATTGCTATTCTAATAGGGGAAATTTCAGGTTTTTGGTTGAAGATGTTTGATGTAGGGAGGTTTCCCCTATATCCTCTGCTGCTTGGATTTGTTTTAAACTTTCTGTTCTTTGTCTTACAGTTGAGTCAGGATAGTGATTTTAACTGGGACAAATTAGCCCTTTGCTGCATTGTACAGGCCAGGATACTGAAGTTCTTAGAAAGAAAGATTTTGTTTAAATTGATACACTTGCAAGGGCAAAATGGGATTTGTTGAATTTTAGTGAAGGCTCATCTTGTTCCCTGTAGTATGATGAAACAACAGCAGAAATAAGCCCAAGATAAGTTTTATATTTCTGTTAAACAAACAAAAAAACCAAGCAAACAAAACTCCAAACCATTGTCACTCGAATTTCTAGCATTGCATTATGTTCCTAGAATGCACAACTGAAATGGGAATTTATGAATAAAATTAAGACTGGAGCTGTAATTTATTGTAATGGAGGGGAAATCTGCATATGTTATGCAAAGGGTATTTTTAGAATCAGTTGATCCTAAAAAGCTGACAGCTTTTTCTACATCAAGATTATTTTAATCTGAAAAAGGAAGTAGTATGTTTAATTAGTGAACCAAACCTGGTACGTAACTGAAATTATTACTCTTGGGAGTACTTTCTTCTGTTGCAGTAAAATTTCTCCTTTCCCCTAATAGGGAGGTCTTCTCACAGACTTAATGTAAAGTTTTTGTGTGAGGGATTTTAGATTTGATGTAAATCAAGATACTCTGAAATGTTTCTACCCAGCCTTTCTGAAATAAGAAAGTTTTTAGGCAAAGTAGAATACAAGTCCGAGGTCAAATATTAGCTTGCATAGTAACTCAGAAATAGAGGCAAAATGAAGAAGTACAATACATGTCAAATAGTGGAAATCACTAGTTTGTGAGCCTAAGACTAGCTAAAAATGTGCCAGAAACAAACCAAAACCAAAGAAAACACACAAACCAGCCAGCTCTTCACAACATAACTCTTTCTGCCATCACTCACTATATTGCCAAGCAGCAAGAGTGCTCTGAAGACTTGACTCAACATCTGCTGTCACCGCAACACCTTTAGTTTGAATGTACCTCCATGGTGCTTGATCTCTTCTGCCTCTCTCTGCCCATACTTCCTCTCCCCTGAGCCACACCTCCAGTGTTTCCGTAGCATATTCTTCCCTTGCCCGGATGAAGTCATACCTGCAGCCTTTGCTTTGGATGCTGCTGATTGTTTTCCTGGTGCTGAACAGAATCACAGCAACCGGAGCTGGCTGCATGGGTTGCAGAGTTGAACCACCATCCAGTGCTGCATTCTTCTCCTCCCATCTCGTACTGCTGTCTGGCTTTCCACAAGAACAGCTCCTGCTGTGGCTTTCCTCTGAGCTTGACAAGCCGTTCAGCACTTGGTGGCCTCATTGCATCATAGGAAATACATGGGTAGGTAGAAGGCCTGTAAGGATCTGCTGATGGTGTGCTGGTTTGAGGGCTGTGAGGCAAGACAGGGGAACTGCACAGGGCACCACCTTGTGATGTGAGGCTTGATCTAATTTGGTAAAGAGATAAAGCAGGTGGACCAAGATTTTATACTTTTTCTACTCTTCCTGTAGGTCTGGAAAGAATCTTATTTGAACTTTATTGTTTTAAGTTTCTTACAAGGTGTTGGAAAATTCCACTCAAATCTTCTCAATAGTTCCTGGTTTTAATTGTGCTGCCCTGAAGTAGTATGCTGCTCAGCTCTAGTGGGCTGTGTGTAGATAACTCTTTCTGTGATCAGTTTCCTCAGCCTCTGGTCATCTGCTCTTACCTTTCACAGCACTATTTTTTTCATGTTTACAGGGGGAAAAGAGAGAATTTTTGCTACTTGAGGGATAAACGGTTTAATTACCAATTTTTAAGATTTCTACTGGCTAGTAATTATTGCATCTTGCACTAGTAGTGTATAGTTCCAAAAATTAATCTATAGATATTGTAAGTTGAATGCTTATAGTAATTTGTCAGGGAGAGCTGCAACTGCATTGCGGGCATTGTTTTTTGGTTATTGTTAAGGATTTATCCTAGCTCAAGACACCTGCAGGGAAAATAATTCCAAAAGCTTCTTTTTGTGACACCAGCAGGAAAGCTGTTGGCAGGATTTGGTTAGCGTAGGAGATGCATGGGACCTCAACTAAACAAGCTCTCACAATTTAGGGTGGCACGAAGTCTTAAAGCTGATTTGGCACTCAGCAGAAAGAGCCTGCTGAGAAAGAGGATGAAAAGGATCTTCACCTTAGGCTATAATCAGTTTGCAGTTTGAAAACAGTGCCAGGTTGAGCTTCCTGGCTGCTCATGATGGTTCTCATGCACACTGGATTTAAACAAAACTGAGTCAGTATAAGACCTTCTTTCTCCTCAGTCTTTTCAGCAGGTGACTCTTTGGCTGGATCAGTTCCCTGCTGCTTTTCATCACACAGCTGCACAAATACTTCTGATGGCACAACAGTGGGGGCAGTGTAGGGGCAGGAATGAGCAGCTGGGGACACAGGCCCTTTAGATAGGTTTAGGGATCCATCAGCCGCATTCTGCATCATCGGTCTGTTAGAGGAGAAGAAAAGTCTCATGATGGGGCTTGTCTCCCAACTCTAGGAGGCTACATGAGTGGTCTAGGGGTTTAGCTTGCACAGGCTTCTGAAATATCAATATATTTCCAGCTGAATCCCATTTTAGCTGGAAGAGGCTGGACATCTGAGAATGCCATGCTGTGACAGTGACTGTATTGTGCCTTGATAACAGGGGTTGAGATGCCATCTGTAAGCATCGCTTCAGCCCTCCAATGAAACTATCTGTTGGTATGCAGTGGGTATTTCTAATTCAGTTCTTGATCATTTGAAGCGAAATGTTCATGAATGTTCTTAGTTCCTCCTGTAGATAGAAGGGAACATTGGCTTCATTTGGGTGCTTTCCTTTTGCTTATCTAGCTGAAAACTGGCTTGTTTAATTGTGTGGACAGCCTAACATGTCTGAGCATTGTTGAAAAGTAGAGACTGTTCAGGGTTGGAGCACCACTGAGTGGAGGAGATGGCAAGAAGAAATTAGGTATCTTCTTTCATAGTCTTTGTAAGCTATTATAGAGTGAGGTCCTTCTGGCTGAGTTTGGGTAAAGCTGTCCATTGCTCTATCGAATTATTAATTCATTTAAGATTTCTTCATAACTGATGTCACCAATAACTTTAGCGGTGACAACTGACATTAATTTGTTTCAGCATGGTTGGTGTCTAAATGCTGTGTTGCCATTGTTTTCCTTTGACACTAGTAGGGCTTTTGTGCTTTTTCTGTAGTGTGTTCTTGTGGAGATACATCAAGGGATGAAGCTAAAGTCACAACAGGTTGGTTTGTCAGTGGGCTAATTATGGAGAAGGTAGCATGAGAGAACAGAGATATGGAAAGTAACATGAGGGCAACTGACAGCAGGCTGAGTGGAAGTAATACATAACATGCAGTTGGCAGGAATATGGCCAGTCAGGAAGAGGCATCTTGCAAAAAAAACCCTGTTTCTGAAAAGGTGCTTGTGATCTTCAAAACATGAATGGCTTGTTTAATTGCCTGTTGATGGCTGAATTGTCCCGTCGCTTTTGCTGGTACTTAGGAACTCCTTGAAAGCCAGTAGCTGAAGCACTTTTACTTCCTTTGCTCTCAAAGGGCATTAGCTTTCTGGAAATAGGTTTTAGAAAGAATGTTCCATGTAAATTTTAAGTGGAGTCTTGAATGGTATCCCTACAGTGATGCAATATGTATTTTAAGAGACTGACTCACTTTTGAAATACTGCCAACATTCTGCAAAAAAAGGAAGATCTGAGTAATATTATCAGTTAGAAAATATGTCTACAGGGACAATTAATACCAGAGAAATTTTTTCCTGGTAAGATGTATCTCTAATAAGTTAGGTGTTGTCTGAGGATGAAGCTATGTCTACCAATATATTTAGAATTGTTAGAGAAGATGAACAGATTTTCCTAGGTGGTTTGGTTTTTTAAAGAGATTTTAGGGTTTTTTAAATTAATTTTGAAAGTAAGTTGTTATTGAAAAAGTATGGAAAGCATACTTGAGAATTTCCATCTGTAAATACAGTCTAAGCAGACTGAAGAATTACAGCTAAAAACTAACAAGAAAGCTGTTCCAGAAGGAGCAAAAAGCTTCCAGGGAAGGTCAGTGACAGGATCTAACTGCAACACAAAATCAGAAAAGAAGATTGGACTCCTTAGGGGTGCTGGAAAGCTACTCAAGAAAATACTGATGCTGTACTTAGTGACCTAGAACCGTACCCTAGTTGTTATTAATAAAAAGGAGAGCCATGACAGCCTTATTCCCTCTGATCAGATATTTTCATGTCTTCCTTGTTTTATTTTGTGCTAAAACCAGCTTAAAAATCACTCTAAATGAGTAAGCTTTCTTAGGCTGTAGGTCAAAGAAAATTAGATAATAGCTATTTGTAATAATCAGCCTGGTTAGACCGAAGAGGATGCCTGCTGATGGTTAGGCATGTATTGGTTAAAACAATGAAAATTGGGGGGTGGCAGGGGAGACAAAGGGATGTTTTTTCTTACTTTTCCTGCCTGTTTATCATACCTGCACTTTATGGCCTCTCTAAGTTCCTTGAAATGAGAATAGTCTTCATGGAATTGTTGACATTTTGGCATTGAACTTTTTGACCTATTATATGGTGGTATGGAAAACTGAGAAGACAGGAGTCCATGTGTTGAGATTTCCTCCTTGTACACAGATGTGTATGCGGGGAGGCGAATAGGAAAGCTGAACTGACATGTAGACTGTGATGTTAAGCTTCTACACCAAGATTCTGGTTTGGCAATTTTTGACTATTCTTCATCAGTTTGCATCTGGGTATCAGCTTCCTAAATAAAGTTCTCCAGAATTTTTGTTGGTTTTGGAAGCTTTAGGTTTGAGCCTGTTGTTGTGAATGGAGCCCTGATTCTGTTAAGAGTGACTCAACTTTTTTAATGGGTTAAATGATCTATGAGCACTGTGAGAACTTGACGGAAGCCGCAGGAACAAATGTTGTGAATGCTTTAAATTGAATAGTAATAGTGAAAATTTGTCCCTTCAGATGGGCAGGCTGACAGTAATAAGGAAGGCTTCCATGGAAAACCAGATCCCAACATAATTGTTTGGGTGCTTCTTTGGTCACTTAAATGCCAATATATAGTTTGGTAGGCTTAGCATTGTTTTACTTGCAGCATTTCAGCCTAGCTTGAGTAGATTAAAGCTGAATCTAGATAGCTTACTTGTGCGAGCCATTGATGGGCCATATGATGAGAGGAACAATAAAAGCAGTTCTTAAGATCTTTTAAGACTAAAAAGAATTATTTTGAAGTTGAAATAAGATGAACTAAGCAACAGTGGCTACTGCTACCTGGAGAACTTGTACGCTTGAGGTACCATGTTAAGGTCTAAGCTAAAGCTGTAGAAGATGGTCACAGTTCAGAAGGTGTTGCAGTGTGAAAGAAATTTCAAACTGCAGTAGGAGGCAAGTACTCAAGTCTCCTGTTGGACTTCACAGTGTACCTGGTGGATCTTCATTTGCACTGTGAAGTTTAAGCTTGCTGCTGGTCCTGCTGTCTAATAGGCACATGAGTGAGAAAGCTGGTGTTGAGTCAAGCTGAAGGTGACTTGAGGTGTTGAAAGTCTCTGGAGCAATCAGTATTGTCAAATAAGTAGCCCATTCTGGAAAAACAAGAAAGGGTCAGGGTCTCTTTCATACAGTTAGTGGCCTGTCTTATAGACAGACTTTTCAACAAACAAGTGTGTACCAAAGCCAACATTGTCCCTGGCAGAAATCCAGCTAAATAATTTTATTTTTTAATATTTTTTTTCATTATATTGGGGGTCTCTGGGTTAACTTGCTGCTATTTAATGGCTAAGAGAGAAAGTGTGAAGCCTTTTCCTCTGTACGCCATATATATGCATACATACATATATGTCATTACGAATCATCAGAGTTAGTATGGGATTTAAATAGAATAGCTTATAATGCATTTTATAAAACAATACTGTTTATCAATTGAGTGTAAGAATGTGTAAGAAGGAAGAGCCTTCTAAGTTTGCAAATGTGCTTTTTTTTTTTTTTCCAAACCTCTATTTGCCTTAAGCAGTCTTGGATTCCACAAAGTCTGGGTGTGGGCTAAGCCAAAACCAGTTTATTAATTGGTAAGTGGGTATTAAGTAAAAAAAAGCCAATCAGTCCAACTATTGGCAATTATTTTGGAGAAATGTGAATGTGAAATCTTTTTTGATTGGGTAATCTTTTCTATCAATACAGGGACTTGAAGGAGATTCTCTAAAGTGTCAGAAAGAAATGAAGGCATCTTTCAGCTCATGTCAGCATGAGCACATGGCTGATAGCCTGTCTAAAAAGATTTGCTCTCTGTAGGTTTGCTTACAGTACATGTATCATTTCACAAGTCGATGCAACTGGCACAACTGCCAAAGGCAAAATGTAGGCCAGTAGCTGAGACAGACAGACAGTCTAAACTCACCGCTTGGCTCTTGATGTGCTTGATACGTTCTTGGTTGCATTCAAGTTATGTTACAGGTTGTACTGTGTGTGTAATTTGTGACCGTGGAATGAATTTTCATACCTGTCAAGTCCACCCGTTTCTGGATGACTTAAAAAGTCCTTCAAGTTGATAGTTCAGAAAAAAGTTTGTACTACTAAAAATAGAGAACCTTTGTAAAGGTTAGGAAATGATGACAAGAGTGCATAAAAGTTCAGTATTTGATGGTCATAGACACAGGAGAGTACTGTAGATTCTAGTTGAATTCTGCAGCTTTAAAAAACCCCAACAAACAAAATCACCACCACGAACAAAACCTCAAACGAAACCAGCAGATCTTTACAACCGTGAACATGACATCTTTTTGAACATGGGCTGGGATATGATAAAGTAGAGGATACCAAAGGCATTTTAGCTTACAAGTTCCTTAATTTAACTAAAAATTTGGTTAAATGCAGTAGAAAATTTGCAGGTATGTTTACAGAGAATTTTTACATGCTTGAGAAGCTTTCCTTGAAAAACTGGTAAAGAATTATGTAGTGCTTTCTAAACGTACAGAGAATTGTTAAGCATTAGTAATACAAGCCGATCTGACATGAATGCTCAGTAGCATGTGTGTTGTGGTTGGCGTTTCACACTTCCAAGTTAGTCTCTCAGTGTTCATTTTGAGTATTCTGCATGCTATGTGTTTCAAGATAGTAAAGAACTTTTTAATTGTAATTTATTACCTCCAGATGTAGACTGATTTTCTCTGAGTAGCAGTTTGGCAGTTTGACACACAAAAAAATTGTGTTTAACTTGATCTGTGTTACAAAGTATAAATTTTACCAAGAGGGCTTTTTTGAGGGGGGGAGGGAGTGGGACATGTACCTTGTTTTTGGACTAAACCTCATGCCCTTGCCGCAAGCTAGACACCTTTAAGACATTCCTGTTGGCTGGTTATCTCTTCATCTGTTTAAAACAAAAAAACCTTGCTGATTTTTCTGAAACATGTCCAGAAACAATCTCTTATTGCAATTTGAACTGAAATTTACAATAAAAATAGTTAAAACATCAAACAGAAGATGCTTTTAAGCCTGAGAGATCATTGACAAATTCAACTGCAGTGTTACAAAAAGCACTGCCATTGTGGCTTGGCTTTTCTTGATTCCGCAGCATTACTGTAAACAGGGCGTGGTGGCTAATGTTAATTTCCAAAGTTAAATATATTTCATCTCGGTGGAACAGAAATGAAATGCCTATCTCAGCCCCATTAAAATCTTTTGTGATAGTTGAATGATATATGTATATGTATAAAATCATATAAATGTAATTAACTGAAGCTTAAGCTTTGGGATACTAGAAACACTAAATGCAAGAAACAAGGACAGCATTTATTTTTTAAAAAAAATTGAATAAATGTTTGTGATTGATTTGGTGGGCTGAACTCCTTAATGTGGACCATTGTGGTTTTAATGGACAGGAAATTAAATGAGGTTAGTATGCAAGTGGATGAGAAGGAAAGCTAGATGGTAGAGAAATCTGATAAATTAGAAGTTTCCAGGTAGCCAGAAGGTGCAGGTGCCTAACCTGAAAAGATATTTGAGGAGTTCTTCCTGCTTTAAAAGAAATACTATATATTGCAGGCATGATTGCTGTGCAGGGCTGACCTGATAGTTTACTGTCAGTCCTCCCTTGAGGATGGATGCAACAGAAGCAGGTTTTTAGTCCTCCACCAGATGAGCATCATAGGTGGGGGTATAGTCATTTGTTGAATTGTCGTGTTTACACTTCTGTGGACTTCAAATGCGTCTGTTAGTCTAATCATATATCTAGAATGCAGACACCAGCAGTTTAATGTGGCTATCCCTATTAAACTGGCAGTTTAGTTTAAAAGCCCCTGCAACAGAGCTATTGAAATAAGAGAGGTGAGCTCCTTCCTTTGCTTTGGCCCAGAGTCTACAGTTGCTGCATTGTAGGGGTTGCCACATGATGGAAAAGGCGTTCTTTGAAAAACTAAACTGAGAAATTTTACAGTAAGATGATCTCTTGAGCAGGTGGAAAATCTTGAGTAATGAAAGGAAAGGTATGTATATTCAGAGCTGTAATAGTATCACTTCACTGATTTCCAAAAATTCAGATAAAATAAGTAATTTTTCATGGGTGATTTGTTGGAGGGGTTTCCAGCCTGAAGCCTGTTAACATGTGTTCCCTGTGACAATCAAAATTGCCAGATATAAATTAGCTCAGGTACTTGCTCCCCTCTAATGGGGAAGGATTTTCGCCAATACTGAATTGCAGTATTTGGAAGACTGAAGTCTCTCCCCTATGCAACTTGGAAGGAGGAATATGAAGCTACTGGAATGAGTACAACTAAACTAATCATAATCCTATTAGCTTAAAGTGCTGTGTAAAGCAGCAGCATCAATGGAATTATGCTTTCTGTGATACCTGTGCTGATTAATGGCAGTGTAATTAGGAATGGCAGTATCAGAGTTGATCCAGCTTGGGCTACTACTGCTGTTTTACTTGTAGGAGTAGTAGAAGTGACTGTGGTTAAAAGCAAAGCAAATGCTCAGTTTAGTACCTGACTTCAGTTGTCTTCATTTAAAGAAGAAAGTATTTTCATATATTGGTCAAAATCCCTCTTAGAAGCTATTTAATTTTTCTTCCAGTCAGGGAAGACAGATGTGTTCCTAGAAAGATGATTTCTTGTGGGCTGTAGTTTGCAAGCATAGCATTTTTGACCTAACCGTCCATTACATTTATTGTATTTCTCAACCTCCCAAGTAGAATGCCTTATTTGTTTAAAAATTCACTACAGTTACCCAAACAGGCTATGACTTTATCTGCTGGATTTTGGCTCATTAAACTTAAGTATGCAGCAACATATTTACAACAACATTTCACACACATGGTCACACACCCCAGGATTTGCTGGTTTTCTTGGTCAGAAAGTTTGAAATTACAGAGAGCTGCTGTTCTCTCTGTTCAGTGTGAAGTCCTGCATGTGGAATGGACTAACTCCATTCATTGACACAGTCTGGTGGCCGAGTGGTCGATAGCAGCTCTGTGTGGAAGGCTGTGGCTGTCCTGGTAGGTAGTGGGCTAAACATGAGCCAGCAGTGTGCTCTGGCAGTGAGGAAGAGTAACAGCATCTTGAGCTGAGGTAAGAGGAACGTAGCTAGTAGATTGAGATGGTGAATTTTCCCCCTGTACTCAGTATCAGGAATATTGTGTTGAGTTTTGGGCCAGTTCGAGACAAATGTTGGTAAACCTGAGCAGTTCTAGCTGGTGAATCACCAGCATTGTTGGGCTGGAGCTGTTGCCATGTGAGGAGAGGCTGAGGTAAGTGGGCTTGTTCAACCTTGAGACGAGAAGGCTTCAGGGGACCTAATAGCTTTCAGATACCTGGAAGAAGGAAAGATAATGAAGTCAGGCTCTCTACGTTACGTGTGTGATGGGAGGAGCAAAAAAATAACAGTAATGAACAGAAACATGGCAAGTTTTCACTGTAAGGTTAATTGAGTATTGGGAAAGGTGGCTGTGGGATATGGCCTTTGGAGGTTTCCAAGACCCTGAGCAACCTGGTCTGACCTCAAGATCTGATCCTGCTTTGGGCAGAAGGTTGTGCTAGGGGCTCCCGAGATTCCTTCCAATCTGAGCCATTCTTTATTTTGAGTCAGCATCCGAGTTCTACAGAGCCAACAGGAGCTCTTTGATGTTTCAGGTGCCCTTGTAGTACTTCCCTGAGAATTTATGGATTACTTCTTTCAAGTTACAGGCTTCCTTTCACTTAAAGGGTATACAGAAAATCTAAATATCCACTAGCATCTTATGACCTTAAAGTATAGATGGTTAAATATAGGTCTAAAGGTAGCAGTAAGGACAACAGTAAGTACTGAGTGATGTTGAAATGGCTCATAAACTTCTGCAGCTGGGTGAGTGAAGAAACTGTATCACTCGGAAAACTAAAGCAGAATAGTGAAACCATTTCTGTGTTGGCATCATGGACATAGCTGCAGGATCACACCTGGTGAAAGGAAGCAATCTCAAGAAAGAAATGCAGCATAACTTAGAGAAGAAGCAGGTGGGAGGAAATAATGGACTGTCTCTTATGTCAGAGAATTCTGACATAGCAATAGCAATATATAAGATGTAAGTATAGCAAAGAAAAACTGTAGGTGAAGAAATAAATCCAAATAAGCATCTTGTTACATTAAAAGCAAATGTCTTACAACCACCCAATTTAATTGCTTACAAGTTCTGTACACCTTCCTGTGTAAGTTTAAGCTACAGAAGTCTCTCGTGTAAGCATTAGCTCTAAGGGCAGAATACTAAAGCTGTTGTTAATGGTTGTGACCAAAGGGTACTAAAAATCCCAAACTTGGACATCATCACCACTCTTCTCAAATTCAGGTGGCTTTCTGCTTGTAAGCCTCTCTAAAGAAAATTCTACAAACTGCCCGAATGTTAACGGTGAGGAATTTTCCGAAGATGAAGCATGAGTTGTGTACTACTATGGCTTATAATTGATTTTCAGATATGCCAACAGTGAATTAATATGTTGTTTTTGAGAAAGAATATACAGAGAATTAAATAAGATTTAACATTAAAAAAGACTTGGAGAATGAGAATTGCGTCTATGAGTAGTGAAAAGTTTACCTCTTACCCCGAAATCCAAGTATCTCTTAAATACTCATGTAAACTGAAAAGAATTATTTAGAAATTTAATGACAAAAACCAGAGTTGTGTTTCTAATTGCTTGAATTAATTAAATCCTGCAATGTTACTTCAAGAAAAAATAGAAAATGAGTGTGGGGATGAGTTTGTATGAAAGGATACAGAAAATGAGGACAGTGTTGAGTTTATAACTTTTTTTTACTCTATCCCCAAGTGCTTTAGCTTTCTGTAGGTAGGCAGGCTGTTAAAACACCGTGGGTTTTGTGCCTTTGTGGGGTGCCTGGGTGTGCTGAGGCATGGAGTGACCTGCTCGCGGGGGTCTCTCAGGGTTATGAGTAGGCGCAGGAGCACAGGCTGGCCCAAATGTGCTTGCAGTTGCGAATGAAAGAGTTCCCTATGTAGCCCATGTTTAGCTTGGAGTTAGGTGGTATGTGTAGACTGTCGTCTTTTTTTTTTTTTTTTTTTTCCATTCTTTGGGGGATACTTGTTTCTTTGATAGGTTTGCCCACACGATGCTGGCGAGGCCAACATGTAATACTACATAGATGCTTATGGCCTGTCACAGTGAGCTGCATTCATATTCGGCAGTAAACCCTGGCATCCTCTCATAAGTTGAATTGCTTACATAGTTGGCATGGTCTTACTGAAGTAATTGCTGATGTATGGAGCAGTGTTTCACAGTAAAACGCTCTTTCAAGTGCCTGAGTCATGTTATAGGCATGTTGTCTGGAAATGGCTAAAAGAGATTCCGTGCTGGTTTCCTTTGAACTCTCATTTCCTGAAGAAGAACGGCGGGTTTAATGATTTTCTTTTTTGTGTAGCAGACTGATGTGGAGTTGAGGTGGCCCTCAAGTAGGACAGCCTGTGTCCTAGGTCTGTCAGGAAAGGTATCGGTGCTGCGGATTGACGCGCTCGCTCTAACACAGATCGAATGTCCTCCTGTTCATATAGCTGACTATCAGTGACATCCTTTCTGATGTGCACACCAAGGGGGCATTCTGTTACGTGGTGAGCACAGGCAAAATAGCAGAAGAGGATCCTGTCTTTCTTGATTTGCTTATAAAAAGGTTTCCTTAGTCGTATCCCTTTTTTTATGAGTTTATCTGCTGTTAGCTGCTTTAACAAAATCGTGCTGCTTTGTTTGGAAGTCCTGGAAACAAAAGGCAAGGTTCATGAAGTACTGTCAAACATATGCAGAAATCTGGAAATTATCTGCCTTACTCCTAGTTTTGCTGTACAAGTTGTTAAACAAGTCTGTGGAAGACCAGTGCTGACAGGGAAGCTGGAATCCTTGTCAGCCGAAAAGCATCTGCGATACAGAACAGCAGGGAGTACTATTCCAGATTACAACGAGAGAGAAAGCACTGTCTTAATTCAGGATCATAGTCTTAAATGTCTCTGAGTTCTTTAAGCATCAAAGTGGCAATGTCCAATTTGAAGCAAATAAGCATATTCCTTTTCCTTGGTTGAAACTGGGCGACTTGGATAATGCAGAGGCCAAATTTGAATTCATTAAGACAACCGCCTGTGAATAAGGCTTAAGCTGTAGCCTGATAGGATATGGCACTTCACCAGAGCTGTCCTGGAATAGAGACGTTGATTCAGTTTGCCTGGATGTGCTCCAGTTACAGCCTGGATTTCTTGTGCTAGCACCTGTGTGCCCTGTCTCGCTGTGACACACTGTCAGTCAGCCTTGGAAAATGGCAATTAAACTGAAATTTTTACATTGTTTTTCCTATCTTGTCTTTTGTCAACCCAACCCAAATGAGCCAGTTTCTTTTAACTGAGTGCGGCAGTCTGTCATACTTACAGCTGGCGTTAGGAAGTTTATATCCATAGGTTATACTATTATTCGGGTCTGTTGGCTTTTTGATTAGAGATGAAATAATGAAGCATTAGATACCTGTAAGGTGAAATCAAGCAGAGTATTTTGTGCTTCTCCACTTTAATTTATCTTATGTTTTATCACCTGGTGCTGTAGGCAGGAGTTGTTACTCACCCTACTAACGCTTAGTTTGTTCTTAATTAAATTGTTGATGTAGAATGTTATCTAAATCTTAGGTATGTGTTACGTTGAAATGATAAATTTATCAGGCAGTTAATAAATGTTCAGGTTATTTGTTTATGTCTGTAGACTAGTAACTAGACAATATTGGGTGTTTGACAGTTTTGTTTGTGGTTTTGGTTTTTTTTAGGTTTTTTTTTGGAAAGGATTTTGTAGTGTTTTAGAGATCAGGATAAATTTTAAATATTATCCCTTCAGTTTTAATTTTCCAAGGCAGTATGTATGTCAGCTTTCATTTAGATCACGGCAATATCTTCTGCAGGAGGATACACATTTTAGAAACTGGGATGTAGATGTTCAGGGATAACTGAAGGTTTCTGTTTCATGTAAATATAAGCAGAGATTAAATGATTAAGGAAATCATTCTAGATTTTGTTATATACTTATGTGGGATCTCCTTGCTAACAAATTCTCGTGTACGCTGAAACTTTTTTGGTAACAAATGTTTGTTATTGTAGCATGATGATTAGATAGTAGAATTCATAAAAACAAAGCAAAGGATTATGTTTACAGATGATCTAAATACAAAAAAAAGCGCAGGTCCTTGAAACTGACAGCTCTAAAAGTGGCCATCGTAGCTGAGGATGGCTAGTGAATGCTAGTGTTCAACTTCTACAGTTGAAACAGTAGGCTTGTGTAAGATGAGTGGGCAGAGAGAAGGTTGACTGTTGAGTTTAAATTACATTGCATATTTCAGGTTTTGCCGTTTGTGGTGTACTGTATGAAGGGTGGCCTAAGTCCAGACACTCAGGTGGTAAAATCTGCTATTGAGAGTTTAGATGATTAAACTGAAATTTTAAATAAGCAGTTAGAAGCCTTATTTATAATTATTTGCTTGTCACAGATAAAGATATAAAAGATTAATAGCTTTTATTTGCAATGGTGGCCCTTTCTGTTGCTGAGTTTTGCAGTTACAAGGTTTCTAGTGCATGACTCCAGACTTGCATGGAGCTGGGGAGGAGGCTGTGTTTTTAAACTGTCCTCCCATCTGGGAACAGTTGCATCTGGGCATTACGTAGGATTAAATAGCAATCATTGTCAAAGCCTATTTGGTAGTAAATCCAGGCGGAACAACTGTTAAGTAAACTGACAGTCAAGCAAACTGTACAGGCAGAAGATTCGCATTGACAAAGATGAGTTGGATTTTGAATGTGAATTGTACCTTTTTTTTGTCTGACTGCTCAAACAAGATTAGTTGAAAAATGTTTTGACTTGGAAACAGAGCTTCTTGGAGAAGCTAGAAACCTAGCAGTTGTGGAAACTATGTCATATTCACTGGGACCTTGAACTCAGATCTGACTTTCTGAAATCAGGATTCATTTATCCTGACAAAGGCATAAGGATTTAATTTGCTGTTGTTCTCAAGCATCTTTTAGTTTATCCATTCTGTTGGCTACAGACATATTGAACCTCTGGAGCGTGAACAATGTGTTCTTATAAATGGGATACAAAGCAAAAAGCTGGTGTACTGATACTTCTGAATGGTAAGTCATTTGACTGTTTCTTGAACTTTGTCTTGTAAGTGCATGTTACTGTCTAATATTCAAAATTAAATTGAAGGTATAGCTTTAATATGGTAGAATCTTTTCTTGTAAGCTGGAGAAACAGAAAACATAGCTCCGGTGGGTGAAGCTTGACAGTGCTTCTTGACAATGTGTCAAAGCAATTCTGTATTCTTTTACTCTCCAAATAGATGTGGGTAACACTTCATGTTTTAGCATGATGTAAAGTGATAATGGCAGCTATGGTATTAGGTGTCAATCAAAATAGTGTGCTTGTAATATTAGTCATCTGCTGAAGGGAGCATAAATGCAGATACTGAGCTTATTATGAAGAAGGAATGCCTGTGGTGAGTTCAGGGAGAACAGCACTTCCAAGTAAATGAAGAAGATTCTGGAGATAAGGATGTACATAGATAAGCTAATGGCCTCCTGTCAAAATAGCATTGCTTACCTGACAAACTATTAATTGAAAGACAATGATTGCGCCAGTAGCAACACAGTTGCTTTCTAGCTCTAATGTGCTATTCTGGAGAGTGAAAATTCAGAGGATGGCATTGTAGCTGACCAGTGTGATGCAGTAGTTCTGGCTTTTGTAATTTGATCCGTAATCTCGAGCAGTTTTCCAACAAGTGCTCTTGTCTGCTTTAGGTTAATGTTATTGTACTGCAGCGTTTCCATGATAACTTCCCTTAAAAAATTTCTTTATCTCTTTGAAAACAAGAAGGACCGCTGAAGATCTTTTCTAATTGAAGACTCTATTTGGCATATGACATACAGTTAACTCTGCTTTGGCTTGCCACAGTATGTTAAAATTCAAACTCAGAGCTGATTTTCTAATGTGTGGGACTCCTCAAAATAAATATATGGGTGCAGTGGATTTATCTAGCTTAGTTCATCTTCTGTTTAATGGGCTGGAGTTTCCAAACTGAATCAACTGCATGTTCTGGTACTAGACCAGTGGGATATGTCTTCACTGATATGCTTCTGTTCTGCTGTGTTCAGAGCTATCAGGCATGTATTGAATGAGTAGATCATATTTCCTCTTGTTTTTTGATTGTCAGTTTAAGCATACGGGACTGTTTGTTGCTGGGTTTTTTTTTGTTTTTGTTTTGTTTTGGTTTTTTTTAAGTCTGATTATACATTACTGTGTGATTATTGATTTCTGTTAATTATAGGCAGTCACTTTGTTAAAAGTTCAGTAAGTTGAATACTTTTTTTGGACAAAATACAGGTTCTCCTTTCAACAATATTCCACAACTGAAATAACTGAACTGGTTTCTATGTACTGTACAAGTTGATTAATTTAACTTGGGTTTTGGAAGAGAACTTGCAGAGTTTCAGTTGAAGGAAGAATGCTGATCGTTCCATAAACTCTTTGTCTAGGTGCTTGTTTTAAACACTAAATTGTGTTTCCTTCATTTAAATATAGATTTGATTTAAGATAGCTCCTGCAATCATGGATTACCTTGTCAGCCTTATAAAGTTTTTTTTTCTAAATTCAGTTGTTTCTCACAACTGAAGAGAGATTTTCATGGCTGTCACTGTAAAAGTATTTTGCCTTGCTTTTGCAAAATAGCTCTCCAACTAGCTTATTCAATGTTTTAATTGATTTATTAATTAATTCAATGTTTGCTCTTAATGGAGCAGTGTGTTAGTATTTTTATTTTTAACCAGTTTGTCACTGGACAGGTATACTTGATAAACAGGATTTAATGCATGGTAGCCTCTGTTCAGACTGCTGACATGGTGGTGGTTAATCAAGCTAAGAATCCCCAGCCTGCTTTGGGTAATTCTCATAAAACTCTGCATTAAGCTGGCACTGAAAAGGGAGTATTCACTGAATCATGCCCCTTGATGGTGCCATTGCACGGAACTTGACAGAGCCCATTCCTTGGCTTTTGCTGTGTGCCAGTGCATGTTTGCACACATATATACCTCCCACAATACTTTAATGAGCTATCAATAACTGTTTGCACAGATATCTATATAAGAAAATTAAATTCTCTTAGTTTCATAGTGGACTTCTGAGTTAGCAGTTTGATTAAAGTTTAATGCGTAATATCTCCTTTTTGGAAAAGCGTAGGTAACTAGAAGTAGCTTTAGATCTTTATGGTTAGTCCACCAGCTGCCAGTAGTTGCATCCTGCCTACCATAACTGTATCATATTGCATAAACATGTTTGATAGAAGGAGTTGCAATGCTTGGGATAATTAAGCCTTTAATTCAGTTGTAATCAGTTAGTAGGTGCTGATAGTTTAACAAGTAACAGCACTGGGCTGAGATGGTAAAATGGAAGCAGACTGGAAAGTTTTGCTTCCTGTCTAGAGGTTCTGTAGCAATACTTTCTTGCTATTGTAATCTAAAGAGTGATTCAGTTTTTTTGATATTGCAAAGCGAATATTCAGTAGAGGAAACCTTAGTTCAACAACAACAAAAAAGAAATCCCAATAAGTTTGACTGTCACACTTAATTGGAAGTCTCTGCGATAAATGAAATTTTTAAATATTGATATCTGTAATGTGGAATAATATGCTCTAGATTGGAAAGATCAAAAAGAATCTAGTAAGGTCAGGGAGGTTATATCCATAGAAAGTCATTGAGCCAAGAGCTTGAAGAATGACAGTTCAAAAAATCTGGACATAAGTGTAGTCATTTGAAAAGTTACTTTAATGGCAGTCAGTTACCCAAAGAGGTCAAAAGCAGGCCTTGTGTGAGGATGGGATTATCTCCTGTCTGCCAGCGACAGGCTGCTTTGGTAGGCAACTTAAGGTTCTGATATTGGCCCTGTCTGAGAAGCATTCTGGACTAATTCAAGGTAGTTTCTCATACATCTAAATAAACCTTAGTTTTGTTGATTTTGAGTCTTAAATTCACTTTCTTTATAAAACGATTACTTAATAACAAAGCTATCAAGAAAGCAAGTAGAGGTGTTGTGTTATGGTGCTGTAACTTGGATCCTTAGTGTCATCGTGCGTATCCCTGTTTCAAGCACAGGTGACAGCTAAGTCCTGTTAGTTCAAAATCTTACTTTTTAAGAGAGTCTCAAGTACTTTATGCTTGTTTTTCCCAGATGTTGAGATGGTAGTACAGTTTTTAAACCTGCCCTGATTTCAGAGCAGACTGTTGCTGCTAGCATTATTAGTGTTCTGACAGAAATATATCCCAGCTTGCTTGCAGCTCCTTCTTTGAAGAGTTACAAGCCGTGGAGTTTGTATTTGGTGCTCAGTTACCGAATTCAGAACTAAGTTGGCATTGGAAATGTACTGATTTGAGCTAACTGGGATAAATTTGTATACAATGGAGTTGCATATGGTAGTGGTCTAAGTCTTGCTTCTGATCCTCATGAGAACAGAAGTATAGAGTCAAAGCACCTGTTGGATAGATATCTCAAGCTGATGTACATATACTTCAAGTTCTGTAAGTAATTTCTAAAGAGGACTAGTCCTCCTGATAGATGTTGTGAAGAGTAAATGGATAGTAGATAAAATGCTCCATGTAGTTTTATTACTCTTGCAGTTCAAGTAGTGGCAATGAACTGACCTCTTAGTATGAGCAAGGTCGATGCAGTGGTAGTGGAGATAAAGTATAATAGGAAAATTGTCCCTAAAGGACTTGGTAAGAATATTCTTGTGTATCAAATGTATTAGGGGATGCTGGTCATATACATTTATTATTAGATAGGGAGGCTGTGCTCTGATGTACCAGCTATTGAAACCCTTGGAAGTCTTTTATAAAGAAGTTGCAGTCCAAGTCTTGCAGTCTTCTAACACAATCCTGGATTCAGCACTCTTTCCCCTGTGCTGAGTCCAGAATACACACCTATTATCTGTCAATACAGTTTCAAATACCCAAATGAATTGTGCTGGAAAAGGATGTGATACTGCTTCATGTTCAAGCTTTCAGTAGCTTCCAGGCTAAAAAGACTCAGTAAACCTCTGACATTACTTAATTTCTCACGGGTTTTTTTGTTTGGGTTTTTTTTTTAAATATTTGTTGATTTGAGAGTTTGGCAACTTGAGTGGGATATCAGGGTATTGGAGCTCAAAAGCAAATAAGAATGCTGACGGGTGACTTGTCTATAAAAAAAGTGACTGTATACCAAAAGCACTGCAGTAGAGAGTGCTTCTTATTTAATAACGTGTAAAAATAAAGATATTTGCCAAACTAAATAATGTATCAACTGTTGCTATGTTGTACTACTGCTATAAACTTGTGTTTTAACCTGATGAGATGGTATAAGAGGAGGGGGGAATAATAAAATAAGGTGAAAACTAGCTAAAGAGAAATCTAATTTCACTTTTGTTACTGTTCTACTCTACAGAAGTTAATATTTGTAACTAAGCTTGCTGGGTCATTTAAAAGTACACTTATGGACTGCTAATTGGTTTTAGAGTTTAAAATCTTCAGAGACAACTTGTGTGTTTTTTATCATGTCAGGAACAAAAGACATGAAGGCAGAGGCATGGTTAAATCATACCTAGTGCTTTTAAAATACATTGCAGACTTCTGAAGTAATGCACTTACATACATGCCAAAGTACATTGCTGTTTTTTAATGCAATTAAAATGTTAGCTCCTGTTGTCTCAAAGAGCTTTTCCAGGAAATTATACACACTTCGAAGTTTGTGTAGAGTGAGTCAATGTTGTAGAAGACCAACAAATCCATTTTAATTGAGCTTAAATTAGGCCATTTTTGTGAACTTAATTAAAATATTATAACTTATAGTGCTTGATCATTGTCATTATCCTGATTTGCAGATGGTATCACATGGTATCTATGCCCTACTGCATAATGCTTGGTAAGTCTGAGCATGTTCTTTAAAGGCATGGATCAGAGGTGCTATAACATGCCCGTGTGATGAATGCCCTCTATTGAAATAAAATAACATGGAAAACATTTGCTAGTGGTGGTATTTTGCAGGCAGTGTTATAGAGGTGGATGACTGGATAGTTTGGGCGTGTAACATCTTTGCATTGTCCATGCTCTAGAAAGCTGAAGAATAACGCTGATGGGTGAATACTTATTTTTGTGTAAGCACAGCCAGCAACGGTCTGCACTTACTTATTTGAGTGCAGCCACATTGGGGTCAATAGATTTGATTTTAAAACTTTGGGCATGAAATAGTAGGAGCTCACAAGTATTTGTTATACTGGATTTTTTGCGTTGGCAGGTAGTAGGAAGTGGTAAGTTGTAATCAAGTTTAAATAGCTTTTGTTTAGTTTGGCCTGTAAAATGAGAATGGTTTTGTATGTGATGTTTTTAAAATTGGAAGAGAACTTGATCAGCACACTCGTGAGTATAA
>WKFP01013998.1:228643-288748 GCA_011057875.1 Pterocles orientalis | reverse complement strand
GTGGATGACTGGATAGTTTGGGCGTGTAACATCTTTGCATTGTCCATGCTCTAGAAAGCTGAAGAATAACGCTGATGGGTGAATACTTATTTTTGTGTAAGCACAGCCAGCAACGGTCTGCACTTACTTATTTGAGTGCAGCCACATTGGGGTCAATAGATTTGATTTTAAAACTTTGGGCATGAAATAGTAGGAGCTCACAAGTATTTGTTATACTGGATTTTTTGCGTTGGCAGGTAGTAGGAAGTGGTAAGTTGTAATCAAGTTTAAATAGCTTTTGTTTAGTTTGGCCTGTAAAATGAGAATGGTTTTGTATGTGATGTTTTTAAAATTGGAAGAGAACTTGATCAGCACACTCGTGAGTATAACGTAGTGCCCCTACTTTCAAGTAACTGTTGTTTCCAAATAAACTTGACACAGTTATAATAGATATCAATTGTTTCGATATTCACATGAATATTAAAGTTATAGAAACAAACAGTTGGGCATCTGAATGCCTTTGGAAGATTCTGTCTCCAGGCTTCTGTCCTAGATGGGGTTAGGAGCTGTTTGCTTTGTCTTGCCTGTCTCAGTATTGCATATGCTACATATCCTTAATAAAGATGAGTTTGAAGCTAATTTAGTCATGACTTGAGGATAGGTGAGGTGATGAGAAATTTTTCCCTGATTTTGAGTGCCGAGTTTCGGAGTGTGCTTCTGACCAGAGTTGTGAAATTGCACATGCTGCATTTATAGTGTGTGTCCGTTTACAGAAATGGATGAAAGTGAAGGCAAGATTTTCATTTTGCTCTCATTACAGTAACATAGAAGGAGCTGAGTAAGTGGAGTTCACCGAGAACACCCAGTCTTGATTTAGGTTAAATTTCTGTACTTCAGTAGCTGTGTTAAATGTAGCTCTAATGAGATTCAGGCTGCTTGCCTTTGTCATCTGAAGGAAATAATCTGCTAGAACGAATTTGATAAATGAAGAATGAAACCTCCCTTTCTGAGTCGTGACAATCTGCAAAATCCTTTCTGTTGATTCTTGAGTCGAAATCTGTACGGAAAGCAAAATGTGGTAAGGGTCTTTTGTTTGTTTCTGATGAAATCACCAGAGGGATGAGATGGGGAGGATTTTTGGCAGGGCAGGGAGAAGCTTTGCGTGACTTCAGATTGCTCGTGTTTCTCTCCCTGTAAGGTCTGGGGGATGGAGCTGGGTATGTAGCGTGTGGCAGTGCTCCTCCTGGACTGCGCGATAGCTCCAGCCCTGCACAAAGCTGGTGATGTAATGTGTGCTGCTGGGAGTGCGGTCGTGTAGGAGCCATGCTGTCATCTGCTTGCATGCAGATCGAGCTGTGCTGCACTGCTTCCCTACCACCAAGCCTGCGTGTGGCTCATTTTTGTCTCATAGAGCAATTGCTTTTTTGCTTTCTTTGCCTTCTATTGTCTTAAATCTGTATTTTTAATTCAGGCGGCATGTGTGTTAAGAATGCGTCTGCACCTGCTTAAAGTAATTCAAGCTATAATATCTAATGCAATCCTAGAGCAAATGAGACAGGTATTGGCCATCTCTTTTGGCATTTCATGCTAATCTTATTCTCCCTTTTAAAGGCAGGGACAGAGACACGTTGCTGTTAGCAACCACTTGCATATTAGAAGTGAAATACCCGAGCTTTAATTCCCATGTGGGCTCCTGATTACTATTATTTTTTTTTTAAGAATTGGTTCATTCTAACCAGTAGCATATGTTAATCAGTGTTTTAAATAAAATTGGCACAGTAAAAAGAAAAGAAATGGAAGGAAGCTCTGATGTAAAACTTGATTTGCTTCAGTCTAAATGCTTCTAACAGTCACACATATGAAGCTGAGGGCTGTACAAAACAAGCTGCGGACAATTCTTTGCTCTATTCGAATCAGTATGAACTTTTTACAATGCAGCATGAAGAAAAGAAGTGTCTCCCCCTTTCTCCTCGTGTTGATCTTTTGTAGGTGCACTGTAATGTAGCATAGAAGCTCAGCTTCACCCTACATTTCCCATGCCTCAGTGTTCGTTTAGCTCCTTACAGCTGCAAACTAATAAAACAGGAATTTGAAGGAATGAGCACTGTGCACAAATCAAGTTATTTGACATGCATCTTTTTGCAAACTGCTAGTTTCACCACAGATGGAATATAAAATGTCGTGCAAAAAAAAAGGGGGGGGCAGGGAGGAAGGAAGGAATATTCAACAAAAAGTGGTTGTTTTAAGTACTTATGTCTCCAAATGTGAATGTAACCTATTCTGATTTTTGTATATGACTCTCCATAAGGTCACTAAAGTGTTGTGAAAATGTTTGCATATTAAAAAAACAGAGGGTTGAAAAAATAAATGAAAAAGCTGAACAAGCCAGTAAATGCCTAATCTTGGAGTCAATGAATGAAGAAAGTCCGAAAGCAGTACTTCATGTTATTAAAAAAACCACCGTTTCTTTTGAAGAATATAAAGTCTGGTTTTCGGTATTTTTGATTGATTTCAGGGCTGATGGAAATAGTTCTTCCTATTGTTGCTCAGGATAAAACAATGCAGGACAATTTTCAATCTGTTTTAGATTGCGTATTTTTACTGCCCTTGCTGTAGTCTTCATCAGTTTCAGTGTGGAAAGAGATTTATCCAGATGGTGGTTTGGAACAAGAGCCAAAGGACATTATCTGTTATGTTCCAGCTGTTGCTGCACAGAATTTAGAAGCTACTGCCTTTCACTTCATCTCTGTGTTGAACAGAAAAATGAGTAAAATTGCTTACAGACCTTGTTGTTAAAACAACTGCATGTCTTGTATAGGAGACTGGGTACCCTCCTGATAGCTCTGCCTGTGTAGACCCCTTAAGCCATGAGTGCCTGTAGCAACAGTCAACAGGGAAAGTCTCTGACTGCAGGGAGAGCAGGGTACTACGGCTGTGGTTGAACACCACTACGAAAAGGTTTGCGACCTCAGCAGGGCAGTGAATTGGAGCATTGCAGTGCTTAGAGATGGATGAGCAGTTCCCACCAAAACAAATGAACTCCCAAAAATGTCGGCAGGCCAGCAGGAACAAATTGAACGTTCCGAATGGATAGATAAATTTAAGAACACGGTTCCCCTCACTTCAAAAGGGGGAAAATGGTCAGATTTTTATTGTCTCATCTTAGGTTTCAGTTGAAAAATGGACGTTTGTAATTCTGGCTTGCACATTTCATCGGATCAAAGGGTAATTCAGGTTGGAAAGGACCTTACTAGAAATACTGATAACCCTAAGGTTCCTGTTACCGAATTAAAAGGAAATTGCAGATTTTTAACAGAGTGATGTAGGATTTGGAGTTTTCTTCGACTTATGTTCTTAAGGCAGCTCTTCCAAGTTGTGTACTACACACCTGAGGTAGCTAGTTTCCTGGTAATTGCTCTTTGTTAATTGAGAAGTAGACAGGCATGTAAGCTTCCAAGAAAAGGATGGTAACTCAGTCAGTGAATTTGGTCTTGCTTGAGTATTTGCTGTCAACTACACTGACAGCTTTTTCTTGTCCCACATCCCTCTGTATGACGTTGTGCTCCCCCCATATAATGTATGCTCAGGAGAGGTGCATTGTGGTGTCATGACAAACCATAGAGAGCTTAAAAATGGTAAGAGAGAACCTCTTGTACCTAGCAAAAATGCCAAAACCTGAAAGGGACTTAAAGACAAAGTAACCTCCTAATGAATCTCATTTTCTTACTTCAAGGCAATTTTTAAGCTGTCCACTTCTGTGAGGTCCTGGTTCCTGTGGGGTGGCACTGCATACTGGCTCAGTACTGATGCGGTGCAATTCCCTGCACCATGTATGGAGAGTGCACAGGATGCCAAACAAAACAGGATGAGGAGGGAGATTTCTGTAAGCTGTTGTGATTAAAGTCAGGGTTTGAAGGTGTAATGTTTTCTGATGAGTGGATCTTGAGCCTGATCAAAGCTAAAGGGAATCAGAAGCATACTTGTATCGTACTCCTGGAAATGATTTAAATTCAGGACAGGGTTCTTAATGTTAAATGAGTGGCTATTTGCTACAACAGATACTCTGCTTGAGCTTGTGACTGTGGCTGCTAGAACAACACTGAAATCATGCCGCTCTGGTTACGTGCCCCTAAGCTGTGTCTTTCTTGGAGTCACCTGGAGGCTTTAGAATCTGGACTAAAGTGAATGAATAAATGATGAATCCCAAGGTTACTAATGTTGCCCAATGATCTGTATGTCATTTAAAAAAAGCCCCAAAAAACCTGCTGGTAGTTCCTCATTTTCTCCTAAAAAGAAAGGTCTTAAAGATACCATGACAGACGTACTTAAAAGTTAGTGTTCCTGAGATGAATTGCCATTATACCTTTCAAAACTGGTCATCTGCAGGCTCAGGAGCTTCAGAGAAGAGAAAAGAATTGCAGTCTTTGCCATAATTTCCCTGAATTCCCTTGCTTTGTTGCAATGTGAAAGATGGTGTGAGATTGCTGAGCAGCAATGAATATCAGCAATGTCTATAACGGGAAGCAATTAACAGTGCAGTTGGTGAATTGACAGCTCTGATTGCTCTATGAATCCTTTACTTGCCTACAAAAGTATGAATTTATAGTTAAGCCTACCAGAAAATTGAAAGTGGCACTTAAAATACTTGAGTTAAAATCAAGAAAAGCTATCAGTAATACCATGCATGCACTAACTTCACCTTTTGTTTGCCTTTGCCAACCCTTTAGGTTGTATTCTGAATTAATGCTTTTTTTTTGTTCCATTTTCTGCTTTATGAAAGTTCCGTTTTCCTTCTCACCTTTACCTCAGTAGTCTGATTTCATTTGTAAACTCAGGAATTAGTGGAGTTCAGCAATCATTTTTCACAAATCTGATTGAAGTAAAGAATCAAATGGTTCTACGGACTTAATCTGTATTGATTTCTATGTAGTAACTTCAGAGTAAGGATGTAAAAGGCTTCGCAATGGCTACTTGTGAATCTTCTCATATCTTGTTTAAAATTATTTTTCATGGAATAATACCATCTTTAGAAATTTGCCCACTGTCCTATTTTAAAAACCTCTTCATGGCAAAAGGGAAAATAAGAACCTGTTTTGTGCTTTTTTTCTAGACACTTGAAAAACATGGGAGGTAGTGTATAAATTAACTTGCTGCTGAGGTTTGTCATATACAAATGTTAACTGATAAGCGAAGTTGAATAAACCCATGGACTTCCTGAATTTAAAATTAATGTCGTCATCTTGTGCTATGGTGGAGAAAAAAGGGCAGATAATGAAACTTGGATCAGTCTAACAATGCACTAACTTTATTAAATTTGAGCTTCTTTATTCCTTTTTTTTTTCCCCTTAATGAACTAGAAGGCAATTTCTCTTGAAATGTAGCTAGGATGGCTTTACAATTAAAGGGAAGAATAGGTCAGATTTCAGAGTCATACAACTGATATCATTCATGTTGTAAAATAGAGGAAATGCTAAAGACAGCAACATCTTGGATTCTTTTTACTTAAATGTTGACTGGCTACAGTTTTGAGCTTTTCCGTTCAAAGGTGAAACTTAATCAACATGAAGGGACCAGTGGATGCAAGGATTTGTGCGGTTCCTGCTGCCTTACCTAGATGCAGGAAGTTGCTGCTTGGCTAGGAAACAGTCTCTTCCCCACCCATGGAAGTTGTTTTATCTCTCATCTTCTAGCAAATATTTCTTTCCATTTATGGCAAACCTAAATCAGTCTGATTATTACCTAATTCCCAGATTACCTGAACTGTAGCATTCATGTAGCAGTTCTGAATGCCCACCATCACAGTTTTGATGTGGGGTTTTTCCTTCCTGTAGAATTTAGTGTAGCACATGGATTTTTGAGCAGAAACCAATCAAAGCAGGTCCTTTGAAACACAGAGAGTACTCCATTGGAAAATAACTCACAGAAAGAGGTTTATTTTGTTCAGGATGGGATTTCTGTCAAAGAAGAGGTGGGGATTAGAAGGTTGGTGCTGGAGGGTGCAGCCTGGCAGATAAGGCACTTGCTTACTGTCAGTGACATGACACACTGAACTTCAAACTTTTTCTGAAGTTTGAAGGCAGCCTAAAGCATCAATGCATTCTGTGTTGAATATTTTTTTTTGTTTGTTTGCACCTGTAAAAAGGTCTTGGTTTTACGTTGCAAGGTGAGATGCAGTTGCATTCTTAAAAGTTTGAGTTTTCAGGATGAGAGTATTCTCTTTTTTTCTTTGTTTTTTCTAGCCATGTTTCAGAAAAGTTTCAAGTCATTTGTGTGTGACAGCAATGGATGAGTGCTTCGTCAACCTCTTAGTAAAGAGATGCTGCTCTCAGTTTCTAAGTCTTTTTGCTGTCTTAATTTCTGTTCCTATAATTTCTGTTTGCCATAACTGAATGATGCATATCACTGAAGATACCTCCAAAAGTATCAAACTTCTGTGTTCCTGGGGCAGCAATGCATCTTTCGGGAAGCTGTTTCCAGTATTGTTTTGTATTGCAGTTCTGTAATCAAATTGTTAGTTTAAAAGGTGTGTTTAAGGCAACTTTATCTGCTCCCTTCAATTTTGTGTCTGACTAGTTACTGATCATTGCAGTGCAAGATGATTAACAGAGTTACCTTGGTTCCTGTGTCTGAAGGATGCCGATGCCTTAGGCTAGTAGAGCGTTTGTCTTGGATGGGTGAAGCACCAGACAGGGTACCAGTTTCTGTTACTGCTCTGAAGTTGACTTGCTTGCTGTATTTCAGTGCCCGTGGGAAGTTTCAGCAAGTTGGGTGCTCAGGGGAGCAGCAGAGTTACAGGAACGCTGTGATTTCCAGGCATAAGGTGCCTCCTTTATGCTGGCTCACTGCCCGTGTGCTGGGCGGGCAGACGTGCAGCTCTGCGGCCAGTTCTTTGCCATGAGATTTGGGAACGCTTGCAGCCCAAGTGAGTGGGGGCTGCCCTGGCCATTTGGGTACAGGGCTCTCAGAAACCTCCTAGAGGTCATACCTCTACCCAAGAATGCTGTCTTTTCATGGGTCTTTCAAGTTGGTTAAATTAATATATTGCAGCAAAATATCTTAGCTTCATAGAGCATGAGAAAAAGGATTCGTACAGACAATTTAGTCTGTTAGAGTTGGCTGACTGATGGTCTCCTCTGAAGTTGTGGGTGCAAAGAGGAGGTGGTGTGTTTGTAGGAAGACTTAATTTTCCAGTGTACATGTCTATATTAAAAGTTTAGGTGACTTTCTTTTGCTTCTTCCTTGTTTGCATGTTTAAAGATCTTTAGTTGTGTGATACAACGCTTCAGTACCCGCTCTGTGGTAACAGGCTCTGTGTTGTTAGAAGGCTGTATTGCTTAACCCAGGGGATTGTGTAATTCATAAAGCTTCACGAGGGGAAAAAAACCCCAAACTTAAATTGAAACAGGCTACTTAGTCGTGTGTTACTTAATCTACTAAAGTTGAATATTAATTAGCATCATTTGAGCTTCTTCTCTCTTAACTGGTAGTTAGGGAAAAGTGCCTTTATGACGGATGAGACAACAGGAGGGCATGTATTACCTATTAAAAATGTGACGCTGTTAAAATGAGTATTCCTGTAATAGTTATTGAAAATATCAAGGGTGTTTTTGCTGCTTAAGTATAGAATTATCTTTAGAAGACACTAGCCTAGGGTTTATTGTGAAGCACACCGGTTTTAAAATGCAAATACCTTGTTAGGTTAACTGAGCAGTTAAAGAAGGGCACGATCCTGCGCCGTGTATGCGCATACAGCACGCTTTCCGGCACTGAAAGCCCGTCTGTGTCCCGTGCTCGCCCAGCGGCCTGCCGTGGAGCCGGCCACGGGCGGCGGGTGACGGTGCGGCGGGGGCCGGGCCCGCGGGGCTGGGGCCGCAGCGCGATGACATCAGCGGCAGGACCACGTGACGCGGCCGGCTGGCGCGGGGGGGCCGGTGCAGATATTGATGGCATTGCATTTCGGTGCGGTAAATGCCTTCTGTGCTTTTTTTTTTTCTTCTTTTTAAATGAAATCCTCATAATCGCCAGTGTTTTGTGGTGTAGAGGCTTTAAAAAGGGGGGGGAAGGACCCACTGCAAGCCCTGAGGAGCTGTTTATATTGCTTTTTTTTGGTTTTTGTTCTATTGGAGATAAAAATATGATCCTTTCCGTATTCACCCTCTTTGCTCCCCAGCATTCTTTCGTCAATTGTAATCCCCGCAGTCTTTTCAGCTGAGCTTTGACACTGCAGAAGTGGAATAAAAACAGGCTGTTCAGAGCAGCAGGAATATGCTAATCCGAGGCAGTGAGCCTCAAGGATACGCAGATCCCGAACGCGAGCCAAGCGCTAACGTCTTTGCTAGGGCGTTTACCTTGAGCAGCCCCTCAATAGTCCAAGAAATGTTAGCTAAATGTTTCTTGCTTCTTACATGCCACAGGCAAAGGAAATGTGCAGCTACTGCACATCATCTGAGGTTTAGTTTAAGGGTTTAGAAGTCTGAGCAAGCAAGTTGTGGTAATATCAGTGTCTTGGGTAGTTTTGAGCTAAGATAGCAAAATACAGCACTAGTTTCTGCATGCTTTTTAGGTGAGGAGAAAGTGTTTTCTACCTCTTAAATTTACTGTAAAGAAAAGGAATCACCATGGTTGATATGAAAGCTGGGCATGCTAAATTGGCATTAAATTTATGGTGGGTAGCTCAAAGCACATTAAAAAAAAAACAAAAAACCGAAAAAAACAAAACTCTGGAAGTGTGCCTGTATGCCTTAAGAGTCAACCAGAGCCCAAATAGTTTGAGATGGAAAAAAGTATTAGCTGTCTTTATAGATCAGTTATTTAAGGCCAAGGTTTTCTTAAACTCTGTTCAAAGCTTTAGTCCCTACTAAATGAAAACTTAGTAGGAGGAAAACTGCAGTTAGTTTCAGTAAAGGGTTGATAACCCATAGCCAGTATTCTGGAGGAAGGAATAATGCAAGAGGTTCCTTTGGACCTGTCTTAGACCACTGAGAGTCCAAGTGCAAATGTGGAAGAATAGCAGTGTCCCTCCACTGTTTGGTCAGTCTAAGAACTAGTTTTCCTAGTCTAGCCTTTCTGAGAATGTGTATGGAATTTGGGGTTTGTTTATGGTGTTCATGTAAAATAGGGAACTAGCCAATGCCTGGAAGAGCATTTGTTTAGTTTTCTTCTGTTTGTAATCTGTGGGTGCTGAGACAATGTGCTGGTTGAACACTTCAGTTATAGTGAACTGGAGGGACTTATTGCTGACAGACATTTGTCTAAATGCATTATTTTTTATTTTTTTTTAAATCTCCAGTGGTGGATAGTCCATAGTCTTCCACAGGCAATCAATTGCATGTGGTGCTTCCTGGTTCTTCCTTTACAAAACTTCCTAGCATCTGAAGTAAATCTCTTGCTGTAATTCTGGACAACTTTTGCCACCAATAGACTTTATGTATTTTGAGGACTGCTACCATGTCTCCTCTCGGTTCTTCAGACTAAACGATGTCACTTGGTTTAGTCCTTCCTCATGACATGTAAACACCTGGCTATCTTTGTCCTTTGTTCTGTTTGGTGTGTCCTGGGTCTGTTTTGAAGTGCCCATAACTAGATACTGCAGTGGCACCCAAGTCTTGATATTGCTGGCTGGAATAGAAAACCTGTGATGTAATTTACTTACATTAAGCTGTTATTATCAAATCCTGTGCTACTTGATGACATCGGTATGATACCTTCAGATTTTATCTCGGAAGGGCACAGCTCTTTCATTAAAGCTCAGAGTCTGAGAGCAGAAGATAGGAAACATTTGGGTATTTTTGAGGAGGAGCAGAAATGATGGCCTCCCTGCTGGGTTTAACAGACAGCTGCTGCTGCTGTCTCTAGAGGCATTGTGGCCCTTTTGCGCAGAGGAAGAACAATGTATTTTAGAAAAGACTACCAGATGTACACAAGAGAGCTTGCTCTTGTAAGATTTCCCTGAAACTATAAATAATAAATAAATAATTTACCTTCTAAATAGCTCAAACTGTTGCTTTTAAGGAACACAACAACTGTGTGGTAGCAGGCTTTTTGGGCTGTCTTATTTAACAGCACTTCTGGGTCTCAGCAGTGACAGAGAAGTGGTTCCCACTTACCCCACAAGAGGTACTTTCTTCAGAAATGAGATTGTTAAAAAAAAGCATATGAATCCAAATTTACTGGGAGGGATCACACAGTTAGTTGAAGTGTAGGTACAAAGCTACCCAATTTTTGTAAGATTAACAAGATTGGCCCAAGAGAGACCAATTCTGTATTGTTAAGGACAATATGGAATATAAGGTCATGCATAAAATGCTTCCTAAATCTCCCTTATTAAAGAAGGGAGAAATTTAGAATGTGAACACAGGAATGTAATGGAAGTAGAGAGGAGGGGCAAACTGGTGAGGTGCTGGTTTGTGACACTGACTGTAATCACTCACCTTGGGGACCGTTTCAGACTCCATGGGTGTATAGAGTTGGTATGACAAAATGTGCTCTCTGTTACAAAGTGCTGCTCCTGTCAGGCAGCAGAAAGGACACAGTTCATAGAACCATAGAATGGTTAAGTTTGGAAGGGGCCTGAAAGATCATTTAGTTCCACCCCCCTGCCATGGGCAGGGACACCCTCCACTAGCCCAGGTTGCTCAAAGCCTCATCCAGCCTGGCCTTGAACACCTCCAGGGATGGGGCATCCACAACCTCCCTGGGCAACCTGTTCCAGTGTCTCACCACCCTCACTGAGAAGAATTTCTTCCTAGTATCTAATCTAAATCTACCCTCTTTCAGCTTAAAACCTTCACCCCTTGTCCTATCACTGCACTCCCTGATAGGGTCCCTCCCCATCTCTCTTGTAGGCCCCCTTTAAGTTGAGAGATTTATCTCCCAATTCTGCTTACAGAAGTGATGTAAGGAAAGTTTCATGTAAATAGTGTTGGGAGTTTTTTGGTGTGTCTTTGTATGTGGTGGTTTACTTTGAATTTGGGAATTTTGGGGCATTTTTTGATTGGGTTGGTTTTTTTGACTGTTAATTGTTCTAAAGATACCTACTCTTATTATTAGGTTGATACTACTGTCTGCTGGACCAAAAAGGGAAAATAGGGCTTGGAATGCGTAAAAGCAGCAGGATCCAACTGATAGTTTTTATTTTCAGGTGAAAAAGGCTAATGACAGTACCCTGTTTTCTACAGAGGCTTGCTAACATACCACACTATTAACACATAAGCTAGTCAAATCAATGGCTTGTTCATTAATATGTTTTAAAAGTTTGGTTTATTTTTTGCAACCTTTTACTGTAAGGTTATCTTAATTCCTGTAATCATAGCATTCAAATTGTATTCCAAAGGTAAATGTTATACAATGCATTCATTACATGTAGAAGCTGAACTAGTCTGAGTTTCTGACTAATTACCTTTTCTTTTCTGTTTTTTAGGGTTTCGCAAAAATGATGAAATGAAGGCTATGGAAGTATTGCCAATTTTAAAGGAAAAAGTTGCATACCTTTCAGGTACAGTTATTTTCTTCTCTTATGGCATGCATATGTGGTGTCACATGTAAAAGGGTATTTTAAATACTTAAAATATAATGACAAAAGTAATGGAAAGCTAGGGTCACCCCTATTCCTGTTGTGTATCCCAAACATAACATGAGTGTTGTAGAAGGATATGTGGAACATACTGTTTGTTGTCATCCTGATCCTGCCCCCCTCAGACATCCAACAGCGTTATTTAGAACGATCTGCTGTACTATAGCCATATTCTGTCTCTTATTTCGGGTTCTTCTGCTGGAGAGTTTTACAGAGATGGCTTTTTTACTGGCCCATCTGAAGCACTGGAGAAATTCTCTGTTGCAGAAGTGAAATTTCAGAGCATATCCTTTGAAGCACAGTTAATGTCTTCATGGTGAAATGAGTTAGCATCTAATTTTAGCTGTCTCCAGCATACACCTTGAAATTGGTTGGTTACTTAATGATGAATAGCAGAGGATTTAAAAGTGGCGCTTAGATGAATGAATATCATAACATATTCTGTAATTTGATAAGTAACTTTAATTGACAGAATAATGGCTGAGGTTCGTATTTTTGTGAACTGCATTTTGGATGTGACTTTCTGAAGTAAGTTATTTCCAAATCTGCTGGGATTAAACGACATAATTCGCTTTGCCATAACCTTTGTGTCGGTTTTAGAGGGCAGTCGCATATTTAAAAGGAGATTTTTTTGTAATAAATAATTTGTCAAGAACTCCAAAAATAAAGCTCTTATCTGTAAATATTAAAACATACAAAATAATCCCTGAAATTTCACTCTTCAGAGATCTGCTGTGCATGGGTGCTGATGCTTGCAAGTACAGCGTGCAGTTTACAGCACTTCATCCTGTCCACTCTGCTGAGTCAAGTTAGAGGTGTAAAGCAAAAAAATGTTAGTGTTTTTTTTTTTTTTTTTTTTTTTTTTTTTTTTAAAAGGTCCTGGCAACTCTAATAAAAAAATACTATAACTGCCCTGAGCTGGTTTCCCTGGCAGTGTGGAACTCCCGATTCTCCTGCTTATGAATTGTAGTGGTAGTGAAGGCTTGCTTAAAACTGTATTTTCAGAGGGAATTAAGCGCAGTATTTAAGGGCACATTTATTTGGGATATCTGTACTAAAACTCATATCTAGAGATAACTCAAGTTTTTTCTACTGAGGACTCTTAATGGTCCTATTAAGCCTAAGGCATCCACAAGCATCACTATGAGTTTTGTATTTTTGCTCTCCCTCATTTGTATTGGAGTTCTGGTAGAGTTAATGCAATGTGTTAATTGTTGCTTGTCGGGTAACTTGTCAAGTACAAATGAAGTATCACAGTCAACAGTCCAAAGAATTGATTATTTGTAGTAGAGCAGGAAAGTTACACAAATAACAGTCTGAAAAAAATTCATGGAGTGTTTGAGATCCTCAGTTCGTTTTCCCAGTCTTTTCTCTGCCTTTCTCTGCTGAGACCTTCCTTCTCCAGGTTAAATAAGTAAGTATGGGCTGCACAGCAGTATGTTCATCTTTGTATTCTTAGAATACTGGAGATACTGATTTTTTACAATGCTGACTTTGTTAAGCACTTCTTGAGACCACTTTATTGTGAGATGGACATATAAGGGAGAACTGTCTTATGGGGAGACCTGGACTGGCTCAAAGAGTGGGCTAGCAAGAACAGTATGAAGTTTAACAGAGTCAGGTGCGGAGTCCTACATGTGGGTCAGAATAATCAAATACCCCAGTACAGGCTGGGGGCTGTGTGGCTTAGGAATAGCCTTGCTGAAAGGGACCTGGGGTTCCCAGTGGACGACAAGCTGAACATGAGTCAGCTGTGTGGTGCTGCAGCAACAAGGGCAAATCAGATCCTGGGCTGCATCCACAGGAGTGTTACTGGCAGAGACAGACATGATCATCCCATTCTACTCAGTGCTTTCCGGGCCACACCAGGAGTGCTGTGTCCCGTTCTAGTCCCCACAGTTAAAGAAAGACACGGATAAACTAGAGACGGTGCACAGGAGGACCACTGAAATGATCAAAGGGTTGAAGAACCTGCCCTGTGAGGAAAGACTGAAGGAGTTTAGGTGCTTTCTCCTTGGAGAAGAGAAGGGTCCAGGGGTACCTTGTTACAGTATTCCAGTACTTAGAGGGCAGCCACAAGGAGGACAGAGGCTCTGTCTTCACAAGGAGCCACACAGACAAGACAAGGGGCAGCGAGTACAAGTTACAGTGGGAGAGGTTTCATGTCAATATAAGAAAGAAAATTTTTTGCAGTGATAACAATCATTCAGTGGAACAACCTCCTCAGGGACATGGTGGAGTCCTCGTCACTGAAGGTTTTCAAGACGGGACAGGGTGCTAAATAATCTCATCCAGGCTTCCTTTCCCATGAAAGGTTGAACCAGATAATCTTTCAAAGTCCCTTCCAACCTGGGCTGTTCTGTGATTGTTTTGTGGTTGTATAAGAAGTTTGAATCTGAAGTCATCACTGAAGGAGTAGCTGCAAATTTCGAGACTCCCGGTTCCACAAGGCTTTTGGGATCCCACTTGCAGCCTTTCTACCTGTGTATTGTTCCTGATTGCAACACCAGATTATTTCTACCATAGGTATCTCCTAAGCCGTTCTTGAAATGATGTTTTGATCCAATCAGAAATTTTGGTGTTTTCATCAAGTTGAAGCTTTTGATAACAGATACCTCCCACTGGGGTACCAGTTTTACTCCAAGTCTACTATGTTGTGATTAAACTGTGTTTATAAGAGTTTCCCTTTTCTCCTCCAACATGTGCCTCATCAATCTTGTTAGCCTGAGTTAGGCTGTAATTCTACATTGCTTTGTTTCAATCTTTGCTTTTCATTTATTCCTTTAGTTTGTTTTCAGGTGAATATATTTAACAGATCTACTCAACATAATTTCTTTGCACAGCCTGAGTACTTCATCACTTTGAAAAAACTATTTTAGTAGTTGCTTTTCCTCTACCACAAATCACAGTAGGTCTGATGTGCTTCACTTGCTTTCTCCTCCATCATCACAATCCAGTTTAGCCCCCTTTATTGACCTGTTAATGATGTGTTTTTGAAAATGAAAATAATGACTGGATTTTTCATAATTTAGCATATCTGGAGATGTATTTAGATGGAATAGAATTCTTTCTCCTTGCCTCTGTTGTCTGTAGCACCTGCCAGGATAGTTTAAAAAAAAGTTAAAAGATGAATTTAGAACTAAATTTTGTACAACAAATAATGTGCACATGGGAACTATGGTGTGGATGAATCATCTGGACTTCTTAAAATCTGTATGGTACTTGCATATCTTAAAATATGTTAGTGTAGTTGTGATGCTCAAACTGTCAAAGGTAGAGTTAGTGGCTGAGGTGACAGTTGGAGTGAGAAGGAGAGATGTAGTCTCTTGAGAAGCTTCCTTGAACTGATTTTCACCTAACTGGGAAATAATCTGCTTGATTGTTAGGTATCTAGCCACCTGAAATAGAAAAGCCTCCTAAAGTTGTAACGGTGAAATACAGATGGAGTCTGGGATACAGTTTTTTTGTTTCAGTTTTAAGCTGAAAGTCTGTTGAGGTACAGATACTCTTACATCTCCACACAGACTTACATGGAGAAACATTTTATTACAAGGTGCGATTATCTTGGTTTTTATATGAGAAACAGCAGGTGATACCTTGTCCCATGTTTCAAATGTGCCGTAAATGCCCACTGTGGAGCTTTACCTAAGTACTTTGCGAGAAGGTAAAAAGGCATTTCCTGAATCAAGTGCACTACTCAGCCTGTTGGATTTTGGTGCTATTTGTAGATCATTGACAAGGCTGCTGTTAGTGATGTTGCCCTAGACAGAAGTGATTCATGTTCAGTGACTCATGTGAGTTGATTAGCTACTCATATGACACATCTTGGCATAAACAAAGACAGAGAGAATATCTCAGTACTGTGGGGGTTTTATATAAAAGGAAAGCGGTAAAAATGGAAGTCTCACCCATGATGATAGTAGCTTAATATGTTCTTGTTAAACCAAGACAAATAGGGGGTTGAGTTGAATAAAGACTGTTGTGAGGCAGGAAATTCCCACCTGATGCCTCATATGTTGTTGCTTTTAACATTCCTGTTTGTGTGTGACAGAGGAGCATCGGGAACAAAGGAAACGAGAGATATTTATTGGAAAAGGCCTAAAAAAGCTTTCTGTATAGCTCATGAAAAAATAAGTCTTTGGGACTTTTTGCATAATATTTACAAATTTGGTATCTGCTTTACTATGACTGGATAGTGAAATTCTTTTCATCAAAAATGAAGACTGTGCTAACTTCTTCAGTGCTCTAAGGCTGTGTTAATTTCTTCAACACTAGTTGGTACCTGAAATTTGCATGACAGGTCTTGCCTGCAACATACAGAAATTTCAGGGTGTAATTTGTCAGAAATGTAAGCACCATACCTTAGAAATGGGTTTTGTCTGTGGTGTATGTGCAGCTGGGAGCCAACTGAAGTGGTGTCCAAAATGACATAAAGAATACGGGTTTCTTTCCTCTGCCCTGTTGGAAAATCGCATGATGCAGGAGTTGCTGTGTGGGAAAGGCCTGGAGGACTGATCTGAGGTGACTGTGTGTAACAAGGCGTTTGTTTAAAACCCTCGGCGGGGAGGGTGTTAATGAGGATTCAGCATATGCTTTTACCAGGTAGCTGCTGCTTTTAAAGGAAGAATTTCCACCCTGAGCAATCAAGCACTTTTTCTGGGGGTTTGGAATTAGTGGTCTTTGCTAGTTGAAACCTAAATATAACTTTACATCTGTAGCTGGTGGCTGAGGGGAGCATTATGGGCTGCAGCAGACTTTCAGCTAGGTTTGGTAGCCTTGGAGCCCAGTAGTCACTCTGGAGCTCAGCAAAGGCCTGGGCTGTTGGACTTCCAGTCTTCTCATTTATCCTTCCTCTCTCTTGGGGCTTCTTATCTTTGGTATGTAAAAATCCTCAAAGCTCTCTGCTTGGCAAGTGGGTTAGGATGGTCAAGACCGCTCTTGTCTCTCTCCATTAGATTCAGACAATTTAGTTGTTCTTAATCTTATGTCCTGCTTAAGAGGGTCATGGCATATAAGAACACAAATTTCCTTTTAAGACTGTGTTTCTGGCATTGCAGCTTGACAGAAACTCAAAGCTGCTTTTGCCTTTTCTGGGTTTCATTTGGTGCCTCCTGGGGAACGAGTCGTGTAGAAAGTTCTTGGAGACCTTGTCTCTAGCAAGCAGATGCCGACTGTGTTGGGGACCGACTGTGTTGGGGAGGATAGTAATGAATTTGAGTGACTGTTTTTATTAATTTGCTTTTGGCCTTCCTTTCTAAGGGATTTTTTAAAAAAACTTTGTTCAGTAACATGGATTTACAATGAGGAGCTGATTTACAGTGAGAAATCCTTCAGGACAGAAGATACTGTTTTTCAGCGTTTCCATGGGACAGGAGAAAACAGTCCACATATCTGTGGTTGAGAACATATATGTGAAATTTAGCTTGTAGAAATGTGTCTGCTATTATACAAGTGTTGATAAGGGCATCCTTCTGACTTGAATTTAGCATTTAGTAATAGAAAGATTCTGTTGTCACTAGCAAGGGGTTGGGTATAAAATTACATTTTAATGTTCAACTGCAGTAAGTCTATGCAATTTAATGACTAAGATGAATACATTCAAGTGGAACTACTGAAAGTCAGATTCTTTGCCTACATAATGAGTGGATTCAGAATTTCCCTGTTTTGCATTGCTAACAAAATTAAATGCTATGATCTGACAATTCAGGATCTGCACATCAGAACAGGGTGAAAATATAAATTAATTGCTTAAATAGTATCCCCCACACTCATCTTGGTTATGCATTGGGTGTGAAATACTATATACCTGAACACTGTGCTAGTAATGAAGTTAACGCTGAATATCCTCTAAATACCTGCCTACGAAGTAGTGTAACTCTATATTTACTCTTAATCTGTACAATTGCTGATTAAAACGTTAAACACATAACAAAGCACCATTGCTGGAGATGTAACACTGACAGTCAAACTTGAATGTGATTGTAATGTATAAGTGTAACACTCTGGTTATTTTTGTTTCAATTTTTTGAGACAGGTACTTCCTTATTGTAGGAATTGTGACAATATGCTTATTGATACTCCCAAAATTCAATTTTAAACTGGTCTCCAAATGACAGTGTTGGCATTTAACTTGAAATCACTTCTTTTTTTAAGTGGATATTTATGCAATAGCGTAGGGCTTGGGTTTTCCAAAAAGCATTCTGAAGACTAGGTTTTTGTGGGGTTTTTCAACTTTTTACAAATTTGTTTTTCAGGTGGCAGAGATAAACGTGGAGGTCCCATTCTAACATTTCCAGCTCGTAGTAATCACGACAGAATACGGCAAGAAGACCTTAGAAGACTAATTTCATACCTAGCGTGTATTCCTAGGTAAGTGATGGTCACTTGGTAAGCTCTGAAGCTATAAGCCAAAATAAATTTATTATATTGTAGTACACCCACAAGCTAGAAGATGGAGCAGGTTAAAAAATTCAGCAAAATCATGCCAAGTTCTGTCAGTTACTGTTTTCAGACTGCTTTTTTGGAAAAGCCCTAAATAATTACTCTGCCTTGTAGAAGGAAGGCTGTTGGCAGAATGGCTGGTGTGCTTTAGCTGGAAGTAGTTTGTGGCTTGGAAATGGCAATGCCATGCCATATTGCTGTCACTGTGTTGAAGATTGCAAGTAAAACTCAAAGGCTTTCAGTACATCGATAGTTAGAAATATACTGGTCATCCATCATTCACAGTATGCCTTGTGTGGACTGAGGTCAGCACGGCACTCCGAACTTATTTGTGTTGGGTAAGTTGTGGTGTCCTGATATAGCACAGGAATAATCAAGAGAGAGATCTGTGAAATGGCTTGTACTGATCTCAGATAAACCTGTGGAGAGATGTGTGAAAGTATTGATATAATTGTATTGTCAACAATTTAAGATAGGAATTACAATATGCTGTTCAAATTAATTGGTAGAAGTCAAATCCAATGCTTGTGAGTTTGTATATATATTTATGTAAAAAGTTCGTTCACATAAAACTTTTTTCCTAATAGTAACTGAATTAGGGACAAAAATTATCATAAGAACCTTGTTTTAAGTCTGTCTCAGAATCTGTCAACATTTGGTGCAGACTGGAGCAACTCTGACTGTGCTTGAATATGTTTGCCTAAGACCTCAAGGAGCAGTTGTCATTATAGTTGAAACAAAATCCCTTGGACAGTATCCCTCAGAGCAGTATCTTCCATATTTCTGCCATGTGTAAATCTGTAGGCACTCCTCTTTGCACCTGATATAATCGGATGTTGGTTTCAGATTGATAAAAGTGCTTTCATAAAATAACTTCAAGACATCTAGTTAAGAGTATGTATGGCCTTTCTTAAGAGCAGTTGTTGGTAATTCAATTATTCCGGTCTTTATTTCACCTTAAGGTGTATGAGTGTTTAATATTCTCTTCTGTTGTGGTTTTTTTTTTTGTTAACTGGGGGATTTTGGGGAGAAGAGGAAGGTGGAGGGGAAGAAGTCTTGAGATTTTTACCTCTAAAATAGTTTGACTTCACATTTGAATGTTTAACATGTATTCTAGCCCTCTAGAGCTTCAAGTTACTAAAGAAGTTAATAGATAAATATTCCTCCAAATAAGAGATTTTTCTCGAGGTAATCTGTCAAAATACAGTGGTCCTTTAGCAAAAGCTGTATGTTATTTTAGCATCAGTAGATTTAAAATAAAGTTAATACAGGTTTTTATGTCTCTGAAAGCATGGCAAAGCCTTGAGAATAAAGGAAACTTTATTTAAAGTAAGACTCACTGTCATACAAGTCATGTTTTAGGGACTGGTCGTGCAAATCTTGCTAATTAAGAAGTCCCAATGGGTACAGGTAGTCCCAAACTGTTGGTCTACTGATTAGTTATTGCAGTAGTGTTACTCTAGGTAGCTGAAGACTCAGAGGTATCAGTTGTTTGGAAAGAGATCTTAACACTTAAGGTGATTAGTCTCACAACTTTACTAATTTAATGATCTATTTGATTTTATAATACTGCTAAATTTAAGTCACCAGTGCTGACTGGACCAGATATTAATGCAGTTCAGGTTTACCTAACAGATGACCTTGGCTGACTGAAGCTTCCCAGAAACATATTTGTGATCCTTGGCCAAAAGAGATTAATCCTCTGTCAGATGATGGGGCCACATGACAGGAGGACACATCTGCATTGTACCACATGATGAGGGGCTGCTTTGCACACGCTAGTAGATGTGTGCCTAATGAGAATTAGGGGCAAGTACTCCTCTTCACTCAATGACCAGTTTGTGTGGTGGGGCAGGGGAGGGCTGAGCAGCACTCATAGAACAGTATGTAGCCTTTCAATAATGGGTGTATCTTTAAAACAGTAGTTGTTTTTGTCCTTTAATCCTGTGAGACTGTTAGAAAACTTTTTCACTATGGTCAGGTACATCGTAGCCTACATGTATTCCAAGCTAATCAATTCTAATATATTTTCCTGCTGCTGTTGCCATTTTTTGATTCCTATGGGCAGGTGGAACAGCCAGCATTTTTATCTTGATAGACTACTTTTTTTCAATGGTGTTCTTTTTTTTCTTTTTTTTTTTAAACCAACTTTAAAAAGAACCTCCTCTTCTAAGGAACCTGTATTACCACTTTTTCCAGAAGCTCTTCTGCTTTCCTGCATCACTCATACCTCATCTTTCTACAAAGTGGCCAATGAGACTGTGTAAAGTATGATGGTGAAGTTTCCTTACTTCTTGGACACTCTGAAAACCTCACCATATGAACTCCAGAATTGCACTTACATTAGTCACATCCCTCAAAGTGACTCATGTACTCAAACCGCAGGCATTTGGGCCCTTTTGATAGTCCATGACACGTTAGTTTTGAAATATTTTCACCTTTTATGTTAACAAGGTCAGGTAGCAAATTCTACTTGAACAAAATAAAAACTTCTGGTGTTGATGATGATTGTGACTTTTGATCAGTGGCAAGCACCAAGTGTACAAAAGGTATTGATGAAAATAAATCTGCCATTCTCAGAAGAGTTGCTGGAGAATTTGGATGTAAGGTCTGTCAACTTTTGGACAGCGAAATTGAGCTCAAATTTTGTAGAAACGGGTTGATGCGGTTTTCTTCACAGCCATAAAATGCTTTCTTATCCGTTAACTATCCACAAATCGATCCTGTTACAGAAGGAATTGTCAACAAAGAGGTTGTTTTCCCTCTACAGACTAATACTCTAACTCTCAGGTAAGATGGGACTAGATCTGAGACAGTTTAGAAAAGTTGCAGAAGTGGTAGGTAAGAACAATATGCCATCTTCTGTCTTTTAGAGGATCCCCTCAATGATTAGAAAGGTATGAATATTGTAATCACTAAAGTGTGTATGTCCTGAAGAGTCACTTAGTAAAGAAATTACATTTTGCTGCTTCAGTAAATGGTGAGTTTAGTGTGTGTGTAAGGCGAAGGAGAAACAAGACTGGAAGATGAATCATTGTGAATATAAACAATGAAAATGAAGGGGAGATAAAGGCAGATTATCAAATCAGCAACAGGTGTAAAGCTATCACCCACAAGGAGTTTGGCAGGCTGGTGAGAGAAGCTTCCTGAGAGGTTCATGAGATCTGCTGTGCGCGTTATCTAGTCAAGAGTGAGACCCCAGGGTGTGACCGTTGGCTGAGGAGACCAGTGTGGTGCGTTATGCAGTGTGGTACAGTGGAGTGCTGTGTTTGAAGTTGTAACACTTACTTCATAACCTTTTCTTCTTTCTTCTGCAGTGAGGAAGTATGTAAACGAGGATTCACTGTCATTGTAGATATGCGTGGATCAAAATGGGACTCCATAAAGCCTCTGCTGAAGATTTTACAGGAATCCTTTCCATGTTGTATTCATGTTGCACTGATAATCAAGCCAGACAATTTCTGGCAGAAACAGAGAACTAACTTTGGCAGCTCTAAGTTTGAGTTTGAGGTAATTTCCCCTATGGTGTTCAGATGTACATTTATTTCATGGTTTTAAATGTGCTCACTACTGATCAGCATCTTGAAAACTCTCAGGTAAATGGCGTTCTAGGTAAGAGGAGGAGTACGTTAGACCAGTGGTGCTAGACAGAAAGTGGTTTTCTTCATGTACTTAGGCTAGGTGGTTGTGCATGTTGTAATTTATATTATTTTTCTGCATGTGAGAAAGGTGGAATAAGGGTTTTACTCCTAACGGTAAAAAGTTAGTTTTTGTCTGTTTGTTGTCTTGGTGCGCGTTGTGGCAATCATTATATCGTCAGCATCCTGTGCAGAAGAAAGCAGCCAAGTGAACCTCCTGCTGCGCAATACAAAAAGTCAAAACTTAATCAAAACAGTAGTTGAAAGAGTGGTTGCTTTTTTCTCCTTAAGTGGAATGAGGTAAGAAGGAAATAAAATATTGCTCTATATTGGGGAAATACCTGCAAGACAGGAGGCTGATCAGAACTAATATTTGAAAAGAAGTGTATGAGAACAGTTAAGACACGTGGACTTCATGAGAACAGTTATCAACTCATAAAAAGAGAAGAAAAAAAACTTGAAAGAAAATTTAAAATTTATTTCAATAACAGCATTTTTAAAATTTTCATTTTTACTTTTTAGACGAATATGGTGTCTCTGGAAGGCCTTACCAAAGTAGTTGATCCTTCTCAGCTAACCCCAGAATTTGATGGCTGTTTGGAGTACAACCATGAGGAATGGATAGAAATCAGAGTTGCCTTTGAGGACTACATTAGCAATGCAACCCATATGCTGTCCAGACTGGAGGAACTGCAAGACATATTGTCAAAAAAGGAAATGCCTCAGGACCTGGAAGGTGCTCGCAATATGATAGAGGAGCATTCACAATTAAAAAAGAAAGTCATTAAGGCCCCTATTGAGGACCTTGATGTGGAAGGACAAAAACTGCTCCAGCGGATACAGAGCAGTGATAGCTTCCCCAAAAAGAACTCTGGGTCAGGGAATGCAGACTTACAGAACCTTTTACCCAAAGTATCCACCATGCTGGACAGGCTGCACTCAACACGGCAGCATCTGCATCAGATGTGGCATGTGCGGAAATTGAAATTGGACCAATGTTTTCAGCTCAGGCTGTTTGAGCAGGATGCTGAAAAGGTAAGGGATTGCGGGAAGGGAGTATAAATGGGCGCTGCCATTGATAGGAAGAAAGCTTGGCAGACTTTGAAAGAAGTACGAAGGATAACTGCAAGTAGTAATTTTTGTCTTTAGAGTTAATCACTTGACTTTTAACAAGAAATAAAGGATTTCTTGATTGAGAGTGACCCTTAGTCTTAGGAAGTAAGGGGATGAGGTAGTAATTCTAAGCTGTAAAAAACATAGGTAGCTCTCACCAAAGAAAATGTGAAGTGGTAGTGACTTTAAAGCTTTTGCTTTGGTCAGTTTTTGTTCCAGACAGATGCTTTTGCATGCATCAAGTGAAGATGAACACTGTATACTTTGTAAATACAGATGACTAAGGACTACAGCAGTCTCCTTTTGAGTGACCCTTCGGATTTGAGTGACAGTCAGTCAACAAAGTCTGAAGAGGCTGACATGGGGAACTGCTTCATTGATGCAGGATTTAAAGTCGCAGGGTAAAACCTGATGTATCTCTTTCGACAGTGCGTATGTAATTAACAGGGAAGTGAGTGATCTCGGAATGTTTCAGGCTGACCAGTCCCTTCAAATGAGAAAGCCCTTGGTTATCATGGAATTTGAAGAGGAAATATGGCAGGCAGTGCACTTTCATACAAGCTCAAATAAGATCTGTTTTTTCATATAGAATGGTTTTGCAATCACTTATTATTAACTTTTTACAAAGGAAAAATAGCTTTAATGAAGGGTGGGAAGTTTTTCTCTGGGAGAAGTAACTAGACTATACAATCAAGTGGTAAGTATGGTCTTTGTCAGTTTTCTTAAAATAACTTAAGTAAGAATGCCTGAACTGGGTCAGACCAGAGGTCCGTGTTAAACCAGTATCCTGCTCCAGCAGTGGTCATAAGCAGATGCATGGGGAAGAATAAACATATATAATACTTCTGCTTCCTCCTTTTCCCTCTGTTCACTTCCCCTGTACTTTCCCTTACCCCAGTCATTTCACCTCAGGGACTTTTTTTACACTACTGCTGAAGTTTTCTGCTGTGTTTAAAAAAGAAATCTTTTTTTTTAGAGTAACATTTAAAGTAAGTGTTCACTGAATGGGTACAGCTGAAAATAGTAGGGGCATGTGCAGAGATGAAAAAAATGTGGTCAGGTGCATTTAGAGTTATAAAATTATTTAGAAAATAATAAGTAGTTGGTCTAGTATTGCTCTTTCAGGCCCAAAATAGCTCAGGGCTCCTTCATCAGTCTATGCCTATGTGGTTTAGTGAGGTATGGGAAAGGGCTGGATCTTTGTTGGAAAGAGAGAGTGCATTGGATGGTGAGGAATCAAGATGTTTATTTTGGAGGAGTTGCACAACTCTTTGCACAAGAAATCTGGGCTGGTTCAGGAGGGGATAAGGCAAAAAAGGTGAGGTGGGAGGGAATCTGATTGGAATCGCCCTGTCACAAGCAGGACCAGTGTCTGTTTTGAATAATGTTCTAACACTTCTTCAATGTAGTTTAGATGAGAAACTGAAAATTTTAGGAGTGTGTGATCAGCTGTCTCAGTTGTCTAAACTCTTTAAACTCTTCTTTTTTTTTTTTTACAGTCTTTATGATATTGTGGTCTACTTATAATTTGATTTGTCATGTACCTGGGTGGAATATAAGGGATTTGATAATATTGCTTTGTTAGCCAGCATATTTTAAAAGATATTTAATTGAGTATTTACTGCTCACTTACTGCTCATTGCTACTATTTTTTTCTGAAAAGTCTTTTTAATAAGCTTATCCAGAGAGTAGATGGGTCTTTGGAGCCGAGATACAGCAAAGATTTCAAAACACTGGGGGGTGTGTGTCTGTTAAACTCAGTCTTTTGCTGTGTTGCTTGGTTTTTTGAAAACTTTGTCTTCCAGAGCTACTGTTAACATACTTACGTACCTCCATTTATGGTCATTGTCAGATCTTTCCTAAAAATTTTTTGAATATTAAATTACTTTAAAAAAAAACCCCCAAAACCAACGAGCATATTTAAAGATTATCCTTAAACTTGTTTGGAAGAAGGCAATATGCAACGTTATGCTCAAGTATAGGTTTTTAAAATGTTTAGCAATAGCAAAGTTTTTTTAAAATTTGCTGTGAAGTTATGAACTAAAAATATTAAACTTGCTGCTGAAGTACTTGATCAGCAAGAATGAATTCAATTTGCATGAGTTGCCATTTTCCTTCTAAATTACTAAACTGCTGACAGAATGAAATACTGACAGTAGAGAATGTGTAAGCTTGGTAACTCATGGCTGTGCTACACGCACATTTGTTTACTATGACTTCTTTGTAGTAATGAAGTTTATGACTTTATGATTATGATTTTACTGTAGCTTGATGAGATAAACACCTATAGTAAAGATTTAACAGCCTTATCTGTTTGGTCCAAAAAGTCAGATTTCAGCAATGGCTTGGTTAAAATGTGTAGTAACTTACAATGGAAAGTGTAATGGAAAGTGTTAGTTTTCATGGCCTTAGACTCTTTCTGTCTTCTGTGTTCACAGAATTCTCATGTTACTTGTCTGTGATTTCTGATGTAATAAATTAGTGATTTTTTTTTTCTCCTTAATATTTTCTTGTAGATGTTTGACTGGATCACACACAACAAAGGTCTGTTTCTGAACAGCTACACGGAGATTGGAACCAGTCATCCCCATGCAATGGAGCTTCAGACACAGCACAATCACTTTGCCATGAACTGTATGGTAAGAACAGGCTTCACTTCGCAGCACTGATACGTTGTCTGTTCTATGCTAAGGTAGAATTTGTAAATCATACACATAAATAATTTATTCTGTTGCAAATAGTGCAAATTTATATTTGAGCATTGAAATTATAAAATACAAAAGAGGAAACTAAAGGGTAGCCGAGTACAGAGGTACTGTGGTCAAGCAACAAAATTATTTTGACCAGTGGTTGTATTCAGCACAATCTCAGCACTTCTCAGATATAAGCATCCAAACTTCTAGAACCTGGGATGTGTGTTTGAGTACTGCTTTGAGTCTTTCAGGAAATGTCAGGGAATCTTGTAATATGGAATTTAGCACTCTGTATGGAAAGAAATAGCTCTCAGGTTCTACTGAGTACATTGCAACTCAGACAAAAAGTTCTGAGAAGTAGTGATCAACAGCGGAACCTGGTGTAATAATTTTCCGTGTTTTTAAAAAGACACACTTCTCCTTTCTGGCACAGTAAAATGGAGCTAAACCAAACAAATTTTTTTTTTGTCAAATATGATCTTAGGATGAACTATTAGTAGGCTGTAATTAAAAGTTTGTATTTTAACTGGCAGTGAGTAAAAGCTGCTAATTTTCAGTTTCATAAATTCCTGTTTGGACATGGAGTTCTAAATTCTTAAGTACATTTTAGGTCCTTTTGGCTAGGAGGCTTGGAGGTGTTTAAATAATTTTGGGAGTCTGGGCCTAAATCCAGTTCCTGGCTGTCAGATCAATGAAAGAAGAACACTACCACTCTTGTCGGAAATTAACATCCTTGGCAGCCCAAATATGGGAACTGAATTAAAGTATGGTCGAAACAATCAGCTCTTGCAAGAGGGGGTTTTTGTAGGACAGGACTATTAATTGTGGAAAGAAAGAGTGGCAAAGTAAACTCACCTAGGTTACGGATCTTGCTGAAATCACAGAAGGACTGGTAAGGCAGCTGTTGCATATGGTATTGCTAGAGTTAAGGCAATAGGAGGCACAAGTAAATAAGGTACATTTTCTTGTTTTGCAACTTAGCTATGTTTGCAAAAGTTTAAAAAATTAAAAATCAATATGAACATTTTAAAAGGAAAGCAAATGCTGAGGAACATTGTAATCAAGTTATGTAACGTCATATGTGGTTGTAACTTTGACCATTAGGTTTGGAAGGTATAGGTTCTCTCCACAGGCACAGGGAATTGCTCCTCTATGGGGTACTTCATTGCTCTGCATACGAAGTAGTGCAGAAAGAAGCTCACAGAAGGACAGTGGATGTCATTGACATGGGATGACTTTTGGAACTTAGTAATTTTGGGTGGCCTTCCAGGCAATTCTGGGGCTTGTACTTTAAAGGTTAAATTATTCATCTTCTGTAAGCCTGTCCTGGTATTAGTCACTGTTGTCCTCTTTTCTTCAAATTGGATGCACTCTGTTTTTTTATTACGTCCGTACTGTTCATGTGCTATCAACAGCAGGAGGCACTTGAGTGATGTAGCATAATCCCTCCTGCACTGGTTTTTCTGTTAGTCTTTTGCTGTTAACCTCTGTTTTGCCTGTAGTAGTCATATGCATTAATTACAAAGGACTTTTTCTCAGCGTGTACAATGATTACTTGAAGCATGCAAGGACCAGCTTAAATTTGGGGCAAAAGAGACAGCCCAAATATTCAAGACAGGAAAAACAAGTTATAGTTTTTCAGTGTGTTTCTGTAGCGTAGCCCCCAAGAGAAGTGTTTCTTCAACACAGAATGGGAAAATACAAATTCAAAATGATCAGTGCCTGGTTTTGATGTAACCGGCCTTCAGGCTTTCTGGGTTTTATGTGGTTAAATGGCAAAAGCCTTACATGTAGATTGGCGGAAAAATTAGACTGAATGTAGCATGAAAAACTGTAGTGAACTGATTGAATTTTGTCAGGCCTTATTTTTCATTAGGTTTTAACCGGAAAGATGTCAGGCAATCTTAACTCCTGTCAGCATGTTCAGCTTCTCCCTGACCACTGTTCACATACACTCTGTATTTCACCAGCTACTGTTTGCTCACTGTTACTGCCAGTGTAACTCTTCAGTAATCAAGTTGAAGGGTTTTCATTGTGGCCCTAATTAGACCCTGGTAGATCATGCGTTCCAGGTGGTTTCCTTAGGCTTACCTCAGGTGGGGAAGGGCTGTTCAAAGGAGAAATGCTGCCCAAGCAGCTAAAGGCAGCCGCTTGCTCACAGCTTCACCCAGATCATCGATGTTGCAGCTGCTTTTCTAAACAAACTGTGGTTGCCCCAGGGCACGTGTCCCCCATCACAGCAGGTGCTACCCTACAGTCAGTAGCTGTCTCACCCATCTCCCCTTCCTCCCAAGTAGTAGTTTGGCTTTCTGAGAGGTGCAGGAGGGCAACTTCTGCAGCTGCTTATGACAAATTTGGGTGAGATGCCAAAATTTTAATCTGGTCTTCACGTCTGAAATGAGCCACCTGGATGTAAACCATTGTGAAAGCTCCTTAGTTCCTATCATGAGCAGGAGTTGGTTACATCAGAGACAAAGAGGATTTGCTGAATATTTTTTTTTTCCTTGTAATGGCTTTCTGTCATTTTTAGAATCTACTTTTCAGAATTACAGCACAAAGTAGTTGGAAGTTTAAACCAAATGTTGTAAAACAAAAAGGTGAGGAATACATTGGGGGAGGAAATTTAACTGTACTTTCAGCAGTTCCATTAGCAAGCGATATGTCTAGGAATCTTGTCTATTTGGTATGTGAAAGGCTCATGTGGTTGCACTTCAAGGTAACAGGAATAAGTTCATGGAAGTCTCAAGCTTAATGCACAGAGTGGTTCTCATTGCAGCGAAACTGTCCCAGAGAAAAGCTGTGTCAGTGCAGTGATGCACATTGAAGATGGACATAGGTTTGGTTACCATTGCTTAAGACACAGGTTTGTGTGGCTAGAAAGGCTGCTTTCTGAAAGTTAGTTCATGTGTGCAGTGTACGTATGTGACCTGCTGTTACTGAAATCAAGAGACTGTGCACTGCTAGGTTTCAAGGCTATGTCTTTACAGAGCAAGTAAATCCCATCTTTCCTAACTGTGGGGAAAAGTAAACTCATAATGATTCTCTTCTCTAAAGATGAGGATGGTTTTTCAGTACCATTTAAAAGGCCTGCTTTCAGCAACAGTAAATTGCTGTTGTCAAGTCCTGAGATTTATTTGAGTTAGGCAGTATGCAGTTTCAGCTTGAAGTTCCTCTTTGGGTGACTAAACCAATGTTTCCCTTCTCAAAACAAGTTTTTAGTACGTTTTAGGGGAGAAGCTTGCAAATCAGGCATCACAGGAGTTGTGAATAAAAAAAGCTATCTGTCTAGTTTTTGAACTGCAAAAACAAAGTTCTCATGATTATATGATTAGTCAGTCTTACATGCAAGAATGGGGGAGACTGAATTTCTGTCTGTCCACTCTTTTTTCTGTTGCTTTCCATACACTTTCTGAGACACAAGGAAACAAAAGCAGTCATGAAATATGGGTGGGGAGGAGGAGGATGTACTTGAATATTTTCTTCTGTTATTCTTGCTAGAGTAAATGGCCTTGCTTTCCTTAAAGCTTAATTGTGCCCTTCACTGCACAGGTGAGGGTCAAAATGATTGGAAAGTGACACAGGCAAAAGGAAGCTTTATTTGGAGAAAGCTTACCCTGGCTACTATTAGAGGGCATGCTATGACTACTTCGTGTCTCGAGGCTGATAGGACCATCAGTATAAACTGTGTTTATTAGCCATAATCAAAAAAAATCTTATGTTAACTGCAAACATATTGCTAAGTTAATTAGTACTGTTCTCGGAACAGGCTGTTTGCATATACTAGGCCACTTAATTAAGGTAGTAATCAAATAATTAATGTCATCCAGAAAGAGTGCCAGAGATGAGCACTGGTGAGATTTTTGGGAGTTTAAATAGACATGAGCATAATGCTTGAATCTTACTGCATTTATGGAGTTAAAAGTTACACAGATGATGCACTGGCTTGGCTTGCTTAAATCCAGCCACGGGGACTGGTACAAATTAAAACATTAAGAAGGTTAGGTGAAGTAAAATCAGCTTGGCTGACAGCTGGTGTGACTTTTTCCTTTTTGCTACTGATATTTTTCACTCCTGAGCTGCCTTTTATTTTAAATATATTTTTATAACCATACAGAGTTGTCGTTTGAGATAGACTTAAGCACCATATGAGTTCTAGACTCCCTTGGGTCTTCCGAGACTTCAGCTAATGAGAGCAAGATCATAGGTTGTGAGTTGTACATTCTTTCTCAGATTGCCTTGAAATGCAGATTTTCACAAAAGACTGTGCAGAATGGTGAATAATCATAAGATAGCTCTTCTGTCTTTGGGGGGAACGTGTCTCTTTTGTGGGTTTTTGTTTGTTTTTTTTAACCTTAACAGGTTGCTCAAGCAGGGCTTCGAGGAAAACTAAATAAATAAAAAGTTAAATTGTAAATTCATCAACTGTCAGAATGCCACTTATCACCAGTCTCCACTTGGACATTGAGCCATTGACTGCAACTCTTTGAGTATGACCATCCAGCCATTTCCTTATCTACTGCATTGTCCTTCCATCAGATCCATGTTTCTCCAGTTTAAGAGACAAGGATGTTGTGAGGGATAGTGTTGAATGCTTTGCACAAGTCCAGGTAGATGATGTCATTTGCTCTTCCATTATCCATTAACACTGTAACCCCATTGTAGAAGGCCACCAAATTTGTTCAGGCGTGATTTGCCCTTAGTGAAACCAGCAAATCTTATTTCATTCTCAGTTGGTCCTGTTAGAGAACTAGGTCCAGTTTAGAGCCCCATACTTAAAGCTGTGATGGGGAAACATGTGGGTGAAATGGACGTGGCTGTAAGGAGAGGTTGAAGGCATGGGCATTTACTATGAGAAAATGAAGATAAGTGAAAAGTAAGAGAGGAAAGAAGGTGGTGTTGGTGTTGGACTATACAACCTTGCAGTAAGATTTCTCAGGTCCAGCATGAAAAATGTAGGAAAAAAGATAAGATAAAAAAGATAAATGATAAATGATACAAAAAGATGATAAAGGTGAGTTGATTTTTTTTCAAGGGAAGAGGTGATATCTTTAGTTGTTCTTCAGCCCTCAGTCTTTGAAATTTGTATTCCCAAACTGAGAGTTTTACTGTAGCTGCAAGAATTAGAAAAAAAGTTATAAAGCATTTAAATCATTAAAGCAGGTATTATTTCATATGTTAATGCTACACCTTGTCTTGATGGCGATTTGTTTGTGAAGTGGCAGACAATTTGAAAATTCCATTGCTAAAATATTTTCATCACAGACGATAATTCAAACTCATACAGTCTGTATAGAGGTGCCAGTTGTGATGCTTATGGACCATGGCAGTGGGGTGGTTGTTTTTAATACTGAATGCTTAATAGTCTCTGTGACAGAAAACTGCTGTGCAAAATCTTTGAGCTAAAAAACCATTTTCTAAATAGGTCTGGGAAAATCAGGAAATAAAATAGAACCTCCAGGGGATCTGCCAGCTTTATTTTGTATTGAATGTGATAGAAGTTCAGTTAAGCTGGCAGGCTGTCACCTATATTTTCTCCGGTGTACTTGCCTTTCAGGCACACACCGAAGAATGACAAAGCGCACTACAGCTTGTGTTATGCTACTAATCTGTGTTGCCTTGCTGAGCAATACTTTTTTATATGTACACTCCCTTTAGGGAATAATTCTGCAATGAGGAGCTTTCCAGATATTGTAAGGTGTCTTTTCAGCTTCTGGCAAAAGGGCATTGTGAGAGAAAATAATCATACTAAGGACATTTGTGTACTTACTGTATGTACAGTAATGCAGCAGTGCTGATCGGAACGGCATCAGTGTCCTTGGTGATGGTGGTGATGTGCCCTCAGGTGCAGTCCCCAGCTACTTCTGGACTGACTATCCCTGTAACGTCAGAGGTCTCAGCCCAGAGGGAGCTCCAGAAGGAGGACACAGCTCTGCAGGTCTGGGGCTGCAGGGAATGCCTGTGGCCTCTTGGCAGGAAGTTTCCTCAGGAGAGGTTTCTGCTCCACCTGAAGATATGCATCTACAGAATAGGTTCGCTGACCCTGACGGCTGATGAGGAGCTGGGAGGTGTCAAATAAAGTACCTGTGCCATCTGAATCTGAGCCACACAGGAGTACCAAAAGGAAGAGGCAAGTGATAGTAATGGGACACTCCTATCTGCCAACCTGACTCATTCTCTGTCAAAGTTTACGACTTGCTGGGGGCTCATGTGTGGAATGTTGTGCAAAGGCTGCCAAAGCTTGTCCAACCCTCAGACTATTTCCCCCTGCAGCTCTTCCATGTGATCACCAGAGATACTGCCAGGGATGACTTGGGAAGTCTCAAGCATGACTACATGACTCCAGAGGCAATGGTCAAGGGTGTGGGAGCCCAGGTGGTTTTCTTCTTAATCCTGCTGGTGAGAGGGTATATGGATCTTGCAGGTCAACAACTGGTTACACAGCTGAAGTTGGCAATGGCGTTTTGGTTTCTACAATTGTGGGACCCCCTCTCTGAGGATCAAGGATTGCTATTCAACTAAGTAGGGCAAAAGTATCTTTGCCAGCAGGCCAGACAACCTGTATAAGAAGAGCTTTAGGGTGAGAATGGTGGGAGAGGGAGAAGGAGGACCAGCAATCAAGTGAAAAGTGGTGGACTGGGTTGGCCGGCAAAGAGTCTGCTGTGATTGTGAACAAAAGGGACACTACAGTCAACAAAACAGGGCTGAACTGGGGTTTCTCCAAGTGTACACACACAAATTAGGATGTCCCTACAGGGCAGCATTATCTGGAAAGCTCTCATTCCCTTTCTGGGAAGTCACCATGACCAAGTCATTCTCTGAAGTACCTGTATGGTATTGTGTTGTACAAAGAGATGCTGAGAGAACTGAGATTGGTTACGCTGGATAAAGGAATGCTTAGGAGGGATCTTGGATGTGTAAAGGATGCTTAGGATGTGTATGAAGATGGAAGTATCTGATGGGAGCAAGTAAAAAAGACAGAACCAGGCTTTTCTCCATGGTATCCAGTAACAGAGCAAGAAGTAATGGGCACAAGTTGAAATACAAGAAATTCCATTTAAAAATAAGAAACACTGCAACAGGTTGCCCAGAGAGACTGTGGTCTCTCCATCCATAGAGATTCTCAAAACCCCACTGGACGTGACCCTGAGCAACCTGCTCTGATTTAATCGTCTTTGAGCAGGGGGGTTGGACCAGATGATCTCCCACCTCAACAATCTTGTGATTCTAAGAACTTAATTCTAGCTGTAGGAGAGTCAGCCCAATTGAAAGAAGCGTTGACTCAGTGTTATATACACGTAGTTCTGAAACCTTTTGGTGGTGAAGTTGTTCTTGTTTCTGGCTTTGCAGTAGTCAGAACACTTGATTGCTTCCTTTGAAAAATATTGTTCATAAAGAATCAGAACAGGAACAGATTTTAGACACTTTAGGCTAAAATGCATATGTGAGCTGAAAGGAAAGAAAATAAGAGTGACTAAGAGCCATCACTGAGCAATGCCAGTATGCTAGACAGTCTTCCTGATCTTTGGCCTTATTTGTCTAGTTTTCCGTTCTAGCTCTGAGGCAGTATGGTGTCAGGAAAATAAAATCTAAAACTGTTCAAATCCTTAGAATACAAAGTTCTGTGTTTTGTTGCTTCAAAAGTAAAAATACTTTTTGAAGTATTTGTACTTCAGAAGTTCAAGAAGTTGATGTAAAGATTTGTGGAGTGGTGTTCCACACATGCATGCCATGGATAGATCAAGTTCTTACTGATTATACTTTTAATTTCCTATAATGTGTGTCCAAATGTCTTGGTAACTTGAATGTCCATGAACATTCTTACTGAGGCTGTTTGAAAAGTATGGTTGGCTTTTCCTCCTCATTATAATAATGTGTCTTCATATAATGTGACTTTAAGTTGACCGTTAATGTTAGCTTGAGACTCTCTGATCATTTCAAGTTGTCCTTCTCCCTTGTCAGTCATACAGATAGGCTGTTACATTGTACACCTAGATTCCAAAGTTAGACATGCACACATTTGGCAAATAAAATCAGTCTATTAAGCAGTACAGTAATAACAAGAAATTTTATAGAAGTATGCCTCTGTGTTTAAGTGGTCTGCTAACTTCCACTAATTTTTCCCTTCTTTTCCATAGAATGTGTATGTAAACATAAACCGCATCATGTCAGTAGCAAATCGCCTGGTCGAGTCTGGTCATTATGCTTCACAGCAAATCAAACAGATTGCTAGTCAGTTGGAGCAAGAATGGAAGGCATTTGCTGCAGCCTTGGATGAACGTAGCACGTTACTGGATATGTCCTCTATCTTCCATCAGAAAGCCGAACAGGTTAGTGGATGGTGAGGGTGCCCACAAAAGTTCCCATGCTGCAATGGTGAGTACTACTGTTTGCTTTTGATTTAAACAGAAGTACTAGAGAGTTGGCAAGAAAGCCAGAGCGTTCATTTCTGCTGATTTTAGCTGATACTCAAAAACTGGTTCACCTCAGGACAGCCCACGGCCCTTATATTCTCCACAAAATGCTTTGCTTGTATCAATGCAGGATAAAATTTATCCAAATTAGATACATGAATCAAAATGAAGTGGACATAAGCATTTGAAAGAAAGAAAGGAAAAAATTTAGTATGGTCAGTATCGATAATGATGCCTTTCCTACATTCAGAAATCATCAGTTGTTCTGTTGTCCTCACCACTCCACCCCAATCAGTCCTTGAGTGTCAAGACTTAACTCATGGTAATTGCTTATAGAAAACTAAGTTGAACTGGCCTGAAAGTTGTGACGTTAATTAGCTGTTTTCTGAATCTAAAATTGTGGTGGGTGATGTTTACTTTGTATCCCATGAGAGATTCCTCCTATATTAAACAAAAATTTTAGCTTTAGGCCTATACCAATTATTTTAATTAAGTCATTAACCATGTATAACTGCCAGAGAAGAGGTATATGTAGGGGAAACAGGAATAAATATCCCCGAGTTAATAGTCTTGATGGTGAAAGCATGTTTTCCCCTCCAGGGAATTCAGTTCTGAAGGAGCTGCTGTGTGTGCTGTTGAGTCACCCATTCATGTTGTAGACTGTGCGCTCTGTGCATCTCTGGTGAATTTGGAGAGCAGAGGTTCTTGGATGGTTATGGCTGACGGAAGCTCTGGTGTGCTGTATGGCTGCTGTAGATACTTTTCTTTCCATTTGCCTTGCTAAATTGGATCCAAGAAAAGGTCTCACATCTGATGTAACTTCAATTTTGAATAAATTAAGGAACCACTTGGGAGCTGATAACTGCAGAAATGGAGAGAGGCAGCACATTTTATTTTAAGAAGTTTTTTCCGCGATTTTACTACACAGATAGTCAACTTCATGAATGTCCAGAAATTAGAAATATTAATGTATTATTCTGTGAATATGTGTTTCTTTTCATTATCTTACTGGTGACAGTGGTTTGACTGGCCTCAAACACACTGAGGTAAATTACATAAACAGATGCCACAGTAATAAGTATTCTTAGCAGACTTTACAGAAAAGACACGTAAAAAGGAGAGGAAGGAATTGTTTTCTGGTGTAAAAGTCACCAACCAGCTAGAAGCATTTGATAGATACAGTGTGGTACTTTATCAGTATTGATGCTTTTCTGATTGCTTGCATTTACATTTAAGTGCTCTCAGACATACATAGAGGAGAGAGATGGGGAAACATGAACAGATAAGTATACCCTGACTGAAGTGCTGTCCTTTTTAATAAGAAAATGATGCTCACCAGAAGTCAGAGGAATAAATTTTGTGTGTTTGTGCTGGGCAACTGTGGCAAGGGTCAGTGTCACCTTCTTCAGTGCTAGGTATAAGTGTAAACAGGAGGAAAGTGAAGAATGAGAGAAAATAGTGCAGCGTCTGCTGGGTTTAATTTACTTTTTAATTGTTCCTTCTGCGGTTTTCATTTGATGATTAACTATGATGGATTGTCACAGTTGCTTTGTAAGATACCTGGCTGTGAATATATTAGGTGTTTCATTAACAGTAGAGAGGGAGTTCAAGGAAAGAGGGGTCAGAATAAGAGGAATGGCCCCTATAGAGATCCCTTTAGAGGCTGGTGATGCTTGACCTACATAAAAAGATGATTAAAAATAAGCAGCCAAAGAAACAATACACCCTTCTTTAATGCACGTGTTCCCTTGCAAGTGACAGGTAAGTGTTGCTGCCTACTGTCAGACACAGTGAAGGCTGCACCCAGCTATCAATGCCTGCTGACTGGTGCTAGAGGTGTAGCTCTGTGGTCCTGCATGGGGCTTCTTTTAATTTTCACTGCTTAATGTTAGAGATTTTTTTAAATTGTCCCTTGATGGAAGGAGAATTAGTCTTAACTACACTCTCACCATTCCTCCCAGCTTTCAAACAAGAATGGAGTACCAGAAATGGTCTGTGGATTACTTTTTCCTCAAAAATCTACATGTGCTCCAGGAATTACAATACGTATGATGAGAGAAATGGCTTAATCTCTTAAAACTTTTGAGGCTTGGACTTCACATGAATAGAGGAGAAATTTAGTTTACAGATACCGCATGTACTTGGCTGTACTAAGTTTAACAGCCATGAAACCTCCTAGAAAAATAATTATTTTTTTCCATCTTCCGTAGCATAATGAGGGTATAAAATCATGCGCCCTAGCTGTCAAAAATAAGTTGACAGAACTTCTTCTGTGCATACAGCTGTGAGGACAGTTTCTTGTCTGTCAAGACAGCTTAAGCTTCAAAGATTAACTTAAATTGTCCACGGAAGAGATTCGGTTGCAGTATTTTCAATTTCTTCTGAAAGGCTTGACTTGAGCTGCTATGCTGACATAGCTGTGCGCTCAAAGTTCAGCATCAGTCCTAAGAGACCCTCGCTTAAGTTGTAAATCCCTTCCATGCTTGCTGCTGTAGTATCTTGCCAAATGGATTTAGTGCTTCTCCGCACGTGGAAGTTAGTGCTTTGGGGAGAGAAGCATGATTTTGCTGTGCTCTGTCACTGCTTTGCCTCCTTGATGATCTCTCTCCAGCAAAAGACAGCTATGGAGTGTATCAGTGAACAGTTCGTCATAATTCTTTGTGTGCATGTGCACATGCATCTAAAGTAACTTGGTTTTCTCTGAAGACTGAAAAAAGGTGAGGTGATACCTCATGATACCATGAGTATCTGCACAGGGCATTGATGGGTAAGAGCCTGGACTCAAAAGTTGTAGCATGTTTTACCTCTTTGTGTAGACAAGACCTTAACTGGCTTTATAGCATCTGAAATAATAGGTTCAGGGTGAAGCAAGCTTTTTCCTAGCTGCAAACTGAAGAAAAGGAGAAAAAGTAAACTTAAAGCATCAGTATTGCCAACAGTTTAATTGGTTGTGAAGGCTGCCAACATACAACTGAGCCTGTCTGCCTGTGAACGGCTCAGAGTTCCATATAACTAAAAGCACAAGTATGGTCAGATTTGAATATTTGTTTCTATTCTGATATTAACTTCATTTTGGTCCATTTGAAGACAAATACATTAAACATTTTTCCCTTAAAAAGGTCTTTTCAGTGGCTGTTGCATGGATGCCAGTCCTTTTGTATATTAGCAATATGCGTGCACTTAGTGATAGAACCCAAAATTAAGCAGAATGTTTTTTCCCTGTTGCAGTACATGAGCAATGTGGACTCATGGTGTAAAGCATGTGGTGAGGTGGAGCTTCCCTCAGAGCTGCAAGATTTGGAAGATGCTATCCATCATCATCAAGGGATATATGAGCATATTACTTTGGCTTACTCTGAGGTAGGTGTTGTCTTTGTTTCCTTAGGGTGCTGACTTGAAATGTTGTAACGTTAAGGTTGGGTCATGAACTGGCATCACTTGTTGCATAGTGAATTAATTGGAAACTCAAGTGCTAGGCTTCTTTTTAAATGTAGTATACTGGACTTCACTACTGTTGTTCAAAAGTGAAGTCTTCCTCTTAATTTCTTTTAAAAGAAATTTAAAAGGCAACACGGGACCATGTGTGGTAGAAACAATCCATGCAGTGTACTAAGTACATTTTATTTTACATTTGCATATTACTGCATTTTAATATCAGTATGATTCTATCATTTAAACATACACTTGAAGGGAAGCCAGCTGGGTATTCTTTGGGAAAGTATATTGTTGGCATGGATTGCTTTAAGTGTTTTGAAAATCCATCTCTGAACCTGACTCACAAAAAAGGCCTAACTATCAAAAGATGTCACTTGATAAGCCCTAAGTTATACTTAGTTCTGCCAAGCTCAAAGACAGTTAAATGAGCCAACATGCCTACGTAGTCAGCATTTGTAAGATTAGCATATCCTGTGCTGTTGCTCTAGCCTTGGATTCTGCACACAATGAAGTAACAATATTTCTCAGTATTTCTAATAGTTGTATTTACAACTTAAGAAAAAATGCTTATTCTGAAGTGTAATTTTTTCTTCTAATTTTGAGTTCTCTCATGTGCTTTACTTATCTGTAGCAAATCAAATAGTTGTCAACTTTGCTATTAGCTAACAGATATTTTCTATATTTCCTGTTTGAGCTTTTCTTGCTTTCTGTTTCCAGAGTTGTTCTCATCACATTATTTTTGCTGTTAAATTGGACTACTGTTATTCTGGATTGATTACAGCAGTTTCTGTTCTAATGAAATTGCATGAAATTATGCATTTGATTAAATCATGGTAAAAAATGATCAGTGGACACAGAATAGCTTAAGACACAGCGTGCACAGTCTTTTAAAAGGAGGTCGTGTGGGATTGAAGTGATGGTTGTGATTTATACATTACGTTAAAGATAAAGCTACTTTCTGATGAACCAGCTCTGTTATGGGCAACTGAATCATAAGTTTGGTCATGTTTCATTTAGCAGTAAAGGGGAGTTAGATTACTGTTGATGATCAGTCCTATTGTTAGTATATAAAAACTGGATTTTTTGAATACCTGCCATCTTAGGGCCTGCGTAAACTTTATTACCATGAGTCAGATGTCCATAGTTCATGAGTAGTTCTTCTTTTGTGTAAAATACATGCTGATATGCCCTTTCTTGATACATGGCACCTTGCTATGGCAGCTGATCTAATGGCATACTGAAGCACACTTTCAGTGTGTGATCTTAGTACACACAGCTGTTCTAACTCATTCTCGAGTGTGTTTTGTTAGAACAGTTTATTTTCTTCATTATAACCTCACTTCATTGGGAGGATTCCTTTGTAAAACGAAGGACAGAGATGTAGCGTGGTTGTAGTAGATGTATGTGAAGAGAGGGCACATATTCCATGAGAGTGCACCAAGGAATAGGAAGGCCAGGGCTGTCTGGGATAATGATTATAAAGCATTGAAGTTACAACAGTGGGATTTTTTTTGTTTGGTTCTGGATTGGGTTTTTTTCTGTGTGTTTTCATCAGGGATGTGACTGAATTAGAGCCTGCTGTTAAGTGTAAGTAAGTACTATGGATTACCATATTAAATGCTGTTTGCTTCCTGGTGATGCACAATGGAAATAAATTAGATGGGTGGATTATAGGATAGCTCTGGCAAATACCTTGAAAATTGGTTCAGGATTTCAAAGCTATAGCTTTTGACTTTAGGATAGCTAGAGGTTTTAACAAAATCTTCATTGGTACTGCTCAAAAAAACCCCAGAACATTATTTGCCTTTCTTCTGATTTCAGTTCGTTACTTTTCCCCATCTGGTAAAGCAATAGCTTTGTCTTTAGCAACCAGAGTTGGTGAAGAAATAATAGTTGTATGTGTATGTACGTGTTGTGTTCCTCCTCTGGACGAAAGGTTTTATTTTGCCTTATTTAAACACACATTCCTTTTTGAAAATTGATATAGTTGTCTTTCTGTGTAAAGATATTACCGAGCTATTGCTTATCATTATTAGATGTATGGCTTCATTTCTGTTACAGCACGGAGCTCCTTTCATTTTGTGATGAATGAACAGTGGGGAGAGAGAGGAACGCTGGAAATTACGACACTGTGTCGTTCATTCTAGATTACAATGTCTTGACAACATGACTTAGTTGCAAAGTAGAAGACAGTCATTTTAAAGAGAATAAATGCTTTTAAGGCTAGACAGTCTGATTTTACTGAGGATAATTACTGTATGTTACTAGAAAAGTAATTTACTAGCTTACAAGCTTAGATAACTGGTGTGCTTGAAAATCCTGTAGCTGTGCCTTAAATGAAGCTATGTAGATAAATGAAGTTGTATATCACACTGATATCTTAAGGTAGTCATGCACTGGGAATGAAGACAGCTTTACTCTGTTAATTCCAAAGAGGAAATTTACATTATAATTTGTTTGTGAAGTTAATAAATTAATTAACTTATTATTATCAAGGGGCTATCGCAATTAATTATTTTTTCCCCCTAAATTTCATGGACTCGAGATAGATAATGAAAGTCCGTTATCTTGCAATCTTTGAAAGATTTGTACTAGATAATTGGTTTGGATGTAAAAAAAAAGAAAAATCATTATAATAACTACTATGGACTATAATATTTTCCTGCCTGACTTGACTTTATAGAAGCTACTTTTCCAAATGAGCTTCATTCTCTGTGTTGATAGTTATTACTAAAGTGAAAAGCTTAATGTAGAACTGAAAAGTAAACTCACTTGTAAACTAATTATTAGAAAAGAATTTTCATTCAGATCTCTTTTACTACTGAGTAGCAATTTTTAAATGTGCTTAGATTTAGTGAAAATTGTTGAAAATAGCCACTGGGGGAAGGCCTTGACAAATTTCCTGTTTCTGACATAGTGTTGATTTGATGGATTCAGACTATTGTTTACACTCCAGCCTTGTGGTTTTGGATGAATTTTCCTGCCTGTTAGATGGGCTATTAGAAAAGTTCTTTACAGATAGCTGAATGATAGTGAATTGTAAAAGTTCTCTGAGCTTCATGCTAAATGTGACGGCAATGAAAAGTGCTTTCAGCAGCCTTGGCAAGCGCTAAACATTGTGAGCAGGTAAGATAGGATTATTGCTTTTTAATTAACATGCAAGGTAAATCTGAATATTTTTGCTGTGGTTTGAATCAGAGAAGACAACAATTAGAAATTACTAATGTTTCTTGTCAGCATCAGTAGTTAAACACTTATTGGAAAAGAGTCTTCCTGTGCTGCATGGAGAAGTTTTAAGTGATTTAATCAAGTTTAAGATTGCCGTAACAACAGGTGACTTTTGGCTTACTGGTAACAGTAATAATTTAAAAGTTGTAAATTGTGTCAGATCAAAGCATAGCCTGGGTTGATATCTGTTTGTCTAAATGTATTCATCAAATTAATATTGACCTATAGAAAGTAACCTCCCTGTTCACCTTCAAAGCAAATGAAAAAAGAAGAGTGTGCTCCTGGAAGGATAATTCTGGGCAAATGCTTAATTTTAGATGCTTTGTTAACTAGAGAAAGAACTAAAGAAAGTGTATTCTAAGCTAGACTTGACTTAAAAAACAGAAAACACTTTAAAGGAAAAGCATTCTTAAGATAATTAAAAGACAGGCTGTTATTTAGAAGAGTGCTACTACTTAAAACTGTCTTACATAGAAGGAGAATATACATTTATATGTAATTTTTTTCCCCCCATAACAGCTGCGTGTAATCATGTCTGGAATAAAAAAAATCTTCATCACTGCTCCCTGAGTTCTTAAAGACATATAAAATGGGGAGAGGGTGTGGGGAATAATAGTCCAACAGGCTTTTGGCAAGACGAGTAATTCTTCGTCCTTTCTGGTGGTCAGGTGAGCCAAGACGGAAAGTCACTGCTTGACAAACTTCAGAGACCTTTGACTCCTGGGAGTTCTGATTCCCTCACTGCTTCTGCCAACTACTCAAAAGCAGTTCATCATGTTCTGGATGTTATCCATGAAGTACTGCACCACCAGCGCCAACTGGAAAATATTTGGCAGCATCGAAAGGTTCGTTTGCACCAGCGGCTTCAGCTATGCGTTTTTCAACAGGATGTTCAACAGGTAGGTTTTATTTCCTGCTATATAAATGCCGTTCTACTCTGTCAGCCTGTGATTTGATGCTGGTTGCATTGGCAGGTGGGTTTGATTGCCACCCCTGTATTCTTTCATTCAGAAATTGGATAGTGGCATGGGATTGATCGACTGATTCCAAGTTCTGTGTGTTATCAGAGGATATTGGCTCTTATGGGTAGAAGTTATATTTTTAAGTTAGCTCTGCCCCAGTTCTTTCTTTTTTAAAATTAACTTCTTTATTTACTTTAAGTCAGATAAGATGAAAACCACCTTTGTTCTACATGGTTATTCTGAGGTTGTGCTGAAAGCTGATGTTCATTTTCTAGGTATGATTCTGGACTTGGAGCTTCAGAAAGACTTGTAGAAGTAACATGCAAAAAATTAACAGTGTTACTCTCTACCAGTTTTAGTTTCAAATCCTCAGTGCTGCCTCATCGACTTCATCAGCTTTCTTTAGAACCTGACAGTAGTATACTAAAGAGGTGTAAAAATTACAGCCAAGATTACTTTCTGACAGTGATGCTGTTCTTGAATTAATGGTTATTAGCTGCAATATTTTTATTATGATGATGACAGCCATGAAAGTTAATAGCTAAGTACAGATGTTAATATCTCTGACATGGTTTTAACTTAAAAATTCTTTACAGTTTTACTTTTTTTTTCTTGACAGATTTTTAATAAACAGAAAATATTTGCCTTGGCCTGCAATTGATAGAGACATTAGTAGTTTATCCATCATTAAAAAGTAAAGATGGCCAGTATTTGCTGATCGTGTTCTGTCATTTTAATGTAAAGGTGTTCACAAACAGGGAACTTCCAAATGGGGTTTTTAGGTAGCCAGTCATACATTCGAGTTAAACTAATATTGTTTCTTCCAAATTATTTGTACTTTAAGCCAAATTTTGTGTGCTCACCTGTTTCAAGGAGATGCTGAATTTGAGCAGTGGGGAGTGAAATAACCTGGTTTCCATCATTGACAGTAGTTGACAAAGATAATTCAGTCAGATGTTGGGGAGAGTGAGTAATCTTGTTAGCTCAACTTTCTTTTATATGCAGTGCCTGTAAGTTAAAGAAAACAGTTTAAAAATACTTATGAACTAAAGTGAAAATTATTAAAACTTTATTGCTTAATTTTTGATGTAAAAAGAGGCATATATTGAAAGGAAGGCAGTTATCCAACTTCTCAACAATCAGATGTGACAAAAGATGCAGAAACGCATGAAAAATGTTAGCTGATAAAAAAAAGAATGCAGAGGTAATGTTATGAATGGTCAGGAAGGGCATAGAGAAGCAAACTGAAAACACTTATTATACCAGTGTATAAATCCCAGAGGCTTTTCGTCAAGATTACCACATAAATAGCAGCTAGCCAGGAGAGTCCAGCACTGATACTTGCATGAGTCGTCAGTGAAGGGCACTTGTCAAAACTGATGAGGCACAGTCCACAAGTGAATCACTGCTTAAACTTATTTAAGACTTCATAAGGAATCTTCAGAAACTGAAATTAACTCAGTCGTTTGCTTCTTGTAGGGAAAAAGGTAGGTCCTCACTGTAGTAGCCTAGTGCCAACAAATGCAGATTGGATCCTGGGACTTTCTCCTCTAGTTTGAACTGAGTTCAGGTAGAACCTACTTGGGCAAGCTAGGCCAAGTGATCTTCTGAGGTTATTTGCCAGATATATAATTCAGGTTGCAGGCCTGTAGGCCAACCTGTGGGCACTTTATTTCCTGGGGTAAGGTGTTCATTAAATGCTACAGAGAGTCTTATTGTGCTCTTCCTACTTTTTGCCATTATTATGTTGGGAGTCATAAAATGTTTGTAGGAAATTCTAATTTTCTGTTCCATCCTAAGTCATGGGTTTTGGAGTTGGAGGAGTTAGCTCTGAGACTGATTTCTTCTTTGAAGTTGGCAAATAACCTTTCATTGGACTCAAGTCATTGTAGAGTCACCACCAGGTTCTTCAGCAAGAAGCTGGTTTTCCTTCTCTGTGTGAGACCTGGCAGCCCTTGGAACTGGTGCATTTAACATCAAATAGTCACAGGTTTGAAAACAACTAAGTAGACAACTTTACCTGTTTTTATGACTTCCAGTATCAAGAATGTGTTACCCAAATTACGCATGTGCTTTGTGAGCATACCAGAAGTTTTTAGTGTGAACCAATTGGCTTGAGAGGGTTAATCCATCGAGGCTTATTTTGAAGTACATGTTTTACCTACTGGTTGGAGAATTTTTTTTTTTTTCGTATTTATGCCTCTGGATTCTCTATATGCTTTACAAGGCAGATCTTGCATTGAAATACCAAGATATCCTCTTGACAATTTGAAGCTGCCACCTTTGGTGCTAATGCACATCTTTATCAACCACTTTAGATTTCAAACTGATCATACGTGCAGAGATTCAGCCTCTGCTTAACATCCACTTTGGAGGCTTCTGAAATGTTCCACATAAAAGTATAGCTCTTTATTATATTACTTGAACCTAACTTTCAGATACTGGTATAGTTTGGGTGCTGCCTTGTGAATCACAATGTGAATTGTGGTTAATGTTCCTTTTTTTTTATATTTACATTTGAGTGCAGATCATGCTATAAGATGGTAATTCAACATCCATACCAGACAAATTAATACCCAAGAGCAGATGCCTTAAAGATAATGGCAAGCACATAATGGTATTTCCCTGGAATAGCCTTGCTTTGGCAGGTTGTAGCTCCCTCAGTTTTGAAAACCCATTAGGGATAAAAAGTAATCTTGAATAATAAGGATTGTTTTTTTTCTTGCAAAACAAAAACAAAATGACCTTATCAGATCATCTAATTTATCTGAGAAATGTTATCTCTTCAATTGAATAATAATTGACACCATTCAGTGTGTGAAATTACTTGGTTTTGAGGTGTTGGTTAAATTTATATCCAAGACAGTTCTGGAATGGTTTATGTACAGCTCCAAAGCAACTTTCTAAAATACTTTCTTGTTCTCTCAGGCTTCTTACTCTTTGTTCAAACCTTAAAAAATTCAATTAAGATTGTCTAGCATGATTTAGAAACTAGCATGAAAACCTTTTTTTCATTATTGTCAGTAAAGTTAAATGTTTTATTTTCATGTCAAACTTCAGTGCAGCTCTCTTCCACTATTTGTAGTTAAATTGTTCATAGAGCAAGCAATCAGGTGCGTTGTAAGTGAATCTGTAACTGTCCTTCAGCATGAGTCTGTGATGTCCTTCTCTTCCCTCTGCTGGTGTAGTTTTCTGCTGGATTAATGAAATAAATCAGTTCATGCAAGTGTTAAGTGAGTGACAGAGCTGGGTTGGAGGAGGGAATTGGCTGTGTTGAGCTGGTACTTCATTTTGCGTTACTTCTGCCTTAGAAAACTGGCTGGTTTTTTTCTTCTTTCTTGAATGTTCAGTAGGGAAAGTATCTCTAGTGGCACTTTCCGAATCAACAGAAACACTGTGAGGCTAGCTGTGTACACCAAGAATCATCTGCTAATTTCTTAGAGTGAGTAATAAGGAAAATAGCACACGAAATATTAAAAATAGTAGATAAAATGTGAATTATGGCAGATCTAAAATTTGAAATATGAAAACCTGTGACAATCTTAAGCTGTATCAAATTCTGAGTTTGACCTTAGATAGCAGAAACATGCCAGATCTAATGCCTGGTTAGTCTATTAACACCAAAAAAGAGGGTATTTATTTTAATTAAAAAAAAAAATCAGGTAGACTTGCAATAGCACCATAGGGTTTTGTGCTGCTAGGCCATGAAAGGTAAAAATTGAATGTAAGGTAATGTTTCTGATAGACTGATACTGCTGATGCTCATACAATGAAAGTTTTGTGGCCTGAAAAGCATTCCCGATGTCTTGCAAACCAGAGATTAGCAAAGCATACGTGGAGTAGTTTTTTTCAAAACATAAATTTATTAGGTCTTACTGATTTTGGGTATCTTCTCTCTCCGTTCTGGATGAATGTGCTGCTTCTGCTTCTTGATGTGCCTGCCTCAAAGACTCTCTTCAATTTTTTGCTGTAGCAGTCAATTGTTTGAGCCTTGACTAATGACGGGCGGGCCGAGGATGCTTGCTACGTGCTCAGCAACAACATAATACTGATTTCACTGGGTGATTCCCTTGTGGCTTTTGGAGGCGGTTCCAGTGTAAAATGGTTCTTTTTGGGAGAGAGTATTTCCACATTTTACTATCCAAAGATGAGAAATGCAGAGATTTCAGTCTTCCCCTTCTGAATATTATGTCAGCACCAAGTAAGTGGCAGAGATTAGAAAAGTGAGTATGTACCAAAGTAGGTGAAGGGGTGGGGGGTAAGGACTGGAGGATAATGTGGGAAAGACTGGTCTGCAAAAGGTCAAATTGTTTATTTCTGCAAGCAGTATATACAAAAAACATATTTTACAGCCATGAGCAATGAATTTGTCAAGATAAAGCCATCTTTCTATAGTGGTTTCTTCTATTGTATGTTCAGTATTGGTGGTAGAAGAATAAGCATTTTTCTAGATCCTATATTTGGGCATAAGCATGGTTCTGCTGAGACTGCAGTTACAGATTAACTGCATCGTTAAAACAACTTGCTGTAGAGGAGGATATTATTATTCACCCTCTCACTGAAAGGTATTGAGCCTTTTAAACTCCTATGTATTACTGAGCTACTGGAATGAATTCCATGTGCTTTCAATATTAGTAGAGTCCTTAATGTGTTGGTATGGTGGTTTCTGTAACTCTTACCTCTCCCAGGAAGAAAATGCATCAATTATGATTGCTAAATGGCTAATGTTAGTGCCAGCTAATAGTATAGTCCTTTGGTCAAGGTGGTATGCAAAAGCTCTGATGGGCAAGAGCATACCTTAACTTTGACTCTGCTTTTGTGTGCTGTGAAATTCCCAAATAAGGAGTGCTTCCTCAGTTTTGTTAGAGAGTCGAGGAAAGCAGGCTGAGCTCTAATAAGACTCGTAGTCACACTGGTGTTGCTTAGAGGCAGCAATGTTTCTCTAGTTGACTGGTTTATGTAATGATCTGTGAACTGGTTTTCTATGACAAATTCTTCTCTTGAGAAGTTAGTGAGCATTATTTGGAGCAAAAATCACTCTCCCTGGGCTGCTTTCTGCTTTTCATCCCGTGCTTTCTGGGACAGATTTTGCTGTCAATTTCATTTGTTACCTTATAACTTAGTAGTCTCCAGAACCCAGTCTAATTCTATTTATTCAAACATGTCACTTTTTAGCTCTTTTTATAACCAGAAAAAGCAGAGTAGTCCCCTCTCTGTCAATGCTAGTGAAAAGCATTGCTAATGTAAACTTTACAGATAACTGAGGCCATGTTTAGCTCCTCACTCCACCTTCTCTGATCAATACTTTCCCTTGAAGGAAGCAAGTGAAAATGTCCATTGACCTAAAACACAATAATATTCCTTTGGCAGTACTTTGCTGTAAAAAACAAACATTGCATAACTTGAAGTGCGTGCCACAGAGATGTAGTGAAGTGTTGGTGATTTTGAGATGGATGTATTATGTGGCATGAGATCGTTTGTTGTTTTGAAAATGTCCGGTAGGAGAGAGATTGCAAACCAAAAAAAGATTTTAACAGTCAAGATAAGTGAGAAAATCACACTGGATGGTTTAACTTTGTTAAAGAAGGCATGGACATTTGGCATGGACATTGCCATGGACTATGGCAATAGCGTGTGGGATTGTGTGTGTGATGAGTGTAGCCATGTGTGATGTTGCAGGAATGGTTCTCAAGTCTGTTTGGAAGGAAAAAAAAAAGTCCTTCTCTTTAGATATGTTAAGTATCAAATGCTTTCAGTACAGGAAGAGGGGGGAAAAAACCTCAATTGCAGTAATCAGAGTAAAGGACACTAGGAGATACGGAGAGACAAAGTGCAGGCTACTGGCAGGTATATATTCACAATGAAACAAAAAGAAAAAAAGAACAGTGTTGATAAATGTTAAGTAAAGTATTCCACACCACTACATAAGTACTGTATAAAAATGGTTAGCTGACTTAAGAAAATTGCTTATATACAGTTGTCTTTAGTACTGAAAAGTATTCTTGAACCTCTGCATATCTTCCAAATAATTCGGTACTGTATGCATTCTAATGAATGTGTTAAGATATGGCTAAGATGTATTAGTTTGGAGAGAGACAAGATGTTTTTGTTTGTTCACTCATCAGAAAGTTGTAATGTGTGCAGTAATCCTTTGTGTTAATTGGCAGGAACTAATTACATGTACAGTTTTTACTATTTAGAAAGCTGTAAGCCCAGTCATTGTGGTAGAAGCTTTAATGTCCTTAAAATGTCTTTCATTCCTCACTTTTTCAGCCATAAAATTTACAATACACAGTTATGTCTATCTGATGTTTTGAGGATATGATTATTCAGAATTAGGGCAAAGTCCTCCATATGCTCTGAATGCAGAGATTGTAGTTCATCTCATAATGATTTCAACTCGATTTTATTTTGTCAGTTAAAAATTCTACTACTGAATCTTTCTTCTTGACTTAACAACATGTAGCAGGAGGAGCAACTTCTCATCTAAAATGAAACTTCACTGTGTTATTCACCAGCATTGTTGGGAGATGTGCAAACTCCAGAGTGTTAAGAAATGCAGTGAAGGCATAAACACATTACAGAGACACCTTCATAAGGGGTCCAGCCACTTGCATCAGATTACTGTCAAATTGATGAATGGGTAGGAATGAGGTTGTCCTTCGTAGGCTTCAAAATAAACATCTAATCTTAAATCATATCCTTTGTCTAGTTTGGGCTAGTTATTGCTTTGAGAGAAGTTAATGGGATGCAATTAATGTCCTTCAATGGCAATACTGTGTTTTAATCCAACAGTACAGTTCCTTATAAGCAATCCTTTTACAGCTTCTTAGTTTCTTGAATAGTTGTCTTTTTTGTTGCAACATTCAGTACATCCACTCAGAGTTTTTGTGGGTCTCTGTTCTGTACCACAGGTGTTGGATTGGATTGAAAACCATGGAGAAGCTTTTCTTAGCAAACATACTGGAGTGGGAAAATCCCTGCATCGGGCTAGAGCTTTGCAGAAACGCCATGAAGACTTTGAAGAGGTTGCACAGGTAAGAATTACATGAAGGACTGTACATTTGTCATGGAAATATATGAAAATTCCTGCTCTGGCACTGAAGGATTGGGCAGAGGAAGCTCCACTACAAAAAATTCAGTTCCAAGAATGGACTGTTTTGTTTCTGTTGCAAGCTTTTATTTCGTTTGTCCTTTGCACTCCCGCTTTAGTAAGAAAAAGACAAACTTCCACAGTCCTATCGAGAGTGAGAACCTTGAAGTGCAACAGAGCTGCTGCTGCTATTATTGTGTATTATTATTGTTGTTTGCAAAAGCGTGCTTTCAAATGTTGAGGCACAGAAGAATGAAAGTTCTCCTTTTAATGTAACTTAATTCCATGGGATTCTAGGATTTAGATTTTTGTGCAGCCTGTAAGAGGGGATGGAGATGAACTGAAAGCCCTGCTGCCTGACTTAAAGGTTGTGGAGCTCCCAAATCCCTACAACAGTATGGTGAGGGGAGAGGGAGGGACTCCTAAAAAACCAGGTGAGCCAGCAAACTGGACAAACTGGCTGGATTTTTTTCTTTAAATACAGTTGAGTTTGTATATGCCCTCCTGTTCTGAATCACTGATACCAATGCTTTTTCCATAGAAAGACTAATTTTAGGCTTAAGTGGAACTGATGATAGAACTTCAAAAGACACTTCTGTTAAAAAGAGTTAAGCCAAAAGAATTAGCGATGCTAAGGAATACAGGGAGCATAACAAGAGGAAGTTGGTTTGGGTGGCAGCCTCAAAAAGGGACCATGAAGTAGATAAAACCCATGAGAAGCTGAAGGCTAGAATCCTCCCCATTAGTGACATGCACAGTCTGTCCGGTCTTAATGACTGGTAAGAGTAAACATCTCTAAGATTCATCAAGAAAATCTCATTAAGGAGGGTTGATACAGTGGTCCTCCAGTTGAAACAGAAGACGCATTATTAGAAAGTTCTGAAGTGACATGCAGATGCATCAGAAGTGTGTTTACAGGTTGCCTGTTTAATGGATTATTAAGCTCTTAATAAAATTTTATTGTAAATATGGTCTTAGAGCACTCCAGTGACTGAGAACTTGAAATAGCATCAGAAAGCTTCTTCAATATTTATTTCCTATAAAATTTTCCAAAATAATAAGTGTTTTTAGTTTTGTATATATACATAGTGGATTTTCCATATGCATGCCTAATGCTTCATTTTTAGTAAAATCTGTAATATTTTCCATGTGGAAATACTTATTTTTCTGGGTCAGACAAGCAAGAATCTATTTCTGTAAGGCACATAACAAAACCTGAATGATCTCATACTTAATACTGTGTTATTTGAGCAAAGAAGAAAAAAATGTTTGAGTAACCAAAGGGGGTGAAGTGTGTAAAACTGTTAGTGGGATATAAACTGTTAAAAAAGCATCTTGTTAATTCGCATTATACTTTAAAGTAGAAAGTTGTAAAGCAAATACTTGGCAAAAACTTTCTAAAACTGAATGCTACTAGAGTTTAAAGGGATGTCTTTAGGGGATGGGTGGAATTTCTATTTTTGGAGATACTGAAAACTTAATCTGGTCAAAGAACTTAAATATGCTGCAGGGGCTATCTTCCACCGACACAAGGATGGACAAAATGATCTAATAAGTATTTTTTTAAATCTCTAACTCTTGAATGTGTAGTGAGTGCCAAGAGAGGCACACCCTCTGATTTGTTCCTCTTACTTTCTCTAAAACTGAATGTAAGCAGGCCCCAAAAGGCATTCCTTGTTGGTGTTATAAGTAAGATTATGTTCAAGTATAAGACAGCAATCTGCTGTCCTTGTTAAAGCATGAATAGCTTTTAGCTGATTTATTCTCTACCTACATTTCTGGTTTATCCAGCTTTTTGTTGTGTTTTGGCTTTTGAGTGGGGGTGGTGGTGTTGTTTGTGTTTTGTTATTTGTTTGTTTGTTTTGGGTTTTTTTCAAAGTACCCCAGGGGTAATGAGGGACTTTCAGTCAGCTCTAGGCAGAAGTTGAGAGGCAGCAGCGTCAAGTGAACCGTCAGTGGCATGGCAATGTCTTACCAAATGCAGGGAGCCAACAATAATGTTGAAATGTTCCTGATTGAAGGCCAACTCCTCATTTTGAATGGAGCAAAAATTATTATTTCTTTTTTCTTCCCTTTTGCTTTCTCTCTCATTTTTTTTACTGTGAAGGAGGTGCCAATTCCTCAGCAGCATTTAAAGAGATGTTAAAATAAGCTGTATGTCAAATCAAAAAGATGTTCCAGGGTCAGTGGGCTGTGGGCTCACAAATTATTCACTTTAAAATTTGTGTGAAACGAAGGCTTGTTTCTCTTTATTTTGCAGTTTCTGTTACCACTACAGAAATACTAGACAGCAAAAGCTCATCCAACTAATAATTCTCCCTAAATTCTGATGTATTGACGTTCATGTTACACATACATACCTTCACTTGCACCCCGTGTTGTAAAATTGTGCTGCTCTTTTCATGTGAAGCCTGTCCAGTCTGTTTTCTGCTTACCCTTATCCATGAGACCATTTAGTTAAAAGTGTCAAGACTCCAAATTTTGACATAACTGATTTACTTGTAGGCACAGATTTTCAACTTGGAAGCACTGGATGCAGATTAATAGTGTGGTTGTACTTCACCACGCAGTTCTGTGTTAAATTCTAAGTCAGCTTCTCCTGTTTCAACTATGATTGATGTTTGCTTTTTGACAGTAGTCTATACTCAAAAAACATTAAAGGTGTATGGCAAGAATTAATTAGTGGGGTCTTCTTCCACAGGTAAGTTATTTTCTCCATGTGCAGACTGCGTCTGAGTAATACACCTGTCATTTCCCTACCACCATCAGTTCGCGCCTCCTTTAAGGTTGTAAAAAAAAAGGTTATGGATTTGAGCTGGTTCTTAACTTTACCTGTGAATGGCTGTAATACATCAAATTAAAGGTCCATATCTTCAAGTATCTTGTGGCCATCACCAGATACACAAAGAAAAGGGTCTGTATGCTTAAGAAGTTACCTCTGCCCTCCCAGTTGTCTGGGCTTATTTGGTGTCTGGAACTGAGGGATGCATCAGAACCAGTGGATTTTTCTTTCCTTAATTAGGCTAGGTACTTTTTGAACCTATTTATGCTTTTGTAATGTACGCCAGATCCTGTGGCAATGAGTTATGCCATTTAATTGCCCCTTAGATGAAAAGTACTTTTGCTTTTTCATTTTGAGTGTGTTGCCTGATGCTTAAATGTGATAGCATCCACTGTATTTAGTGAGTAATCCATCTTAATTTTTCTCTACCTTTAATGATTTGTACGCCTCTGTTAATCTGCCTCCATCCATGTGTGTCTCCCTCTTCCACCCCCTTAGTGCAATAAACTCCAGTTTGTGTGAAATTCAGTCCATACCTCCACTCACTTCTGTTGCTGTATTTATTGTCAGCAGTACTCATTTCTGCACTAGTCTTGAAATTTGGCCTTTGACTTTTCTATGATGTGTCCCTTTATATGCTTTCTGAAAATATGGTGGTTTGTGGGTTTTGGTTTTTTTTTTTTCTGAAGAATATGTAGCGAAGATGTCTCCACAGACACACCAGGAAAGTGAGGGGATATATTATTGGGGAAGGTCGTGAACTCTCTGTTATGGAGTCTTTCAGCAATGTGGAGAAGAATGCCTGTTGGAGACTGTAGTGTAGTTGATTGTGCCTCAGGGCATAGAGGGATGGACTAGAGAACTTCTTAAAGCACTTACGACACTGATTCTTTTCCCCTGGGATTTGGGGAGGATGTGGTAGTGGAGAAATTCTGAAGAAGTGCAATTGGTTTCAAAATTCCATGTTGAATTTGTCACAGTGAAGGCTACTTTGTCAATTAGGGAGAACTACAGGTCTTTCTGCCTAATCATCTGTTTTCTAACTGGTGACTGCCCCTTGGGACCAACATCTTCAAAATCTTCACATTACTACTTCTTTCCCTCCAAGCACTGTTTAGAAGTAAGCAGAGAGCTGGGAAAGGCACAAGTTAGTCCAGCACACCTGTTTGCTGTGGTTTCTATTCCAAAGGGCAGTTATTATCTACAAAGATAAATATTTATATTATATTTGGGCTCTACTTGGAAGAGAAATTTTAATGATAAGGTTTGAGAATTCCAACCCCTTTTGAAGCAGCATCTAGGTTGGGATCATTTCTAAGTACAGGCAGGTCACCATCCAGTTTACAGAAGGAGAAGTCTAATGTGCCCGGGCCTGTGGTACATGGAAGATACTCCTGGAATTCACGAACAACGCTTCACATGAGATAAAGTTTTCATTAAAATGGGAAACTTCTGTTTCAGCCATCTGCATCTGGGTGTGGTTCTCTGGGTTGATGAAGTAGTTGTTGTTCAAGGAGTGCCTTGAGGCTCTTCAGCCTTGCCCCTTGAACACATGTAAACTGGGGCCGTTGGAAGTCAAACCACAAAAGCACAGATCAGCATGTGTTCTGGGCCAGCGTGGCCTGAGCCAGTGGTCTGGAGTGGTGAGTAGTGGTCTCCCTGCTGAGAAGGGCGGGTTTATGTTAGTCTCTGATGGCTTTCTCAGGGAAATTAGGGAGGAGTTCTCTACCTCCCCGTGCAATGCACATAGGCAAAATCAGGGAACAACATGGACTGAATTCCTTACATAAATAGATCATAATAAATGAAGGGTGCACTCCCCCCAACTATATGAAAGCTCCACTGAGTCATGTAATCTGTCCTGGGTTTACCTGGCAATTTACTTGAGACCCTGGAGGTGAGCTCTATTTTCCGCCTCTTAGTTGAGTTTTAGGGCCAGGCTTGGATTTAACTTTTGTGGATATTATAATGTTAATTAGAGGTGTGATGATATGTTTATGGCTAAGAAAAGTACATTTGCATAGGCTTAATTTATCTTGTCAAGCAATGTTTTTATCTGATGTAAATGACATTAGGAGAAGATGGAAGGGCAGAAGGGAGAAAAGTATAGTTTATATTGTAAGGAATTTTTTTTTTCTAGTTAGTGGTGCAAACTTATCAGGAGACCTGATGTGGTGATGTAAGCAAAGCTGCTTTTTGATGCAGTTCTCTTAGAGGACTGCTGATCTGTATGTATTGTCCCAGTACGTCGTAGGATTAACATTCTACTCTGACACTCAGCCATAGCTGACTTCTAAATCTTCTTCTGTTGCTGAGGTTTCACAAATTATAATCCACTTGACACAAGAATTTTGGATACCTCACTTCTGTAAGGACGGAGATAAATTTTCTCCTTCTGTGCCTGGTTACTTTTCCACTTTCCTGCTGTATGTGTGCATTTGATTTTAAACATCTCTGCCAGCAGCTAGGGCTTTCTTACCCCTCATAATGCACATTTGAAAAGTCATCTGGCCATGATTGTAGTGATTTTTCCAGTGTTGAAATAGACCAGTTTGCAAGTAATTAGACATTTAGGCTGACCCTTATTCTTGTTGTGAATATAAAATAATAATTCCAAAGAAGAATAAATAGTATCTAGAAATATAACAAAATCTTTAAGCAAGATTATATGATGCTGTGTTTAATAAAGAAGAAAGAAAAATACATTCCAAGGGCCTTTCTGTCCTTTTGTTTTCAGTAGTGGAGTGGTTTTAAGATATACCGAGTTTTCTTTCATTTAATCCTGTATTTCTCTACAGAACACATATACCAATGCAGATAAGCTCCTAGAAGCAGCTGAACAGCTTGCTCAGACTGGGGAGTGTGACCCAGAGGAAATTTATCAAGCTGCACATCAGCTCGAAGACCGGATACAGGATTTTGTTAGGCGTGTGGAGCAACGCAAGATCCTGCTGGACATGTCTGTGTCGTTTCATACTCATGTTAAAGAGGTAAAAAACTGCTGCTGTGCCGTGGTCATAATTTCAAGCATTAAAACCGATGTTGTCCAATGTTACTTTCATTGTTAGAACCATGACATAGGAAGTCATGAACCCCTGTTGTACTACGAGTTTTGGTTTGTAATTCATTGTGGATTGGGTGTTGTTTTGTTTATGGTTTTTTAATCTCTCTCTCCTTTTTTTTATTTTTTTTTTTTTTTATAAGACAGCGTTGCTGGGGGGAGATGCTGTGCACTTCTGTCGTTTTGGGGGTTTTGTTATCCAGCCAGCTCTCCAGTGCAGTTCAATGAGTTGTCAGACACATGGTTAGACAGACAAGGTTCAGGAGACTGAAACACATGGCAGAAGGACAACGCTACTTAAAGCAACCCTGCTGCCCAGAAAGACTTTGTTTTCTCTCTGTGTTTTACACGTTGCATTTTGATCTTCTAGATTATGATTCTTCACAACCTGGAGAGCTTATCTGATCATTACAATGGTTTGCCTCGTGTTTACAATTACTTATCTCCTTCAAAGGTTGAACTCATACACCAGGAAAAAGAAAATTTGGCCAAACACACTTAATTTTTAGCCAGATCAGTCTTCTGCTCCTGTTTGAAACACAGATTGTGCAAATTTATAAGCTCATGGGAGAGGGTAGAATAGGCTAGAGCAAGAATAAGGACTTCAGTAAGAGGTTTTGGTTAAAGGTAGTGATAAATTTTGACAATTGTTGATTACTTGTTTTCTTGTTAGAGCTCCTGTTAAATCTTCTCACTGCTCAAACTAGGTGAAAATAGAAAAGGCTTCTGGATCACTGCATGTCAGAGTGTTTGTCTTCCTTGAAATGGTCTGTTCAGTGGGGAAGTGTAGTGTTCAAAGTAGCTTCTTCAGCAAAACCTTGGAGAGGATAAGGGTGGGAGTTTTTTGTATGTGAAACATCTGCTTTGCACTTGAAACAAATGCACAAGGCAGTTGGTCTTTGAAGGAGGTCAGGACTGAATTACTTTTTAGCTTTAGACATGTGTACATAGCTCCCCCATCAGTTTACTGTTAGATGCTTCCTTGCTGATATTCTCCCAGGACTCTGCTTCTTTAAACAAAACATAAATGCTGTATCATAAGCTATTCCTCGAGGGCAGCTTTTTTGTTTCACTTTTCTCAAGCACATAATGCTGTTCTGTTACCTGTTGTGAATCAGTAGAACAGTCAGCTGCTGAAACATCTTCGTTGTTTCTTCATTACCTGTTTTTCTTAGCATCAAGAAGAGCAGCTGGAATGGTATTTAAATGGATACAGTTGGTTGTAGTGATGAAAGATGGATACTGTAAAAGGATTTGCAAGGAAAGGGCTTTAAAAAATCAAAAAAACTGAAAGGCAGACTGATCTGTGAGTCACTGTTGAGTAATTCTGAGAGGCTGATCCAGATGTGCTGGAATGTTGCCACTGCTCCCCTAGATAATAATGTTTTATTGAAAAAAAAATATTCTGTATCTTGATTTATTTCTTTGGGAAAATGGATATTATTGTGACCCTGTAAGGGCACACAGCTGTTACTATGGCAGCCTCTTTGCAGCCTGGACTTTGGGGGAGAGGTACTGTGGCTGATGTACACATGTTGATTTTTTTTGTTTTTATTGTGTTGGCTAGCCTCTATACCTTATAAAGTATGGAAAATTTAAAAGAGTACTTATTTATGTAAGCAAGACTATATTTTTATTTATTTTCATTCTACTGAAAAATATAGATGAGAGAGTGAGGCAGGTGGTTCATATTTACTAGACTAGTCCTTTGGTTAAGGTGCAAAGAAATAGCAAACTCAAAGCTGTCTTGTGGTTTATTCTGATCTGTTTTCAGGAGCATGTTGTTTGTTATCAAACATGCACGTGAAGTGCTGAGAAGGCATCACAAAGCAGATGGAAGATAAAAAATGCCCTAAACCTGAAAGTCATCCATGCTTTCTTTGTTGGCAGGAGAATTGCATTTCTCCTGCAGGATGTGGGAAGTCGCTGAATAAATTAGAGCATACCTGTAAGCACATAACCTTTCTGCTGTGTGGTGGAATGAAGAAATCAATGTGCGTGTTTAGCTGGTGAAGAGAGGAGTTCAAGCAGTAGGGTAATATGCTAGTTGTAGAAATGGAAAGAGATGTTTCAGTTGCTTAAAAAAAACCCAACAAAACAAACCAAACCAAAACAAACCCCAAAACACCACCAACATGTTTTGCCCTTCAGGTATTAAGGGTGAATTTTGTTTCTTGGGGTTTTTTTGTGTTTTTTGTGGTCTAAAAAATAGGCATGTAGAATAAAAGCCCTGTTTGTGTGTGACAGTTTGGAGGGAGCCTGGTAATCTGAGTTGTTAGCTGTTTTGAGGCTTTGAAATCTGGCTCCGATATCCATCCAATCTCTTGATTTTTTGAAGTAGGATGTTTTGTTGTATTTTTTCTTTTCCCCAGAAATACTTCACGTTGAATGAATGCTCCTCATCTGGATGAAAGCATTCCAATACTACTTCTCCCCTGTAGCTGTACATAGTCTTTCTACTTCACACAGAATTTGCCTGCAACTTTTCTCAGCTTCTGTGGGAAGCATCAGGCCTGCAGTGTCTGTGCAGTCCTGTTACTCTGTTCACGCTTAGTAAATCAGCACAGTTTCTGCTTTCAGAAAAAGTGTGCTTGCCACAGAAGCAATAGATTGCCTTGACACTTCCTGGAAGTAACTGGCGTTTGCTGTACCTGTGCACAAAGCAGCTGTGTAGTACGTGCGCAGCAGTCTGTTACGATGCACGTTGGAAATGCTGGCTGTCTTTAACATTTCCCAAAGTTCTGTAGCCAGGGTGATTACAAGCTGGTAGACCTCCCTGTAACTTACAAACATCAGAAAACAACATATAGGTTCCAAGACTCCTCATAGACTAACCTCAATAGACCACCTTTCTCGTTGGGGGAGAAAAAAAAAAAAGATGTGTTCAGGGAAGCCAGAAATATGATGTTATGTAATGATATTGCCATTACTCATTTTGCTTAATGGTGACTCAAGAAAATCAGTTGTTTGCTATATATGTAAATTGTGATTCCATGCTGCTACATTATTACTAGTTTTAAGTTTGTAAGGTTGTGAATATTGGTTTTTAGCTCCCATGCAAACAGTGAAAAATTTCGATCTGTAAGCCAAATCTTTTAGTAGTGAACTGAAGCCATGCACTGTCAAGCTTTAAAAGTGTATGGGACCATAAATATCCCTAACTGAATCTTTGCGTTAGAAGTACTATGTCCTGGCAGGTTCCCAGCCTGAGGATGGATAAAATGCAGCTGAACATGTGAAACAGTTGTCCATTGCAAGACAGTGACTCCTTTATGGCTTCTGTGCCTTTTGACATTGAATAGTATGGGGAGGGACAAGGTGAGAAAAAATTGCACAGATAAAAGATACGTTTCCTGCATAAATGGCTATCGTAAAGGTTGCGTGCGAAACATAGGAGCAAGAGTCGCGGTAGTCATTGCAGCGAAATCCGTCACCAAGTAGAGATGAACAGGATTTTGGTGTAAATTCAAATTCTTCCATACATATAAATGCGGACACACATGCATACACACTCTCTCTGAAATGATTCCCTTAGCGTCTATGAGTGGAAGGCTGAAATCCTGGCCAAGCCAGGTGTTTGTAGTAGTGCCAAAGTAGAGCAACAGATATTTTCCTGACTGAAGTCAAGTGTGGGAATACAGATCAGGGATGAATGTACATGGAAGAGAATGATCTATTAAGAGCCTGTTGGCTTTTTTTTATATAACATTTTGTGTGTATTCTGACGAACTGATTATAAAATAGCTCAGAGCACTTTTTATGTATACACAATATGCTTAATGGTGTTAGTAGATGTTTCTTTTGGTTTTTTTTTTTGTCTTACTCAAGCTAAACTTTATACCAGAATAGACCGAGGTCGAAACAAAGAAAAAGGAAGTAGAATTGGCTAAGATTTCAGATACAAAACCTCACTGTTCCTGAACAAAACTAAAGAAACATTGGTCTGTGCAAGCTGTTGAAGGAAGGTGGCATCGTTTTGAGGGTGCCAGTGTATAGGAAGGCTGAAGAGGCCTTGCTCTGGCCCTAAGGCTGCTGATTCATTTATATCTAGCTATGAGGTATGTGTATTTGGTTCAAAAAATCTTGTTGATAATGGTCTCGCTTTGTCTTACAACTCCCTACCAAGAATATGCCCTTCTTTGCATTTTCCGGGATGGAAGGGTGTCCATCTGTGCAGCCGTTTATTTGTTTCATCACAGGGTAGACCTTGAGGTGACAGACTTGTTCTTCTGGTTGCCTGTCACTCCTGAGTATTTCAGTCTTCTGTGCTGGTTGTCTACAGTTTACGTGTGGATGTCTTAAGGCTGCTCTCCCCTCTTTATGCCTTTTCTAGGCACCAGAGCAGCTTTTGGATGCCCCCATCGAAGTATGAAGGCTCTGTCCTTTGGGCTTTTGTGTGTCTCTAATATTTTTATCATGTCATTGTGGCACGGCAGTCCTCAGTGTGACGGGTCTGACAAAATGTATAAAGTACAGTCTCTGATCAGTATTTTGATATGCTAGTCATCTTGAATCTGAGAGTTGAGGACAGTTTTAAAATCTGAAGTAAGAGAAACATTCAGTAGAAGCATGTTGAGGTGTGTTGTGTTTTACTGGTTTGGTAGGACTGTAATCCAGATACCCACCACAAATTTTCTCTCTCACAAATTTATATCCAAACTTCACTGAAATGGCACTAACTGCTTGAGAGAAGTGAGGCTGAAATAGGCCTTTAAGCTGTGTGAAGCTATGATACAGACATTTTTTCTTGTTCAGTTAAGAAATGGGATAAATGCCAACAGGGTGCTAGTAGTTAATGTAATTTTAGGAAGATGTAAGAAACTTGGTTTTGCTTCAAGGATGAATGTATTCTGAGTAGGAAATTGATTCAATTAGAATTGTAACTAGATGGGAATATTTGAAGATTTTAAAGATAATTAAATCTAATTTTCAAAAAATATGCATGCATTTAGTATCTTAAATGTCACTGAAAGAAACTGGAAGACAAACCCCTGGGTTTTTAACATCTTATGGTTTTTTTTGTTTGTTTTTGTTTTTTAAATACAGGTTTTGTCCACTGCATGTCATAGAATCACAGAATGGTTTGGGTTGGAAAGGACCTTAAAGATCATCAAGTTCCAACCCCCCTGCCATGGGCAGGGACACCCTCCACTAGCCCAGGTTGCTCAAAGCCTCATCCAGCCTGGCCTTGAACACCTCCAGGGATGGGGCATCCACAACTTCCCTGGGCAACCTGTTCCAGTGTCTCACCACCCTCACAGTGAAAAATTTCTTCCTAATGTCTACTCTAAATCGACCCTCTTTCAGTGTATACCCATTACCCCTTGTCCTATCACTGCACTCCCTGATAAAGAGTGTTTCCCCATCTTTCCTGTAGGCCCCCTTCAGGTCTGAAGGTCTGTCCTGAAAGCCAAAGCTGAACAGGCAGACACACATACATCAGCCCTCTTCTATGCCCAGATAGTCTTGTTAGGGAATGTTATTGCAACATTTGGCCCCGTACAAATAATAGCTCCTGCAGCAACAGTGTGTGTGGTGATAACACGTACTGCAACACTGTGCTGCACGGCGGGGGCAGAAAAGAGGAATTGGCAGTTTTTAAATGCAGAAACTGTGTGCCTTTCTTTGTCTTACCCTGCTGAAAAGACTGACTGCATATCCAAAACCCATTATTATAAAAATGCAAAATAAAATAAA
>WKFP01013998.1:207818-226584 GCA_011057875.1 Pterocles orientalis | reverse complement strand
TACAAGCCAGCTGGCTATTGCCACTCATTATGAATTAAACTCTCAATAAATTGCATGAATTTCTATCCAGCTTTAATAACCTGGCAATTCTGTTCATCTGTGTTGACTTTATTCTAACTTTTGTGTGTAAACATCGAGATTATTTTGAGGGGAAGCTGTTTGTCAGAAACTTTGCAGAAAAGTGTAAAAAGCTTGTTTGGTAATATATTAGAGTAGCTTTTGCTACGGAAGTGTCACAGAGCTGTTCAGTCACTTCAGAAATGGCTTAAATTCTTCCACTTTCAACAGCGTATAAATCGCAGCTGGACAAGTAATGCATACTGATTACTATCCTTCTCCTTCTGCACATATGTAAAATGTTTTTCTTTCCTAAGTAGTGGGTGATTCAGCTAGTGAGCTAGGCAAATCCAGTGTATTTTTGAGCCCTTTGGTACCTTGGGGGCAAGATACCGTGTTTTAGTCATGCTGTGCTGACCAGGCACGAAGCCAGTCGGCATAACACACTGCTGTGTCTTTCTGCTCTAGGCAGGTGGTGTTGCTTTGAACTGGCTGCGCAGAGGAAGGGGTCTGCTTGTTCTGGGTTGGTTTGGTCTCCAGCATCCAGGGTGAGATTTAAGGGAAATATTTCTGCGTGCAGTACATCACCAGCACAAAACATAAAAGTTTCATTGCTCCCGCCAGGTCCTCTCCACGCGGTTAAAAAAGTGGCTGAAGCATATGTGAAGAATTGCAGAGGTGAAGCGTCCCTTGTACAGGTGTGACACAGCTGGGATGCAAAAGATGGATTGGAAAAAATTGAAGTTGTTCTCAGACCTGCCTTGAGCCACAGTGCAGGTGCTTGTAAGGGAGCCAAGGGGCAACTTGATATAGTCCAAGAGACTAAAAATGGCTTTAATTCCAGTTTGTCTGAAATAAACATCTCTGAAAAATGACCCCTTTAACATTGGAATAAACATGAGGTAGAGCCCTTCCGTCTAGCACCAAACACATGAGATCTGCAGTCATCAACAAAGTGTTACTCTCAAATGAATATATTTGCACAAGTTGCAAGCTGCACTGTTTGTGTGTACACACCAGCTGACTTGGAAGAGCTCTTACACAGTGCCCTATCGCTACGGTTCAGACATAAACTTCTTAAGCTAAGAGAGGAATAAAAAAACATGTCCTTTTGGGCCTTCAAACCTAAGTAAAGTTTTCAGGTGGTATTGTGAGGCTACTTACTCGTAAGTTTAATTTGTCTCAAAGTGAAATTTGCATTCCTGAGTATGCATTTGGGAAAAAAAATGTGGATACTGCATTGGGTTATGCTGGAATGAGTGTTGACAAGTGCTTTTGACCCACTTCCGAAGTTCTTTTCATTCATACTCCTTTTAATAAGAAAGAGTGTTGTGGCTTGAGCTTGTAGTGTTTACGGCTATGGAGCTGCATTCAAATCTGTGACAGGCATTGTCTTTGAAGCATACGAGCAGTCAGAATAGCAGAGTATGAATAGGCAGTTCCGTTTGGTGAGGGGGAGCGTAGCTGATTTGTATAAAAGAGTCTGCTTAAACATCATTAATTCTTCCCAGTTCAGAAAATTTAGCCGATAGCTTGGTTAACTCAAAACCTACTGTAAGGCTCAAAGATATCAAACCTAGCATTTGGTGTTAAAATAAAGCGTCAAAGGAACCAATTAGTCAAGATCTAGAATCCTTCATTGAATTTTCTGTTTTAATGTAGCTGCATTGGTAGTTAGGGAACCTTTATGATCAGAACATTACGAAAACAGCAGCATGAAGTAGGTATTTCTGTAGCAAATGTTAAAAGAAAGAAAACATCTGTTCTTCTCTTTCAAAATTAAGCCAGTTTTGATTACTTTCTTTCTGTATTTATGTTAACCTTTTAATTTAGGTTCAAAAATAGTAAAGCCTATTTGTGTCTCTAAAATGTATAAGGGCAGAGATTAAAATGTAGTGAAAAGATCTTAATACCTTCAGTCAGAACAGAGTTAGTCCTTCAGGATAAAAAAACAAACTGTAATCTTCGTTCTTGGGGTTTGAGATGTTGATGGTAAAAGAGGAGGGACGCGGTTTGAATGCTTCCTGCGAGAGGAGCTGTTTCCTCGTGCTGTGAGTGCTGCAGGAGTCCGCCGTGCTCCCACTCTTCAAGCAGTGCTTTGATCAGTTGCACAAGAGATGGCTAATGGTTTGTTGATGAATAATTTTCACACAGAGCTTAGAATGCGACAGCTTGCCTCATGAGATTGTGGAAAAGAGCACAGTAAGGTTCAGGTGACCAGTAGTGATACCTAGCTGGCATATACCTAGAGATGTTTCCATAAGCTGCAATGCACAGGCGGTTCTGAACATGCATGTGTTAAGTAGCGGGGGAAAATGTTGAATTAACAGGTGGAATTACTTGTGATAATTTTTATTGTAATAGTGTGAAATTGAGATCAAGAGGGTAAATACCATAGCTATAGAGATCGTGATAGAAAAGCTACTTCTCACATCTGATTTCTGTCTGTATTTTGTTCTCTGAAATGCCTTTTTCTTTCTCTTATTTGAAGGCCACTGAAAAGTGTTATCTGTATGCATGTGTCAGTCTGGCAGTGTAGATTTGATGGTGGCTACAATACATCTCCCTTCCTTCCTTCCTTCCTTCCTTCCTTCCTCCTTTCTCTCAGGGAGTGTTACCATAGCATTTCCCTCCCAGGGACTGTTTCGCAGAGCTGCGGATGGGATTCTCGCTGTGAACTCTGTGCCGCTCAATCAGATACACTCACTACTGTAGAAGGAAAATGGGAAAGAAAGGGTGACTTAGCAACACAGATAAAGCTTTCCTGGTATTTCCAAGAAGCAAAAACCTTATTTGAAACAACGGCTTATTTTTATTAAATTGAGGATGGAGTTTTTCTATGAAGAGAAACAAATCCTGTTTCCTCCTCCCCCATCCCCTCCCCCTTCAGTCTATTTTCTCTTGTCCAGGGAGATTGATTTGCAATAGTGACTGCCCGATCCTGGAGCTTATCCTTCTGTTTTTTTCCCCCCCTCTCCTTTAGCTGTGGACATGGCTTGAAGAGTTACAGAAAGAACTGCTCGATGATGTCTATGCTGAGTCTGTGGAGGCTGTCCAAGACCTGATTAAACGTTTTGGTCAACAACAACAGACCACCCTGCAGGTTACAGTCAATGTCATAAAAGAAGGTGAAGATCTTATACAGCAACTAAGGTAAAACAAACTTTTAAAAAATCTCTTCTGGCGTACATCTGATACTCTGGGAAGCTCTTTATGTTTTGAGGGTAGAGATGATGACTACAAGATAAGACCTATAAGTAAAACTTGTAAGTATTAGTACCACAGTGATGTTTCTTGCTGAACTGATGGTCTCTAACCCTCTATTTACAGGAAGCTCAGCTTATAAACACTACCTCCACAAGGAGGAGATTTTGTTTACGTAAGCTACCTTTGTGATGGGAGCAACTGTATGTCTTTGTGGTCTGACAAGCAGGACTCTGTAGCATGTTGAGTTCTGAGCAGCAGCATTTTTCTAGAGACACTTGGAATTGTTTTGCACACTGATAAGTAACTTTACTGTAGTAAAGACCATCAGTTTGCAGTTCATTTCATCCAGTAACAATCGAAATAAATTTGGGCTCTGGTTCTCTAGTGCATGTCTCTTTTGCTGCAAGAGCTGATATTATCATATCTGAATTTGCAGATTTTATACTAAAGTAAAAGATCAAATAATTTTTTTAAATTAAAATCTTTTTTTTTTTCTTTATTGCCAGGAAGGTTGAGTAAAGTAAATAGTTATCACATGCCTCTTCCTTTTCACAATATAAGGGTTTGTCTCTGGTTTTAAATTCTATTCTTCCTGTAAACAGAATGTCCTTGAATGTTGAATTAATAAAAAAATGAAAATAATTTCGTTTCCTAGTGCTTTTTAAAGTAATAAAACGTAATTTAGACTTTTATTAACAAAGATGTACAGACTTAGCTTTCATGTAATACAGCTTGCACTGGCCTTATGTGAAACATTCTTACATTTTGTGGCCATGGATAGCATCCAAATTGTACGTTTGTTTTTTTTCAATAACACTCTTTTTTCTTTTTTTTTTTCTCTTCCTCTTCCCCTTCTCTCTGCTTTGAATAGGGATTCTGCCATTTCTAGTAACAAGACCCCCCATAACAGCTCCATCAACCACATAGAGACAGTCCTGCAGCAGCTGGATGAGGCCCAGTCTCAGATGGAGGAGCTTTTTCAAGAACGCAAGATCAAGCTTGAGCTGTTTCTGCAGCTCCGCATATTTGAAAGAGATGCAATAGATGTGAGTATCTGCTCTTGGGAGTTGCACTGTGCTTACTTCTCCTCTCATGTAAGAACGTTTATGCTGAGATGGTTGTGCAGTTGCATTGGCATGTAGCTCAGATGACTGATAGACTTAGTTCAGACCTGAACTAAGGCTTTTGTTTTGTGTGTGAAAGTGTCAGGAGAGTGCAGAGCTGAGCTTTTTGATATTAACTCCAGCTCTGATTGGCTCCCAGTATGTCTTTAAGCAAGCGTCTCGTAAAATCATAATGTACTAGTTGCTTCATCTGGTAAATTTGGTTTGAATATCAACCTACCTTGATGTGACTAGTATGCTTACAGTTAATACGAGTAAGACTTGAAAGGTGGTTTAGTGCAAACCCTCTAAACTGTTGCTTTGTAGTAACACCCCTCTTCTCTTTCTTTTCCAATTCAGCAGTCTGTTTTCGGTTGACAGCTACAAGTGGTGTTTGGAATTCTGTTTTAATCTTTGGGGATGTTGTATGAGCTTTTTTTTTTAAGTAAGATTATTTTCCACCTCTGAAAATAACACAAAAGCAGTTGTAGTGCCACACCCTTGCAAAGCTTCAAGTTTTGAGACTATCCGAATCTTGGAGGAGGGTTACAACTTATATAGGGGCATGCATGCAAGCAGTTGTATTATACAGCTTCAGCTAGGTTGATCGTATGACTTCTGTAAAACCACCAGCACTGTACACAGTGACTGAACTGATCCTGTTTGAGTATATAAATGGCTTATCTCGAGACTCTGGCGACTGGGAGTTAAAATCAAAATTTTACCCCTTTGTGTGTACATGGTAAAAGCTGCAACTGTTAGTTAGGTAGGAACAGTGTAAGGGCAAAGAGGCAGTTGGCAGAAGTGATAGCTTCTCAGATGTTTTTGTTTTCCTAAAATGAGGCTTAGATATCATTGCTGAAGTCTGGTTTAGCTAAGCACACTATTAGGAGCAATGCAGGAGTAGGCAGACACAGTTCCTTGATCCCATAGAGGAAGTGAGACTGTGTGCTCTGCAGTAATAACAATTCTGGTGTAAAGGAGAATCAAGAAGGTTCTCTATTTTGCAGTTCACACTCAGAAGGTGAAATTAGTCTGCAGGGAGTTTGCCACTTTCATTATGTGAGAGTAGCTGTCTTGAGTATGCAAGGGAAAAGCTTGGCAGAACTGTCATTGTAATAATTAGATGGATGACTGGTATATGTGAAGGAACATCCCCTTTTATAGGACTGTGAGCAGTTTTACAGTCTCTGCAGAAGTGATCTGCAGTGCTCAATGGGGTTTGTGTGATGTTCTTGGAACACTTTTATTGAGGAAGTGGCAGTCGTGAGGGGTAAGGCGTATACCAAGAAAATTAATGGAAGAATTAGTTAAAGGTTTGAGTGAAGTTCATGATTAAGGTGGTCGCTCTCTGCTGTAGGTTACCCAAACCAGTATTCTACAATAGCAGAAGGCTGGTTACAGGAGCCCAGCTTTGCGGATGTGTTCTAGTCCTTCAGTGCGGGATGGCATCTGTATAGATAGTAGCAGTACTTTGTACATTGTTTGGTGATGGCCATAGGCTTTTGCAGTGGAAAGCCACATATCCTAACTTGACAGGTCTTGCTTTTTCTGAAGCTGACACTTGGCATGCTTTACATTTTGGCACATAAAGCAAAGTACCAATTACCTTGTGAAATAGTTGGTGGGTTTTGTTTATATGGCTTGAAAAGAAAAATCATGCTAATTTAGGATTGCCAAGGAGCCCTCCAGGGAACAAAATGACCCTGGCTGCACACTATCTTCAGCAAAATATTGATTGCTTTGCTGTCTTTGCACCATGTCCTCTCTCTGTTTCCTCAGCAAAGCATGGTTCTCTTTTCCCTCTCCTTGAAGGCAGACATCTGTTCAGAAACTTCCGAGAAGAAAATGCAGGGACTAGTTCTAGGTCAATTGTTTGAAAGCAGAAGCTCGTCTGAAGTAGTGTGATAGTGAGGAGGAGCAAGATGGAGCTTGCAGACCTTGTTTTGACCTCCTCTTTTGTCCTGGATTTTGTGTGACTGACCCAGTCAATTAAGACTTGGCTGTAGGGGCAGTTCATTCAGGGGAACATCCTGTGAGGACAGTTTTTCTGGAAGACAAGTGGTGTTTCTAGCTTCTCTTACTGCTTGCAAAATAACACAGGCTAAATTGGGACAAAGGGTTCCCCTAGCACTGTAAGATCATACTGTGCAGCTGTGGTTCTGGGGACAGCAGTGAGATTTGCTGGCAGGATTAGTCCTCCACTTCTTATCCCTACTCTTCCCTTGTTATTCACTGACAAAATACTGTTTCTTCTAGTTTCTGTCTTTTATCCTGCAATTTTTCGGATTCTCCTGCTCCTCTGAAATTGCTGTAGCTGCAGCACTGTTTCTTCTTTGTCCCTGGCTCTTGGCATATAAACTTGACCTTCTCTATCCTCAGTAGGTATTTAGGTGCCATTGGTTGTGAGCGATTTGGAGCATTCTGTTGTGAATGCCTGTATTGCCTAAAGGCCAGAAGGAGCAAAATGTATGTGAGGAGTCCCTTGCTAGGGTGATTAGGAGTAGCATGAGGAAGATGTGTATGGATGTCCTGGGTTCAGCTGAGGCAGTTAACTTTCTTCATAATAGCTAGTAGCTGTGTTTTGGATTTGTGCTGAGCAGAAAGCTGATAAAAAGTGATGTCTATAGTTGTTGCCGGGACATTCAAGATTGTTTTAGCTTCTCTGCTGGGCCAGTGCCTGCCGGTGCAGGAGAAGCTGGGAGAGAGTACAGCCCAATTGCTAGCCTGGGATTTGATCTTAGGTTTGGGATTGAGACCCAAAGACGCCAATAGTCTATTTCATACCATGCATGTCATGCCCAGTATATGGAGGAGGGCTCCTTTTGGTTCTGGATCCCTTCTTGCTCCGGGTCAGCTCTCTTTTCAGGTCAACTCTCTCAGGGTGGTCCCTCTCACTGGGTCATCTTCCTCCCTTAGCCAGCTCTCAGTCTGGGACACTCGGGCTCTTATCTCTGTTGTGGGAGTGCAGTTTTGGGACTCTCCCTGCTCCGGGATCGTTAGCCGAAAACAGGCTGAGTCTTGGTCATCGGTTGGTGAGCAGTATCGCTGTGTATCACTCACTTGTATGCAAATACTTGTATATGTTGTTATTTTCAGTATTACTCTTGTTTAGTTATTAAATCATTCTTATCTCAACCCATGAGTCTTCTTTCTCTTTAACCCTTTAATTCTCTCCCCCATCCCTCGGAGGACGGGTAGTGAGAGAGCATTTGTGTGGAGTTGGCTCCCAGCCAAGAGTAAACCCATCACAATGGACCTAGGCAGTGGGAAGGTAACACTGGTGGCAACCTATGCAGCCTGAAATGTCTGTGTCTCACCTGTGTCTGTGCATTTTTGCTTGTCTGTAGCTTAAATGCCTCTAGGCCTATGTCAGGGCTCCACACAATGCATACCATGCACTTTTCAACTCGCAGCTTTATCTCGACTCTATTTTTGGACCGTACTTACAAGATGCCTGTTAAGTCATACAGCTGAAAAGGCAAGGATGCAAAGTGCTGGATCACAGACACTTAACTCTTCTTCCTTTCCCATTTTTTCTTTTCTTTCTCCCCAGCACATAATATTTTCCATGTCCTGGTTAGCGCTCAGTTGGTACAAGGAATGCTAGTTAGACCCTTCTGAGAAGAGACCTGTGGTTCTTTATTTCTTTCCCACTCAGCACAAAAACATCGGCATCCTTTCTGCGCTGTAGCCTGCCTTGTGTCCTGTCAGTTTTACCTTTATGTTTGTTAAAACCTAGGAATTGTCAGGCAGCTCAGACTCTGCACTAGGAACTTTCTGAACACATGCTATGGTAAGTAGTTACTCTGTGTTTGTTCTGGGTTGTCCGTTTCCTGACAGCGGTATTAATTTGTAATTCAGTCAATTTAGATGTCTGTTAGTCATTCGTCTTTGTTCTATGTCATGCTAAGTGTCTTGACAAAACTTTAAAAGAAAATAGGAGCCTACTCACTCTAAAAGTGAAGCAGAACTTCAGGGGAAGCCTTGAAGAGTGTGGGCAGAGAGTGCTTAATGCATGTTATTTGTGTTTTAACTCTGCCCTCGGTGTGTTTCAGATTTGCACCTTGAGCCACCCAGTTAGTGCTGAAAAAATTACCACCCTTGTTAGGAAGTCCGGCTGAGATGTGCACTGACTTCTTCTCTTTTGAATGAACGTGGGACCATGCTAGCGTTATTTCTTTATTTGAACTGTGGGCTTCCTGGCCTTTTAAATGGGACAGGGAATGTCTTGCTCTTGTACAGCGTTTCAGACTTCTTTGATCAATGTGGGCCATAATCTTAACTTCAGGATTACGTGAAATAACATGGGAAAAAGTTTTAGTTTTTACTGTTCATTGTTCTTTGAAAGCCGTTATCACTGAAACCTCTTGGCTGAGGTGACAGTGTTGATCTCTTAAAACTACCTGTCCTTCGTATCAGGCACAGTGAATTGCAGGACAGTCTGAGAGGACGTAGTGACTACAATCTACTAAACTGTTCCATTGTTATAAAAATACTGACACTTAGCCACAGCAATCTCCCGTGGTGAGCTTGTGGTGTTCATTGCTTTATTTCCATTCAGTTTGATAGGAAGAGAGGTTTTGGCATCTGTTCTGAAGGGAGATGGACTGGCTTTTTTTTCTTTTTTAATAACAGTGGCACAAACGTGCCACGTTAACTCTTAATCCACTTTTTAATGGTATCTAGAAAGATGATGTTTTGATGGCAGACTTTCACAGTATTCTTTGACACTCAGATTTCTCAGTTTGATGAAATCTAACTACAGTTACTTCTTATGAATGTTGTTAACTGAACTGGATGGAAAGAAGGTAGTAAATCTGATTTGCCAGAGCTTCCATAGTGTGGTGGGTGGTTTGAAGAAACAAATGTTAGGTCGTCACTGCTGCTTTTGGTAGTGAATGAACCCAGAGTTTTGAAGATGAGTGGGGAAGAGCAGGTCTGAGGTGCTTGAGAGCAGAAAGGGGAGTTAGCTGGAAGTAAGCAATTTTTCAGGCTGGACTGTCAGAAGACTTGGTGTTTATGAAATATTTCAGGTCAGTTAAAAGGAGATGAAGAGTAGAGAGGGATGTTGAGACATGTTGGGGATGGATCAAGTAAAAGGGAAACAAAGGGAATTTGGAAAGGATTTTGTGGTAGGGGAAACGTGTGTGTGTGTTTTGAGAGAGGAAACCACTCATAATGCATAAATAGATTGTGTGTGTAATATTTAGAGCACATGGAGGAGAAAGGAAGGAAGCTTTAAGTAGTGGCTAAAAAGGCCTTGTCTTGTATATCTTCCTGCAGTGCCTGTCCATCAGCTTTTCTGTTTTCAGTGTTACCCTTGAAACATGAGTTTCTGCCTGTTTTCACTTTGGTAGAGCTGGCTGGTCGGGGTTAGGGATTGCAAATAGCTATGCTAATTGTTTGGTGGCTCCCGTCATGGCATGATGCAAAACTTCAATATTTGGTGAATCAAGTAAAATTTTTGCAGAACACCTTTAAAACAGGGAGTAAACTTACTGATGCCACAATTTAAAAAATAATTGCTTGATGTGTCCATTTTTATGGTGTCGTGTGAGCAGAATGGAAACAAGCCTTCAAGAAAGATTGTATCTGGCTACAGAAACTTCATCCAGATGATTTAACTGTACTTTCTCAATTCTGTTTTTTCTACAAGGCTTGTTTTCCTGGAATTTCTCTTGTAGTTTAGCTGTCTTGGTAACTTCGCAGCTCTGATTAACGGCTTGAAAAGTGTAGTGGCATATTCCTTTGGCTGAAAACAAATTACTTTGCTTAAATATTTATGCAGCTCTCCCAATGAACTGCAGTAGTTTGTGGCAAAACTCTGCTGAAAATTCTGAAAAAAAAAAATCATTACAGGATTGAAGTGTGTCAAACAGAGCTCTTTGAAATAAGTAACTGATGCATCAAAACTGCCATAAGAGCTCAACCCACTTTCATCAGTGGGGGTTGTAAGCATTGTCTGTTAGACTTAAAAGCCACTTTGCGTCCTAATTAAAATAAGTATTTTACATTTCAGCCAGGTTTTGGAATAAGATTTAGAAAATACACCTGTCTGGACAGACAAGGAGGTCTTACTGTTGTGATACATGTTTTCTGTAGTTACCCTTCTCTGGACATCTTATGGCTGAAATATAAAAGCCAGAACTAAAGTGTAAAGTGAAGTATAGCAGAATGATTTCAGCAAGTAAATTTAACTCTGATGTTATTGTAATACTGTGCTAATTAATACTTTTTGGTTTTGCTCCATTCACCAAGTATCCTGCCTTTTGTGACAAGTAGTGCTTCTCAGTTGTCTGGCAGAAGTTGAAGGTGCTCACAGAGCCTGACGCTTCTTGCTTACAGAGGGGTAGAGCTGGCTTTTGTGTAAAAGGGCTTGAGACTGGTGTAAATGAAAGCTAAGCTGGCACTTGATGTGTGGATTATTACTTGGTGCAGTCTGAAGAATTTAAAAGATGTGTTAGATCAACATTGTCCTTTAAAAGTAGAGTTAATAATGTTTTAACTTCACCTGTTTCACAAGTGATATGGTGATGAAGGAGCACCTTAAACAAGGAAAGGGTACCTATAGTGTTACAGGCTTTGACAAGGCAAGCACTGGTTGGGGGGAGGCTATTGTGGCTCTCAAAAGAGATTCTTCAGGACTGCTTGCTGAAATTTAAAACCCATGCTGAAACAGCCCATGTCTGAACCATGGTGAACCTCATCAGTGAAGTCAGTCATCAATGAGCAATTCAAGTTCCTGACCTCCATTCTAAGTGCAGCATTGGAAATAAACATACATTGTCTAATGGGTAAGTGAACATTGTCTTCCTCCTTTTCCCCGCAGATAATTTCAGACCTCGAGTCTTGGAATGATGAGCTCTCTCAGCAGATGAATGACTTTGACACTGAAGATCTTACAATAGCAGAACAGAGGCTCCAGCATCATGCAGACAAAGCCCTGACCATGAATAACTTGACCTTTGATGTCATCCACCAAGGGCAGGATCTGCTGCAGTATGTCAATGAAGTGCAGGCATCTGGTAAGATGGCTCCTTCGTGCTATTCCGGGCAATGGCTTTATAAGACTTATCCAGTTGTCTCTCCAAGGGGTGTGTGAAAATGAGAGAGATGCTGGTTGACTGTAAATTGGAGATGTGGACCTTTTTTTTTCTTTTTTGCTCAAATCATTTTTGTTCGTGATAATATGTTGTCATTATGGCACGTAATTTTTATCTAAGAGTCGGCAACACCTGAAAATGTTTAGGATTTTAAGAAGCAGATTCCACTAAGGAAGTCAGTGAAGTTAGAGTGAATGGCAGGGAGTTAATTTTATAGTTAATTGGAGCAATGCAGTCAAGCCAAAATTTTCAGCTTTCAATACCAAGTCTTTGGTTTTGGTTTCTTATACCCCTTCACTTGAATTTTTTGACTGTATACAGTCAGCCAAGGTGAATGTCAGACTTCTTTAAAAAAAAGTTAATATTGCATTTTTAAAGAGTGCAAAAACTATGCGAATTTAAGCAAATGCTCTGAGGATTAAGTTGAACTTTGAGAGGGAGCTGGAAAAGTAAGTATCAAGCAGTGGAAACAGGCTGTTTGTCTTTTGAAGATTTGTAAGACATTTATAAACAACTGGCTGATTACAGGTGTTGAGCTGCTTTGTGACAGAGACGTGGACATGGCAACGCGTGTCCAAGATCTGCTGGAGTTCCTCCACGAGAAGCAGCAGGAGCTGGACCTGGCAGCCGAGCAGCACCGCAAACACCTGGAGCAGTGCGTGCAGCTGCGGCACCTGCAGGCAGAAGTCAAGCAGGTACGTCTGGGCTCTGCCACTCGCTGGGGTGCTGGCAGCCCTAAAACCATGCCACACCTCTTGGAGAGGTCTGTTCCCATCAACAGAGGTGGAAAAGTAATTTCTGCTGTGTAAAGGCTTGCATTTGGAGGGAGGGACTTTCCACACCTGAGAAACTGCATCCTCTGTTAATATTGTGGTTTGTAATTTGCATTAACAGTCCATGTTTCAGCCTGGATACAAGCCAGGTATTTGTAGAGCAATTTGAACTTGTGTTAAGTAGTCTATACTTCTATCATCTGTATGCTGGTTAATAAAAATGTTCAGCGATATTCCCTGAACACTGACCTAGTCTACAAATGGCGATAACATAATATCAGCAGGGAGAAGAAAAATTAAGTTTTGCTTTTCCTGGCAGTAATGTGCCAAGGTTTGATGTCCTTATCTGATAAACACCTAAACTTTTTGAGAATTTGAGATGCTGTGGGCCAAACCCCTGAAGTATGTGAAAGTTTAAAAAACAAACAAACAGGACAGTAGAAAGGTAAGAGTTTCTGATCTTGCTCACACTTGGCAGCATCACAGAAGTCTACTAGAGTCTGTTGTATTAGTGTGTCACACAGTGGTTCTCAATGCAACTTGTCCTTTTTCTGTTTGTCATGAGCTCTTACAAAAATTCATCTTCCTCATGAGACTGTGAATGAGAACTCCCAAGTTGCAAAGTAATATAAAAAGGGTCTAGTTAGCATAGGAGAGGTGAATACAGGATTCCCAAAGTATTTCCAGGCAGCGGTTGGTTACTCTGTAGTAGCAGACCCAAAGTTCCTGTGTGGTCTTGAATTCAAGGAATGCAAGGAACTGGTAGTGTCTGCTGTCAGTGCAATCAAAGTGTTAATCAAACATATGTTCTTCTAGTTCAAGCCTTTCCATAGTCTACTGAACTATCCTGTATCTGTCTTGGCACTTGTTCATGTTCATAAATGCAAATTTCAAATGACTCCTTTCACATGAGTAATGGTTGAGATAAAGTTATTACAGATCACTATGGATTCTGTACTCAGTTGCGTACTGTCTCAAGGATGAAGGAGAAGAGTACACATTTGGAAAGGAATAAACAAATGAAAAGGAGTGTGAATGCTAGCTGAGGCAGTCTCATCCCTGTGCGGTACATTATTGGGTTAGGATCGGATGGGTTAGTAAGGAAAAGAAATTTATGATTTCCATAATACTGAAATAATATTAAGTTACAGAATAGAGCGTAGCACTTGGGTAATATTTTGACGACACACTGTTGAATAGTTATTTATATTGGATGCTTCCACAATAAAGTGAGTACCTTGCTCCATTAGCTTTGTTTGTATGCAAGTTAAATGTGACAAAAGAGAGATACATGTTTAAAATTTGTGTTTGCAGAACAAGTGTTCTGTATTTTGGCAGATACAAGCAGATGATGAACATTACGGATTGTAGACAAATATCTGTGTTGAACTTAGTATGTGGCTTGTAGGTCATTCTGTACAATCTTGGCAACATTTCCGAACCACTGCTAGCCCTGACTGAAACTGAAGCTCAACTTCAGATTTTTAAGAAAGCACTGAAAAAAAGGGTTCATCCTGCAATAAAGATATAGGTAGTATACTATCCTAGCTAGCTGCCTTTTTTTTCCGTAGACTGGAATTTTGGAGAAAAAATTGATTCTATTTATATTCCTAGTACATGTGTCTACTGAGTCGGATTTTATGCTGAATTAAATGCTGTAATAGATGAGAATTTTCAAACAAATTTACAGAGCTGACGGAATATTCATGGATTACAAACTCCTTTTCCGGATTTTCATTGTACAGATTAAGCTGCAATACTTCCCCAGCCTGACAGCCTAAAAATTGAATGGAACTAAAACTGAATGTTATATTGTCTCATAGGATTTGTTTTGATCCCCTTTGGAAAGCTTTGGGGCTAGTAACTTTCAGTATTGTGATTTCAGTTGCCTTTTCAGAAAACCACATCTAATTTATTTTAGTTTTTACTAAATACCAGGAAACACGATCTTCTCCTGTTTCCTCTGCACTGGGAAAAACTTCATAGCTCAGCAGGTCACAGCAGGTGCTTTATCTGATAGTAAAATGACACAGTAAACCTCCTCTTCAGTCTGTTTTGTTTGTATTTTGTTGCCTGAAGCAGTGAACACATGGTTTTCCGGTTCAGTTGCTGTGATTTTCTGCCATAGACTGGAATACTGCAGGAATTTTTCCATAGGGCTCATCTCTCAGATTACTGTAATGGAGACCAGTAAGCTGTCTTCTGGCTCAGTTTTTTAGTTAAATACTTGCCAGGAGTCTTGACAGTATTAGGTAGTGGAACTTCAAGTTTAGTGAATTCTTATCAAATAAGCACAAAAAGCAGATGAAAACATACAGTTTTGCTTCTCCCTTAACTACTGTACCAGTTGTGCTTTGTGGCATTGAAGTTCTGTTGATCAAGCCTCAGGGCTAGGAGGAAGAGAAGAGCCAGAAGACACACAGGTTTAACGAAAACCTGTAAAGAATTTGCATGTCAGCTTGATGTGTAATAGGTGCAGAAAGGGCAAAACCAGATGGAAGATTGCAGTGTAGGAAAACCTCAGCAGGTAGGGGAAAGGATGCTCGCTGAAATAAGAAGGGACAGCTGTACCTGGCAAAAACAACATGGAAAGGAAAATATGACCATTTGTTACAGGGCAGGGACATGAGTAGGAAGAGGCAGAGAAGTAATTCAGAGAATGTGTCTTGTCCAGAACTCCACTTGCATGTTTGCCTGACAAATTTTCTTTTCCTTACCTGAAATACAGCCCTGCTCCGGCAGGGGGATTGGATTCCAGGGTGGTGGCACACTGGAACAGGTTGCCCAGGGAGGTGGTGGATGCCCCATCCCTGGAGGCATTCAAGGCCAGGCTGGATGTGGCTCTGAGCAGCCTGGTCTAGTGGTTGGCGGCCCTGCATATGGCGGGGGGGGTTGAAACTAGATGATCACTATGGTCCTTTTCAACCCTGGCCATTCTATGATTGTATGATCTTTCAAGGTCCCTTCCAATCCCTAACACTCTGATTCTGTGAAATCAGCTGGGCACAAATTAATCCAAGAATACCTAGAAAACTGCCTGAAATACTGTCAGAGGCATTAGTGCTTATCTTCTCCAGACTTGTGGAGATTGGGTGAGATCCTGGAGGCCTGGAACTCAGCATCTACTTCTCAAAGGAGGGAAAGGATTAGCTAAGGCAGGATTATAAGGTCAGCCAGTGTACCATAATTCCCAGGAAGAATATGGGAACAAGTAGGTTATTAAACCTGAACAGTGATGAGGAGAGGAGAAAAAGCTAACACAAATTAGTTTATCCCCTTGATAAATCTTGTTCTTCCTGACAAGGTAACAGGTTTTCTGGGTAGAGGTGAAAAAGCAGATGACATGGATCTTCATTCTATTCAGGCTTTTAAAATAGTTTAGTTCAGTCTATTCAGCCTTAGCTTACTATGAGAACATCATATGAGACTGCATCACCATGAATGAATGATAACTTGCTGGAAAACCATACTCAGTAACAAAAATTGTTAAGAGACTCACTAGATTGGAAAACAGATTTCAAAATAATAATTAAAAAAATCTGTAGAAGTCTGTTTGTATTTGGATACTAGTTCTTGTTGTGGAAGGTGTCCCTGCCCATGGAAGGGGCTTTGGAACTCAGTGATCTTTAAGGTCCTTTCCAGCCCAAACCATGTTATGATTCTATGTTTGCAGTCAGAAAATGTACATGTTAGAGATTATGCTTTAAAATTTCAAGATAAAGGCAAAAGAAGCTGGAAATCTGAGTTCATCAGAAGACACTGCATTACACATCAGAATGATCTTGGTGCATGGGAGAATTGGGCTGCAAGAAGGATTTGAATTTTGTTAGCAACAAATACAGAGCACGATAGAATGGGCAGGAATAATCAGATGAAAAAATACAGTGCGGTTATTACTGAATGAGCAACAGTTCCATAGAAAGGTTGTACTGATAACAGTGAATAACCTGCTTTTATGCCCAGTTTTACTAAGGATTTGAAAGATTTTTATCAAAGTGAGGGTTGTCAACTGAAGAGAGCTTGTAAAAGATCAGTGAGAAAAATTAGGCAGCTAACTTCACGTAGGAGAGTTTGGAGAGATCGGGGTCAACAAGAGAAGAGGAGCCTAGAGGAGAGAACTGAGTAATATTCTTGAGGGAGAGAGGAGAGGGAAAAACAAAACTGATGCTAAAAGAGAAAAAAAAAGGTTGTGTTTTATTTTTCCCCTGTCGTGGTCAGGAAAAAACAAAATGAGCTGAAATTAGAGAGAGATGTGAGCGTTGGATGTTAGAAACAAGACTTATGGTGATAAAAATGTCTGTTGAGAGTGTGGGATGTCTTTGGATTATTGAAGTCTTGAGTAATGAACAAGGCACAGATCTTCTGGGAGGGTTCTTAAGGTTGGTGTTCCTGCTGTTGATAAGGAATGCACCAGCCGGCCACCCGAGGATTCTTCTGGTTTCGGTGGACACATCAAAAAAGTCACATCTTGAAAACAAAATATCTTTAAGCAACTCGACGAGACTCTGGTCACATTTTTCTCAGAATTACTATTCAGAATTATTTGCTTGCTTTTTACTATGTTGCATGTCTTCAATTTATATTACGGACACTGACTTTTAGGCAACTATTGCTTGTAACTTGTTCCTGTTTTCCAGGTGACAGAAATTGTGTTCAGAAACACAACTTTGTTCAGAGTATAAACTGAAACCACAAGCATGTAGTACTTGACTTAAAGACAGGAGTTGTCAGCTAAGTGAAATTACAGTGAATGTCATTTGCTGAATTTATTGAATATATGATTGACTTAAAATATATAATTAAAACATTATTTAGTCATCAATTCCAGTAGTACTTGTGACCTAAATGTTTTTGTCCCTAGCAGTGATGCTTTTCTTGCTTCTTGTCAGTGGATTTGCTTGTTTCATGGTCTTCTCTTTTGCTGCAGGTTTTAGGCTGGATCCGAAATGGGGAATCAATGTTAAATGCTGGGCTTATCACTGCTAGCTCTTTGCAGGAGGCAGAACAGTTACAGAGGGAACATGAGCAGTTTCAACATGCAATAGAGGTAAAAGTCCTGTATTACAGTTTGTGAGTCTCTGTAACTAGAACTATAGTAAGGAGGTGTATCTCTTCTGTCTCTTCTCATACTGTTGGGTTAATGCTACAATAAATATTTGAGTTTAGGAAAAGCTGTTGAAATCATCTTATAGCAAAGAGATAAAAACAGTTACTGGGAAGCTGGGGTTTTTTTCTTGTTAGTTTTGGAGCTGCAATTCTAGGTGAACACATCTCAGTGCTTTTTTGTGTGTTTGTGAAGTAATAGACATTTTTTGATCGGAGAGAGTTAAAAAATTATAATAAATTGAACAAGTCTGTTCACAGCAATTATACCGAAAATGGTGTTTCCCTTTGTTAGAATGCAACAATATGATGCTAACTGTGGAAGTTAAGAATAAATGGAACAGCAAGTATTAGTTTTGTGTATTCTCATATGGTCCTTTAATGTTTCCGTTTTTGTTTGACAGTAGGTTTAACTGAAATTTGTGTGTGATGGTGTGTCCATCCTCCTGCCATGATTTCAAACTAAGCTTATCAAAATGGTCATATCTCTATAAAAAAATAGGCAGAAATCTTAAGATTGACAGGAATTATGTATTATTACCTTGTGTGTGTGATTGGGGGACTTAGGATGATATTTATTATATACAGCACAACAACTTTACTGTTGAAAGAATGACCAAAGTTGTGATTGGGAAGACTATTTTCAGAAGTGGGCTGTTGTACAGTAACTTTTTTTGTGTTCTTCTGATATTCTGTGGAGTTTTCTGTCTCCCCCTCTCTGTTTTTTTGTTGTTTGGGGGGGGGGTTGGGGTTTTTTTTTTCCATAGTTTGCGCTATTTGTACCCTCATTTTGAGAGCTTTGGTAACTCTTAAGTATAAAAATCGTGAGACCCCTAGATGCTTGTCAATTTAAGGAAAGATAAATAGGAAGCTTAAATTCTGAGTTTTCTGTATCATTCTGTACTTGGATATAATAAAATTCATTATAATTAGAGGTTCCAGATTTCAGGTCTATGCAGAGAACTATAGTTAAAAATCTGCTTACAGTGAATGTAGAGTTGTCTTTTGTATTGTCCTGCATATTTGCACCTTCATTTGCACACTGCTAATGTACAATAAGGTCCTGCACGTGGGTCGAGGCAATCCCAAGCACAAATACAGGCTGGGCGGAGAGTGGATAGAGAGCAGCTCTGAGGAGAAGGACTTGGGGGTATTGGTGGATGAGAAGCTCAACATGAGCCGGCAGTGTGCGCTTGCATCGCAGAAAGCCAACCGTGTCCTGGGCTGCATCAAGAGAAGCATTAGCAGCAGGTCAAAGGAGGTGATTCTCCCCCTCTACTCTGCTCTCGTGAGACCCCACCTGGAGTACTGTGTTCAGATGTGGGGCCCCCAACATAAAAAAGACATGGACCTGTTGGAGAGAGTCCAGAGGAGAGCCACAAAATTAATCAGAGGGCTGGAGCACCTCCCCTATGAG
>WKFP01013998.1:105546-191744 GCA_011057875.1 Pterocles orientalis | reverse complement strand
ATCCCCCCCCCCCCCCCCCCCCAAAAAAAAAAAAAAAAATCTGCAAGATGTGTCCATCAAGATTAGTTTACTTGCAGTGGCTTTCTCTCTGTATTTCTGCTGGGAACAGAATAAACCGAAAGGTAATCAGAAGGTAATCACTGGTACTGGAGCTCCATCAGCCCTATGTGCTGTTGATTTCACATGTCAGAATAGTAGTGAGATAGCTTAAAATGTTTTTTAAAGACCTGCAAACCTTGCAGGGCCTTCAACTCCTACTTTTATATCCTCGTGTCTGTGGATTACTGCATGTTCATTTAAGATATAAAATACAAGAAGACATTTTTCAGCTGGGAGTTAATTAGAAGATAGTAGAAAAATTAAAGCTTTACTTGTTAAGTTATTCATTTTATTAAAGTATTTTGTTATTCTGGTGTAACTTTTTGAGCCATGGCAGCATTATGTTATTCTGCATCTCAGGAGGCAGTGACTGAAATACCTGAGCTTATGTAGCCTTGCCTGTCTCTGTTTTGTTTCGTCACCTGTTCAAACTGTCACCTCTTTCCACCTCTCGGCTCTCCAGTCTTCACAGAGAAATAAAAGAGTCAGTTCAAGAAAGTAATCAAGTGTTCATTTGTCTGAAGGACCACCTCAGAAGAGAAGAGACTTGGAGATGGAATTGGTCATGGTACCATGTGAGAAGGGAGAAGTTTTGCTTTGTAAACCTGGATTTTCTTCCTTCTGAGTTTTTCTCCAACCTTTATTCTGCTGGATCCCTTCCAGCATTCAGAGCACTACTGCCCCCCTTGTTTCCTCTGCCAGTCGGCAGATGACGTGGGTGCCCCTTTGGAAAGGATGTTGTTAGTGCCCCTCCCTTGGTGTTTCGCTACCTGTTGGGAGGGTGTATCAGCTGTTGCTAATTGTGAAAAGAAATTGTTGGATGAGGGACCATTAGGAAAGAAAAAGAATTAACAAAAAAAAAAAGGACAAACACTGTTGATTTTCCATCTGACTTTAAAAAGTCAAGTTTTTGACCGTTTTACTGAACTCCGTGTTACCAAGGGCCCTCACAGTACATTTTGGTTTGACATGGTATCAGAGAGAGAGAGAAGTATAAACTCATCCATTATTGGTGACTTATGATTTACATGAAAGGAAGTGCATAGTCTTAAGCAGCTTGTTAATTGTGAAAAGCACTTATTTACAGATTTGGTGGTGACTATTTTTGTTCCCTTAGTTTCTCTCAAACAACTGTGTGACAAGAAAACATTATATAAAAAAAAGCTCTGAACAATATACTTTTAATCCATGAAAGTGTAAAGCCTGTAACAAGACTTATCTCCATCTCAAGATTTCAGTGATGTCTGAAGGAGATAGATTCTGGAGACTGTAGACCGGGTCCAATACCAGTGTTTCAGTGGTAATGCACAAAATATCCTCTTTGGCATCAGAACCCCACTGTACTGATGTGAGGATAATACCCATGCTCTGAAAAGCTTGCCAAGCAGAATTTAATCTCTGGGTTAGATTTGGAGCACATTTATGCTTCTGGTCATGTAGTAATAACCTAAAGCCCTATATAGCCCAAGAAAACCTATATTCATCTTGTGCTATTTTTATTAAGAAAAAGGTATCTGTATAAAGAGAGGAGAAAGCTAGCTCCTTTGATGTTTTCTCCAACAGCACTTCGTAGCAGGTTAAGCAAGATGACCCCCTTCGTGACAGGTAGAGTCAGTAAGTGTTCGATATTTTCCTGTTTTCATAGCAAACCAAAGAGAGGGTGAAGTTGTTGATACAGCTGGCTGATGGCTTTTGTGAAAAAGGGCATGCTCATGCAACAGAGATTAAAAAATGTGTCACAGCAGTGGATAAGAGGTACAGAGACTTTTCCCTGCGCATGGAGAAATACAGGACCTCTTTAGAGAAAGCTCTGGGCATTTCCTCCGATTCCAATAAATCGGTAAGAGAAATTTGAGTGTGATGACAGACAAGCAAACTTTGCTTGCATTTGATTTAGCTGTCATTTTTTCGTGTCTCTTTTCTTAATCAATTTTTCCTTTCTTTAATAAAGAGCAAAAGCTTGCAGCTGGATATAATCCCAGCCAATGTCCCTGGGTCAGAGGTGAAGCTGCGCGATGCTGCTCATGAGCTTAACGAAGAAAAACGAAAGTCTGCCCGCAGGAAAGAGTAATAAATTTATTTATTTTAATCAGTGAGAATGCCTAAATCAATCCTGATAATTAAACAACTGTCATGGCTTGTCTGTCAGCTTAGAAATTGGATTAATGGTAAAAAGAGAGTGATATTACTCAGTAGCTCCTACTGTCTCTTATTGACATGCTTGTTCCCACAGATAACTCTAGCATGTCAGAATCTTAAACTTTCAAAGCTATGTTAGACTTCTTTTAATATGCCTTTTTTCTTTTTAGAATTAGTGTAAAATAAATGTGTAAGGGGAAAAGGGAGAACAACAGTTAAATGGCTGTAGCAAGTGAAAAGTATTTGAGAAAAAAATTCCATCTTCTTCCCCATTTCTTTTTGCATTGGTTAGTAATGGAGGGGTGTTAGCTCTTACGTTTCATTCATCTGTTGTTTCTGTTCATATTTCAGTTCTCAGATTTTTCTTGCAGTGGAAAAAGCAGAAGCTGATGAGGAGAAAGATGTATTCTGGTTATTATGAATTCGTAACAATCTAACAAACTGAGATTTTTTTTTTTTTTTTCTGTTGCCACCTAAGGTTCATTATGGCTGAGCTAATTCAGACAGAAAAGGCTTACGTAAGAGACCTCCGGGAATGCATGGATGTAAGTTTTCTTTTTTTCACTGATCTTTGAAGACAGGAGTCAATCCATTGCTTTCTGTTTCTCTCTGGTTTTAACAGCTTAGCATGACTGGTTTGCAGTCATAGGACCTAATTAAGTATCTTTTCTGCTCTTAAAAGGAAACTTGGAATGACATCTTTGAAATTCATCCTATATGCTTTGCTTTTGTCAGTACTGGCTTTCAACATTTGCTCTTCTTCCAGTTCATAAATCTGTGGGGTTTTTTGTTTTAGAGAGGAGAGGGAAAAAGGAAGGGTTTACTTTATTTGCTTCGCTAGCCACAGAGAAGAGCTTGTGTTAACTCTTGCATTATCTGCATCACGTGTTCTGCTACTCGCTGACTTTTTGAATAGAAATTCAGAGAGATTCCATGGAAAAGTGCCCAGCAATTGTTATGCTGAAGCGAGTGATGTTCAGTGTTAGCTGTTGCACAAAGTATGAACATCTAAACTTCAGAAATGACCTTGATCAGGAGTATCCTGAAGCATTAGAGGTTGTCAAGAACACTATGTGTTTTAAATGATGACATCTCAGGGACTATGTCAGTTTTAGAACTTGGATTTCACTGTCAAAATCACAAGGTATATTTGACACAACAGGTACTGTCACAATTGGAGATGATGATGCTGCATGATCTTTCCCTGATTTCTCTCCAGGAATGCATGCTTATAGTACCTGGGTGCTTCTTTTTAGAGTTTACCCTGGCTTTTCATGCATCTTTTTTGTTCTGGGCAGACATATCTATGGGAAATGACAAGCGGAGTCGAGGAGATCCCAGCTGGTATTGTAAACAAAGAACACATTATCTTTGGAAACATGCAGGAAATCTATGAGTTCCACAATAAGTGAGTGACTTATCTTCCATTTCCATATTACTGCTAAATCCACATGATGACCTGGGGGATTTCCTAATGAAAATATTGTGCATATGAATAATGAATGCTTTTCCATAAAAAATCTGAAGGATTTCTTCTCGCATTGCTAAACTGTTTCAGTTTTTCCTTTTTGCAGCCAGGTAGGTACACCATTAGAAACTGTCTTTTTCAGCCTCGGACATCTTTCAGAAGTCTTGTTTTGAATCTTCCCACTTTGTTAATTCATTGGTGTTTGTATTGGGTTATGATTATTTTAGGTAATAAAATATGCCTAGCATATTCCAGAACCTGGTTTTACAGTCCTTTGTATGCTTTCTGTTAACTTGAGCATCCAAAAAGCAAGTCACCTCCTTTTTCTCTTGAGATGGAGGCTAAACTTTTCTTGAAACTGAAACTGTAGGAAACCTTCAGTTATTAGATAACAGCAGTTATTAGATTTTTGTGTACTCTTACATGTTAACTGAATGTGTGCTGGATCAATTTCTGATCTGCAGATAAGAATTTATACTGAATTACATTTTTTTATTAATTGTGTTATTACACATGTTTATCTATTCCTGTTATCTTTATTTTTTTAACTCATGTTGATATGAATTACAGCAAGTTTTCTAACCACCTTTATTCACAGATCAGTATATCAACTGCTCTAATGAAAATGTTTCATGTACATTGTACTATTTTTTTCTTTTCTACCCGTAGTATATTCCTCAAGGAGCTGGAAAAGTATGAACAGTTACCAGAAGATGTTGGGCACTGCTTCGTTACTTGGGTAATAAAGTCAGACTTATGTTTAGAAGTAATAAAAGAGAAAGGAAGCATGAAGGGATGGATTCTTGTTCTCAAGTCCCTTTTTAATTTGTAAATGTACCTCTTCCTCCAAATTTGAATCAAAATGTATGTATCTGCAACTGGGAAAAAAAATTAAGGCACTGCTATCAGATGACAGTGCTTAGCTGCTCTTGAAGTTTATGCGAGTTGCCCAAACCTGTGTTCAGGTTTGTTTGGTATCTTTGTCTTAGCTATGAATGATCTGCTTTTGCTTACATTGCTATTATTTTCAGTCTTACTTGCCTGATATATTTTCTTATGCTGCCAGTTTGAATGGGAAAATAATTCGTACAGTTCAGTTTCTTGAGAGAGAAGATAAGCTCTCTGATAAGTGTGTAAAAACTTCAAGACGGGAATGATGCCCTCTGATAACCTGTGTAAATTTGCATTTTGTTCTGCAGGCAGACAAATTCCAAATGTATGTTACTTACTGTAAAAATAAGCCAGATTCTACCCAGCTGATATTAGAACATGCAGGAGCATACTTTGATGTAAGTACTTTGTGTCCCTCTTAAAAGCATGCATTGGCAGTTTTGAGTCCTGTACTTGCAGTTATGCTGAGTGCCTAATTTCTTGAGAAAATGCAAGTTTCCTGGTACTGATGCTGCAGTTTAGTGTCAGCTTGAGAAAATGAATCCTGTGTCTCACATGGTTAACTTACATTGCTCAGTTGGTCTCATAAAGCTGTCAAATCGAATGTAAAAAGTCACTGTCACATATCGGAGCAGTTCAGAACTGGAAGCAGGTTCTGGCGGCAACAACTGAGATATGAAGCTTCAGCTCTCACAAGCACATTCTTCAGATCTTAGTATTTTGATGTGCTCAGTTTGCATTGTATTTAATAAAGATGGAAATGTGTGTTAAATTTTTGGAGCAGCTTTGAATTGTAAGTGTATGTAGTGGTAATTCATTGGACTGCCGTTGTTCAGAGCTAAACTGCTGAACCTGCCGCTGTGCTTATTCAGTCCCAGGGTTACTAGGTCTACTTGTTAATATTTCGCTTAAGAAAGGACCAAAATGTAGCAGCTGTTAGAGGTTTTACGGAGGAATTTTGGTCATACTGAATGACTTTTGGTTGAAAATGTATTTATGGATTATTCGATTAGAGTGTTCTCTATGTCTTTTTGTTTCCTTCTTCACTGTGCTGAGCTACTAGCTATGTAGTGACACCAGAATTGTTTGTAGAAGTAGAGAGAAGGACATAATAAAAAACAAACAAAAAAAATCTCTGAAGTTCTTGGGGTTAATTTCAAAAATCTATCACTGAGGAGGTGGGGATTCCAAACATGGTAAGGTAAACCCTTTCTTTGAAGCCTCTGTTAAGTTTTCAGTGCTTGAAGAAGAGCAGAGAAGTTACCGGAAATCAGACAGATACGTATGACCAAAAAAATCAAATGAAATATAGTAAATACTATTTAAAAAAATAACAAAGGGCTCTGATAAAACTCTATGAGCAATATGTTATTGTCACTGCCTCCTTTGATCCCTCTGTGTTAACCCGTGTATCCAGAACTCTCCATCCCCTAATCCACCTAAAATGGGTTAGAAGTGTGACGACCTAAAGCAGTGCACAGGAAACTTCAAGAGTTTCCGTTGTCCTCCACTGGACCATGCTAAAATGTCATGTGTATCCCATCTTGGGAACTTCTGATACTGTAATCGTGGTTAGAAAGCATGTAGCTGCAGTGCATCACTTTCTCCTGAAAGTGTGTGGTTAAAATATATCCAATACTGGGAAACACTGACCATGAAGTTCAACCATGATCAGTACTTGAAGTCGGTAATTATCCCATCTAATTATCATCTAATTCTGTTTTCCTCTTTTAGCTTTGTGGAGGTCATTCTTTTTTTGTTTGTAAGTGGCTGTTGGGTGACCTCTTTCCTTTAGTTAGAAAATGTTACTTCCTGCTCCCTCTTGTGGGGGAAAATGTTTTCTGTGACGATTAACAGCTAAACTAGCAGGTGGTGCTAAGAAACCTCCACCTCAGCCTTCCTGTGATAGTCGTGGCTGTTCCACGGAATGCTAAAATTTTTATTTTCTCTCTTGCAAGTAACAAGATATACAGTTTTCAGTTTTTTAAAAAAGGTAATGCCACATGTTCAATATCCCTAATCGTTACTATTTGTATTTAGGTTTGTTGAAATGCTTCTCAGGTACCCATGGTGGTAACAATCATTTGTTTGTACAAAGCGAGCAGACAGATGCACAACATAACAATTTTCTGTGGCTGGAATATCTTGTCATCCTGTGTTTTTTTTATTTCTCCTTGCTAAAATAAAATTTGTGTTTAATGTACACTATTGCATAGCCCTCTAAGCAGTCTATATCTGAGTGTTGGTGCTCACAGTCCTCAAATGTTTGCTTTTTTTGTGTAGGAGATACAACAACGACATGGACTGGCCAACTCTATCTCCTCTTACCTTATCAAACCTGTCCAAAGGATAACAAAATACCAGCTTCTTTTAAAGGTTGGTATGAAGTCAAAGTTCTTAATCTGATTCTCTTGTTCTTAAGATGGCAAAGCTCTTGCTGAAATCGGGGGAGCTTTTTTACTCTGCATTCTAAGACTGCAGCATCCTGGGCAGCCTCAACTATTTCTGTTATATTTTTTAGGAGACTACTGAAACTGAAAGAAGGTACAAATAAGTAACTTTTTGTCCAGATTCCTGTAAATCAAAAAAGACGCCTCTCTACTAGTGTTTACTTAGAAAATATAATTTGCATTTCCAGAGTAAAAAAGTAATTCATGGCCATATAGACAGGCGCATTTTTGTAATGGTGTCTGCAACAAGTTTTGGCAAGCCATTAGTTATGTTTATGGTATTAAGTAGTGTAAAATATGCACATTTTAATATATTTATGTATAAAAATATAATAAAATGCATATATATATATTTATGTATTTTATAGAGGTTTCTATATGCACACACTGATTACCTGTAGAGCTGTTGCACAAACAGTTGTTACTTGTAATGTTGACTGGAAATGTCAAGTAAATAGTAGCTGTTAAACTGTTAAACAAAACTTTTGGAAACCTGTGGTCATTGAATACTTGAAACAATGCAAATCCTCTTATCAGCAGTAGTACAGAGCAGGTCTTTGGTGCACTGGAGTAAAGATTGACATTAGGGGGAGGTGCTTCTGTGCTGTCCTGTTTTCCACTATCTTCGTGATTTGGCAGCTGTGTTGTTCTGGGCGTTGATGTAGCGCTACATAGCTGTGTCTGTGCTTATCACACAAAGATGTTGTCCTTAATGTTAACTGTTGAAGATTTCTTATTAAGCAGATACTCTTGTTTAAATTAGAGGTGATTGACTGAAAGCCTGGGCTGCTTCTTGAGGAACTGGTCATGATAAATACCAAGTATTCTGTCGTGTCGTTGGTTGACTAAGAAGTTCAAAAAAGATTTTATATGCCAAAAATGTTTCTTTGCTTGTTAGAAGCCGTAATTGGTTGTCTATCATATATAGTGTAGAAACACATGATAGAGAGTACTAATATTTCCTCGTCTATTCAGGAGCTGCTCACATGCTGTGAAGAAGGTAAAGGTGAGATTAAGGATGGCCTGGAGGTGATGCTTAGTGTGCCAAAGCGAGCTAATGATGCCATGCACCTCAGCATGCTGGAAGGTAGGATTCAAACTGGCTTTCCAATTCAGTTGTATGCTGTAGAGATTAACTTTGTTTAATAACCTTTCAGATCTTCTCAACATACAGTAATATAAAGAATGTGAACATTTCCTTATCTCTGGGTTTGTATCTTATGTGCCTTTTATTTGGAGGTCTATAAAATGCAAACTTATTTAGGAAAACAAATTGTGACAGACAACTGGTACGGTTTCATTAATTTTTTTAATGTTCTTTCATGCTGATATATAGCTCTGCCACTGCAGATTTGGAAAATATGGAGGCTAACAAAGTTTTCCACGAGTCACCTGAAATGTGAATGGTCAGATACAATAGCTTCAGCTACATTTTCCAACGAGTATCCTTGGCTTCTTTTTATGAGGAGCTTAAGTGTATTAGAGGTTATTTTGCTGATTTATGTATCAAATAATTGTCTCCAATAAGTTTGTCATTTTCACATCTGTTTGCTGCCTGTTCCATAGCAGACTTCTGGTTGAAATGAAATGTCTATTCTGGCAGTAAAATGTCAGCATAAGCCAGTTTAGCCTGGGCCTTAGCCAGGGCAGCATAATCATGTTCATGGCAGACAGTGGAGGTTGGATGTAATTGCTTCTATGTGCTTAGAACAACTTTCTGCCAAAATCTGTTTTGTAATTGGCATGTTATCATGTATGATGGTGCCATCACACATTTAGTAATAAAGGTGTTTGGAATTTAAATTTTTTGAGATAGAAATAGAGCCGCCTTACCTTGCAACTGCTGAATAAAGACTTATAGGTGCTTTTAGACAATATTCCTTTTCCTCCTCTCTGCCTTTTAGTAGAGAAATGGAGCTTGTCGTGGAATTTCTGCTATCCTGCCAGTTACTTTAAAACTCATCTTGGTTTGACATGTGATCCTAGATAATGTGAATGCTCAAAATCACTTTTCTTCCCTGATTTTAAACAATAGCAACGTTGAACAGTTCTCAGGATCAGTTCCAAATGCTTTGTTCAGGACCAGCATTGGTAATAATCTTTTAACACTGGGAATGTGACTCTGGAGAATATCCTTATATTTTACATAAGTCGGTTTTATAACAAATCATGCGTTTATCGTTGAGTCATCTCATGTTAGACAAATATAGTGAGCACATTTCTTCTTTATGTCTCTGGAGGATTTTGAATGAACATCCTGATCCAATTGCTTCTGATGCTCTCCATAGTGTTGCCCTGTTTAGAACAGCGAGAACTGTTGTTTTCTAGAGAAGGATGATGTTCTCATGTTAAGAGAATATTGGCAAGCACTATGTATTTAAAATGCAGTTTAATACCACTAAGAAGAGTGTGGTAGACTAATTTCTATTATCCTGCTGTGTATTAAGCTGGAAGAACACTGTACCACTAGAATGGAAGTAAAATTGTTGATAGTCTCAATCTTCATCTTCACATTATGTCTCAAGATAAGTAATCCAGCTGCTATTTCTTTATTGTGGATCAGTTTTGGAGTGACTCAATGGTGGGCTGATCACATGGCAACAGCTCCAAGCTGCCATCTTTTTTCATCTCCTATTGGAACGTGTTTGCACGCTCATTGCTTACGTGGTAGGGAAGGTGTACCACCAGTAAAGGTGGCATTTGGGAGCTTGCTGATGTCAGAACAGCCTGATGTGCTTGCAAGTTGCTCACTTTCTACACTGGCAGAAAGCTTATAAGAGAAATCATTGTCATCACAGAAGAGGTTACCAGAAGCTGACATAGAGAGATCTGTCATTTGTTGGTAAAATACTGCCAGAAGAGTTGATAAACTTCTTAACAGTTAGACTTGAGGTACAGCTACATTTAGAATATTGCTATGTTGAAATCAAGTCTTGTTTTAAGCATTGCTTCCTTGGAAGCCCATCTCTTGCAAGCTGTATTTGGGAAAAAAAAAACAGATAAAACGCTTGATAAACAGAAGCCGTGCTTTTTAATTTCCTCATATTATCAACTTTTCATGGTGAACCTTTCCTCTCCCTGGGTTTTTAGGCTTTGATGAAAATATAGAATCTCAGGGAGAGCTCATCCTTCAAGAATCCTTCCAAGTGTGGGACCCCAAAACTCTAATTCGAAAGGGAAGAGAGAGGCATCTTTTCCTTTTTGAGATGTCCTTGGTTTTCAGTAAAGAAGTGAAGGACTCAAGTGGAAGGAGCAAGTACATTTACAAGAGTAAACTATTCGTAAGTATGGGAGAACAAGTGATCATATTTAGAGAACTGTCTAGATTAGACTGTGACGAAGCTCAGATTTAAATGTGCATGAAGAAATTGAATAACTATTATAGTGCACTGAAGGAACAGCATTGGAATGTGTAGACTGAGTTTGCTGGTTTGTCATGTTTTTGAGGAGAGAGTAGGCTAAAAATAACTACTGAAGGCTACGTGTCAATCTTGGTATGTCAGGACAAAGGAAAATCAAGATTGGGCTGGACTGATTTTGTGTTAAATGTGTGTGTGATTGCTGGTTCTTTAAGGCTCGTTTCTGTAAAGCAGAAGGATGGAAGGAGTTGACAAGCTGCCTTCATGTTGCTTGTTTACTATTGCTGTTGTGGTAATATCCATGTTAAGGATTCATTTTGGTGTCTATATTCTACACACACTGATCTGGAAAGTCAAGAACACCTTGTTATGGAAACATTCATTCCAGGATGTCTACTGGACTAGTAGTCTTACAATAATAGTTTCTAAATAAAATGATAGCTCCTGTGGTCTAGTGAAAGGGTATAAAGATCAAAATGTTTTTCTGCCCATTTAAACAAAAAATTCTGCTCTTGCTTTCCTCATCTGCAGCACGTATGCTTTACAAAATCTGACCCTGGAATTTGTATCCTTCCCTGCCTGTCTCATTGGATGACTTGAGTGAGAGCAATATTCACACTCCATAAATTTAGGTAGCCGAGTGAGAAGATAGTCTCCCATGGCTTACTCTGCATCTGTTGGAGGCGGGATTAGCTTTTCTACTAGACAGTTTAGAACAAGTCCTTGAAATTACTTCTCAGAATCACACTCCAAAAGACATTATTTTTCTATTGATCCTGTTGGAATACATGACTAAGTCTAGATGGTATAAATAACTGAGCCTTTTCTCCGTGCTTCAGCTCCTTTTCCGTCATTCTTTCCCCCTTCCCACCCATGTGTCCAAACTGGTAAAGCAGAGTGACTCAAAACCCCTCTTTTTTCCCTATCTTACTTTGGATATTCTGTCACATAATTTCCAACACTTGCTTTCCTTCCTGATACAAGGTAGCTGGCAGGTAACACAGCTGCAGCTGATTTGTTGATCACACGTTTCTTTGGTGCTCACAAGAACTTGAAATACAAAAACTTCTGGTGTATTGGTGTCATGATTTTACTTGGCTAACGATCCCGGAGCAGAGAGAGTCTCAAAACTGCAATGCTGGGAAAGAGAAGAGCCACAAGAGATAGCAAGAGAGCAAGCGCGGTTCTGGACAGACTCTCATCTATATAATCATCATGATGTGCATGATATGGAATAGGCCATTGGCAAATACGGGTCTCGGTCCTAAACTTAAGGTCAAATCCTGGGCTAGTAGTTGGGGCTGTGCTCCCTCCCAGCTTCTCCTGCACCTGCAGACACTGGCACAGCAGAGAAGACGAAAGTCCTTGGCTATCTGGGCAGCAACTATGAACATCAGTGTGTTATCAGCCTTCTCCTCAGCACAAATCCAAAACACAGCCTCATGCTAGCTACTGTGAAGAAAGTTAACTCTGTCTCAGCTGAAACCAAGACAACTGGAGGGTAACATCAGCTGCCAAGGCATTACAAGGGAGAGGAGGCAGCTGAAAAATGGATCCTGTAAGCTTGTCATGTCAGTTCCTCTGGCAAGAATTTAGTAATAGCCTTGGGTCCTAGAGAAGTTGCTGGAAATCTTGAAGACTCATTGTGCCTCATTTTTAAAATACAAGCATATCTTTTTGTCTTCATATTCTATTCAGCAAAATATGCTGTAGTGCATCTTACTATTATAGCAATTCTTATAGTTTGATCTTTAGAAAAGATGTTCATAGAGATGTTGAAAGCATGCGTGTTGATTTGAGCTAAAGATCTTTTTTGCATGTTGTCCTGTCTCCTGCTTCTGGAAGGTGGTGTTACAAAAGTGAAGTCCTTCTCTTTACTTTAGGTGTGATAACACTGTCATGGTTTCTCCAGCACAGGATACTCAATGGCATGACTTGTATTAGTGGAAGAATATGTTAATGAACATCTTTGGCAAGAGACAAAGTGTCAAAAAGCAAATGCCTAAGGAGGTCTATGAGAACAAGGCAAGCAGGTGTTGCTTTGCCAGAATGTTCTCACAGTCGCCAGTAGCTGGCAGTTCAGGGGCCTCCTCACCTGAATGTGGTTTCTATGCATTCAGTAACCCGCAATGGATTTCTCTTCCATGAGCTTGTCCTTGGAACTCATGCAGACTTCTAGCATTTACAGTGTCCTTTGGGAAAGAGTTGCATTGCTCAACTCCATATTGGGCACAGGCCAACCTCCGTGCACTAAGTTTTGAACCTGACTCCCTCCCACTAGTTTTACTCAATGCCTTCCAGTATTGAAAGAGACAGTGAACAACATATGTTGGCTTTGCCACTCCTTACTGTACAGACCTCTACTCTGTTGTCTCTCAGTTCTCCCTTGTAAAATTAATAATATTCCCAAGTCTACCAAGGCTTCTAAATTTACTAGGCTTTAAAAAATGAACAACATTAAAAACTGTACTATCTTGCCCATTCAGACTTTATATTTGACAGTGCAGTAGGGTATGTTTTCCTTGAGTTACTTATTGTAATGTTGGATTAAGTATTTTACAAACTTTTAACACACATAAGAGTTCTCGATGAGTCAAGATTAAAATGCATCACAGACTTTTAAGTATTTCAATGAACAGTCCGTTTTACCAAAAGATGTGATAAAGCTGAAAGGGTGGATGTGTTGGGTCAGGGTTTTTTTAGGAGGGGGGAAAAAAATAAACACAAAACCAAACAACAAAACAAGCTGGCATCCAAGTGAGACAAGAAAAAAATTACCTTTACTCAGGTACTGTGTGTCAAACATCTCCTGTAATGAGCTGTGTATGTACTAGTGATGATGTGTACGAGGAGAGAAGTACAGCTTCTAATAACGTAAGAATGCTTAGCAGCTCTCTTTTGGAGTGAGGGTTCTCATAGTTTGAGCTATATTTCTTAGGGGTTTTTTTTGGTTTTTGGTGGGGTTTTGGTTTGGATTTTTTTTTGGTTTTTTGAAGCAGAGCCTGTATGAATTACTTAACTGCAAGCCAATTTACATGACTGAGATGTTGTTCCAGTTGGAAAGTGAAAACATTTTGGATGATAATTAGCTATTAAGGTCTGACATTAGAACGTTTCCAAAGACTGTTTGTTAATGTAGTTGTCCCACAAAATTCTCCAGAGAAACCGCATTTCTGAATTATCTCATCTGTTTCAGAGGGAAGGAAACACTAGAAAAGGCTCTTTTGGCAGAAAAGAAATCACTTTTAGAAAAATATCAAGAGAATTCTCAGGCATATCTTATCTGGGGGAAAACATAAAAATCAATAAGTAATGAGTGTTCCCTGATGGAAATCAACAAGGAGAGAAGGAAACACTTATTTTATACCAGGCGCCTTTTTTTAGAGTTATAAGGCTTTCGTTGTCCTGTAAAAAATGTAAAATAAGCAATTTGATATTTCAGATCATAAATGCTATTGTTTGTTGTTACTTTACAAGAAAAAGTGTTTAGCTTGCAGTTCTTCCTTTCTCTTTTTGGAGGAAACCCACCGCTGCCTCCAGAATAAAGGATTCTCTCTAGCATATGAGTTAGACTTAATATTCTAAAAATCTTTAAATAGCAGAGCTTAATTCTTTAGAATATCACCATCCCTTTGTGACTTCTGAGAAAAAAAATACCGTGTTGTCCTAACAAGTTTTTCTTGGTTCCAGACTTCTGAACTGGGTGTCACAGAACATGTAGAAGGAGATCCCTGCAAATTTGCTTTATGGGTTGGAAGGACACCAACTTCAGACAACAAAATTGTTCTCAAGGTAATTTTAGCCGATGTACAGTCTGTACTGTCTTGTAGTTTTTGTTCGTACTTGTTTGAAAGGCAAAAAGTGATGACTATTCCTGCTTTGAGAGGGACAGCTGCTGACAGATTATTTTCCTTTGTGTGTAAAAGATGTGATGTATATCTAACTTACATGGTTTGACAGCAGAGGGGCATCTGTGTGGTCTACTGAAGGATTAAACAAACTTCGTTTCACAAATCGGAGTAGAAAGAGGTTTGATCCTATGGACTTCTGTAGCTTGAAGACTTCAGCCACTAGGTGACAGAGCAACTGATATGCCACAGAAAAATCATGGCATAGAATCATAGAATAGTTTGGATTGGAAGGGACCTTCAAAGGTCATCTAGTCCAAATACCAATGTTGAAGGTGTTATTACTTGAATTCTTTAAGTATATCCACACTGTCTTGCATGAGATGCATACAGGGCTTTAGCCTTCAAGATGTGAAAGAGGAATAGGAATCTAAAATAAAATGTTTTTTTAATGAATTATATTAATAATGTTGAGAAGTGTAAAGTACTGTTGGCAATTCAAAATCGTAGAATCATAGAATGGTTTGGGTTGGAAGGGGCCTTCACTGAGTTCCAACACCCCTACCATGGGCAGGGACACTTTCCACTAAACCAGGTTGCTCAAAACCTCATCCAGCCTGGCCTTGAACACTTCTAGGGATGGAGCATCCACAGCTTCCCTGGGCAACCTGTTCCAGCGTCTCACCAGTCTCACAGTAAACAATTTATTCCTAATAGTTAATCTAAATCTACCCTCTTTCAACTTAAAGCCATTACCCCTTGTCTTACCACTGCATGCCCTTGTAAAAAGTCCCTCTTCAGCATTCTTGTAGGCCTCCTTTGGGTACTGGGATGCTTCTAGAAGGTCTCCCTGGAGCCCTCTCTAGGCTAAACAATCCCCAACTCTCTCAGCTTTTCCTCATATGGGAGGTGCTCCAGCCCTCACCATCTTCATGGCCCTCCTCTGGACTCGCTCCAACAGTTCCATGTCCTTCATATGCTGGGGCCCCAGAGCTGGATGCAGTACTCCAGGTGAGATCTCACGAGAGCAGATTAGAGGGGGAGAATCACCTCCCTTGACCTGCTGGTCACACTTCTTTTGATGCAGCCCAGGATACAGTTGGCCTTCTGGGCCACGAGCATACATTGCTGGGTCATGCTGAGCTTCTCATCAACCAACACCCCGAAGTCCCTCTCTTCAGAGCTGCTCTTAATCCATTCTCCCATCCTGTATTTGTGCTTGGGGTTTCCCTGACTCAGGTGCAGGCCCTTGCACTTGACCATGTCAATCTTCATGTGGTTTGCATGGGAACCCCTCTCAAGCCTGTCCAGGTCCCTCTGGATGGCATCCCTTTCCCTCCAGTGTGTCGGCCACACCACATGGCTTGGTGTTGTCAGCAAATTTGCAGAGGGTGCACTCGATCCCACTGTCCATGTCACCAACAAAGATGTTAAACAACACCGGTCCCAATACCAACCTCTGCAGAATGCCACTCGTCACCAGTCTTCATTTGGACATCGAGCTGTAGACCACAACTCTTTGAGTGTGACCATCCAGTCAATTCCTTCTCCACTGAGTGGTCCATCCATCAAATACATGTCTCTCCAGTTTAGAGACAAGGTTGTTGTGCCGGACAGTGTCAAAGGCTTTACACGAGTCCGGGTAGATGACGTTGGTTGCTCTTCCTGTATCCACTGACACGGTAGCCCCATCGTAGAAGGCCATCACATTTGTCAGGAACCATTTGCCCTTGGTGAAGCCATGTTGGCTGTCACCAATCACCTCCTTGTTTTCCATGTGTCTTAACATAGTTTCCAGGAGGATCTGCTCCATGACCTTGCCAGGCACAGAGATGAGACTGACCAGCCTGTAATTCCCCGAGTCTTTTTTTTCCTTTTTAAAAATGGGGGTTATGTTTCCCCTTTTCCAGTTAGTGGGAACTTCACAGACTGCCATGATTTCTCAAATATGATGAATAGTGGCTTAGGAACTTCATCTGCCACTTCCGTCAGGACCCATGGATGCATCTCATCAGTTCCCATGGACTTCTGCACCTTCAGGTTCCTTAGGTGGTCATGAACCTGATCTTCTACAGTGGGTGGTACTTCATTCTCCCAGTACCTGCCTTTGCCTTCTGTGACTTGGGTGATGTGGCTTGAGCACTTGCTGGTGAAGACTGAGGCAAAAAAATCATTGAGTACCTCAGCGATCTTCATGTCCTGGGTAATCAGGTCTCCCATTTCCTTCCAGACAGGGCCCACATTTTTCCTAGCCTTCCTTTTATTGCCGATGTAACTACAGAAGATTTTATTTTTCCCCCTAACATCCCTGGCCAGATTTAATTCTATCAAGGTGTCTAGCTTAGATTTCCTTTTCTCTGTTCAAGCTTTCAAAAATTATTCACAAAGTCATTTTTTATGCCTTCCTCTTTATGTCTGTTTGCTGACTGTATTTGTGGATCTTCTCAGCTATAATAGTCCATTATGGGGGTTTTGTTTCTTTTGCGTATCAAAGGCATCCAGTATAGAGAATAAACAGGACTGGATCAAACACATCCGGGAAGTGATACAAGAAAGGACCATTCATCTGAAAGGAGCATTGAAAGAGCCAATCCACATCCCCAAAACCGCACCAACAACAAAACAGAAAGGAAGAAGGTAAGAAGTATTTAAAATAATCAGAGATCTCTTAAGTACACAGCAGCACTGTTTCCTCTCTAGTGTTGAATTTCTAATTACTTTCAGTGAATTGGACAAAACCAAAGGTCATTGTAGCCAGCTTTATCTTCCAGTTAATTTTCAGTTTCCTGCAGTGCTGAATATGGTGAGATTTCTGCTCTGAACAGTCCCTGATTCAGCCATTAGAGAAGGGATTTGGAATTGCAGTTCAGGATAGCTGTACATTTTCAGATTTTTGCCATTCTGTATGTGTTATTCAGGTACTTGGTTTCCTTTCATGGAGCTTAAAATGTGTGACTTGAGTAGTCTGCTCGCTAGCTTTGGCTAAGAGGCTGTACAGGTTTCTTGCCATAGTTCTGGCTAGTTGGTTTTTGCCTTAATTCTGTATGATGTAGACCTTAAGCAAATGAATCTGTCCTCTGAAAGCAGAGAACAAAGTACTAAGTGCTGAATATTTTATTTTTGTATCAGTTAGTTTTTCTGGCTGGTGTCCATTGCCACACTGGGTTGCAGGCAGGGAACTAACATGTTACCAACACAGTGCTAATATTGTAATGAACACTGAATTATTTGCAGAGACGGCGAGGACCTGGACAGTCAGGGAGATGGCAGCAGCCAACCTGATACTATTTCAATTGCTTCACGAACCTCACAGAACACACTAGACAGCGATAAGGTGAGTTTCCCAGGTGTTACTCTGTTGTGAGAGCAAATTATTCATCCTTTAGCATGAGTTAGTGTCCAAGATTAGTCCTTAGCACCTTCAGAAAGGAGACATGGAAATATTAAGTCTCTGAAAAAAGAGCTGTATGCAGTAGAGAAAAAATCTTGATACCTTTGGGGGAGTAGGGGTGATTGTTTAAAAGTAATAGCTCATGAAGGAATTAAGTTTGTTCCAAACTGAAACCATATTAGTCCCCTCTCTTTTGCAGATTGTTCAAAGCTCTGACACAGTTTAGAAAGAATGTTTTATTTTCCCTAAAATTTGATACTCAATGCACAGAATTTTTCTTGATGTTGGTCTCAGCCTTTCTGAAATCGTACTATCTGATTTTTGTATTAGCTTGAGGCTGGTGGTTGCTACAGTTACTTTTGTGAAGGAGAAATGCTATCTAATGTTCCTGGGTTAGAGAGTAAAAGTGTGTTCATTTTCTGCAGGAAAGCTGATGGAAATCACCATATTAAAGAGGAGTAAACCGCAACACTGTCATATGATACTAGTGCTATTGCTTCCTTTCCTCCATCTTTGCCTGTAGATTCCGGCTGGTTTATCCCATAAGGCTAACACAGCCAGAGTTTCTCAGGGGTGGAAGAAAGATGGGCATCAAAAGAGTAAAAATTCTTACGTGGAACGTGTGTCTGTTCTTTGGAATTGAAAGAAGTTTTCTGGCAAGTGAGGAGTGTTAGGATCTTGGAGGGTAGAGGTGGATAATAGAATTTTGTCAAAGAGAAGAACAAGATAAAACATAGAAGTTCATAGCACATTACTTGAAAATGTGGTTAGGGATTTCTGGCCTATTACCTCATTGGGTAAAATTGTTCTGATAAGCCACTCAAACTACACAGGTAAATAACTAGGATATTATTACAGGGCAGCTAAGTGGTTAGATTCTCAAAGTAATATTTTGACGATTCCCGTCATTATCTAAAAGAGTTATTTTTCTGTATTTTTGCATGTCACTTAAACTCTATGGTTTTAATTTTTCCATGTAAAGAAGAGGAAGATGGAAGGGATGTATAAGGTGCTTAGAGTTGCTCTTGTATTTGTCAAAAATAGCTTGTGTGTTGACCTTGTGTGTTTGTACTGAAGTTGGTCTGTAGTTTTGGTGGTGGTTTCTTCTGAGGATATCTGTTGGGGAAAATGGTTGGTTGGAGCAAAAAAAGAGTCTTACTGTGACTCTTGTTTTGCTGTTCTTTGCATTCTCACTTAGATATTTAGTGATTTGCAAAAACTGTGTTGTGTATACTAGCAAACAGCTTAGTTCATTTTTTTATGTTTCTTAAGAGTTTGGGTAATCTTATCCCGTTCAAAAGCAAGTCATGCTCAGTTTCCCTGATTGTTGGCTGAGAAATCAAGCTGTGTGCACACAGCCTGGCTGGATTGTAGTTCAATTCAAATGGAGGCGATGCCGTCCATCCCTACCATCCATAGCATGGATCGTCTCCTGCTGCCCCTCCTGTAGTATTTCATGCATGATCTGAGAATTGCTAGGAAAGTTGGCCCAGTGAAATACCCTCAGGATTATTTTCTAATCTGGCAAGAGGAGGAGCCTTACCAACAACCTGTTCAACAGGAGTGCTAAATTAAAAGGAGGAGGAATGGAGAATGCTTTTAAATATTTTCCTGACAAATGAAGTTTTAAAGTTGGTTAGTGAGCATAGTGTTGTTTTTAAAGTAGTTTTGAGTTCTCACATTAATGTATAAAATTTTTGTTAGACTTTTATTTGATAAGAAAAACAAACTGAAAACAGAGGACTCCCTGGGCGTTACTTGTGCTATGTATTGTATGTCTGAGGAAGAAATTTGTTGTGTACTTCTTCAAAGTGTGTGAATTAGCCAAATAACTTTTTTAATGCTTGTACTATATGTTTTTATTTGTTAAATACATTAAGAAGAGAACATGTTTAATCTGTTTAAAAATACAAAATAAAAATTATTAAGGAACAGTAACAGGCAGGCGGCCAGTGAAATCTGTAGGATATCTTAACACTCTGGTGGAGTCTGAAATAATCTCTCACTGTGTATGTTGAAAACTCATTAGCTGCTGTCCGTTTGGGGTTTAAAATTTATTCTGTTTTCTCAGCCTAGAAGCTTGAAGTATGTATGAATGTCTTATAGAGATGGAGTGAAACATTTTTAGGGATTTTAGTAGCTGTTGATGTGGTTAGCCAGATGGAGCAGTGGAACTCCTTGGTCAAATTTGAAGCATGTCCCAAACTGAGCTGGGATTGCAAACTGATAAACATTGTGAAAACACCAACTAGTTTAAAATAGTGTTAATCAAGTGTTAAAAATATTTAGCACCGTATCACTTATTGTGCTGTTGCTGAACGCTTTTCTGTTCATGTGTATCCAGTATTGGGTTTAAGAAAAGACAACAAATAGCAAACATCATACTAATCAACAACCAAGTAAAACCATTCTTTTATTTTCTCCAGCTACATGTTCAGAATGATTCTTTTAAAATCAAGGTTTTAGTTAGAAGTGCTAAGCTGTTATACTGGGAGAACATCAAGAATGAATTTCTGTATCCACAACTCGGTACTCTTTCTGACCTTCTCAGAGATATACTTTGAAACAGCTAAAAATCCTTAGCCTTGCTAGCATGTATTCGAGTATTGTCCAGATTAGCTTCTTTCCTTGCATCCTGTTTTCTGACATAATTGGAAATGCCTTAACAACAGAGAATAACTTAATCATTAGCTTTTTTCTGCTCCACCCTGGCCTTTTGGGATAGAATTGTGACTTCTGACGGTTGGTTCTGCTGTTGCATGTTACTTTTCATTAGTGACTGGAATGATGCAATAGATGGCATGTTTGTAAAGCTGACATCCTTCCCAGTTTCATGTCATCCAAAAACTATATTGGAAAGTGGAATTAGAATTCAGAATCATCTTGGCAAACGGAAGAAATTAATTGGCAAAATGCCATGCAATTTATTAGGAACATGTTTCAGATAATGTGAGTAGGTGGAAATAGTTAACTACTAATGAAAACAGTGAGAGTATTGAACAGCTTTTGAGAAGATCTAGAAGCTATAGAGGCTCACAAGCTGTTTTTATTTTGACAGTGTGATGCAATTATGAAGTGAGGAGGGGAAGCAGCGCTATATTGGCTTGTAGAAATAGGATGCTAAGCTGCAGGACACAGAGCCCTCTTTCTTTACTCAGCACTCGTAAGGCCTCTATTAGATACTGCATCCAGTTTTGAGTACAGAATTTTAGCAAATTAGTGGGCCATTGGAAGAGTTCCAGAGGAAAGAAGGAAGAAAAAAAAGGACTGATCAGACGTTTTCCGAACATAACTTAGAAGACAAGATAAAGATTTGGGACTAATGAGCCCAAAGAAAAAAAAGGCAGGAGGAAGAACTTCAGGTCTTCAAGTGTGCTAACAAACAACCAAAACAAACACCAAAGTACTCCACAGAGTCTTTTATCCATATTTTCAGTGGATGGCATGAGATCAAAGGACGTATCTTTAATAAAACATTGCAACAAGATTTTTTTTTATGGGTATGATAATATGAAGCCCTAGAGCAGAGTAGTTGTGAAGGCTGGAGAATCTTCATAACTGGAGATCTTTGAGAACAGTTTGGATAAATGGTAGTCATGATTCATATAGATGTAGCTGATCATGCTCTAGAGGAAGAGAAGGAAGTGGACGAGGTAACTTACGATCCCTTTCCAGCATGTTTTTAATATCATGGGGTGTATCTTCATATTGCTAGACAGGCTATATATATCCATAGCACTGACCCATCCTGAAATATTGGAAGCTATAGTGGAGTCCAGAGTGAAATATAATTTTTTTTGAGAGAGATTTCTGCTCCATCAAAGCATCTCAGTTTTCTGAATGTGTGCTCATCTCAATAAATATTTTCGCAGCATTCCTTCTGTTGGACTTCTGTAGCTGTGTAGCCAGCATTTTAGGTGGCTAACAAATAAAAAAGATGACACTTGGCCCATTCATTCCACCTTTCAACAGTTCCTAGCCTCAGAGCTTGATGCGGTTTTAATGTTGTCTTTTGAACTCGATCGGATGCATAGAAAATTAAATGGGGAGGTTGAAGGAAACAATGTAGATCTGATAGGTCTTTTCATGCTTGTATTAACTGAGCAGGTAGAAATGTGAAATAATCCAAAGTACTATTTTGGTAGCTGAGAACCTGAGAGGCTTTTAAAAGAGCTGTCATAGCGTGTTATCCTAGTAGCAGGAATCATGCTAGCGGCTATGAGTGGTCAGTGGAGCAGTACTTTATTTTTTAGCAAATTCTCTTTTGTACCCAGATGGTAACACTTTGTACTGCTGTCTGTGTGAAGTTGGGTTTCATTCTGGTGCTTCTTTAAGCTTTTGTGTATAGTACTTTGCAAACAGAAAAAGGATTGAAGCAGCAGGAGACAACCAGGTATTTAGTTCTGCAGCTGAGACTCCAGACAAGAAAAGGATCCCATCATTAGAAAAAAATGCTAGTAAAAAAAACCAGACACGGCCCTGAATATACACCTCTTTTCAGAGTCAGAAACCAAGTCTGGGCAGCTACCTGGTCAAAGCAAGATAGTCTTTATTTGAGACAGAACTTCCTTGTGTCTTCCATTTCTTACCTTCCACAACGCACTTGTTTTCATTTTAAAAGGAGGTTAAAGATTTTCATACTTGAATAATTGAGAAATTTCACTAGCTGCTCTTTCCTTTCCCTTCTCCTCAATGTAAAATTGCCATGGGACAGTCAATTTAATTTGCAGTCCTGAAAGGAGGTTATATAATGTAAAGGTCACTGTATGTGGCACAACTCTTGTCAGTGGTGATCATGCCGGATACTGTTGGCAGATGAACTCTGTGCGGTGTCTCTGACTTCAGCAAACCTACGCTAAGAGTGTATTCAGCCAGTTGAGTGTGTGCTACAGGTTTGTTTTTTTATTCTCTCTACAAGTGACAGTGATTAAAAGGCCCTGGAGAGATGAACATAGATGGTTAACATTCATTTCAGCAATAGCAAGACACTATGTCCCATGATAAGCTGTTTAATTAAACCTTGCGCCTTTTTTAATCTGGAGTTCTATTTCTGTCTGGCTTTTGTTTCTCATCTTGTCTCTGTCTCTCCGGTTTCCATGTTTCAGACATAGCCTCATTTATTTTTATCATGTGTGATTAATTCAGTTTACATAAAGGGTTTCTTGAGAAGGATGGATAAAGTACATAGAGCCCTTGTTCAGCCTGAATTTGAATTTAGATGGTTTGTAAGTCTCTTCCATTCAGTGCAAGTCGGTCTCCTGGTTCTGCTGCGCCTCTTACTCCTCCCTCCAGCTAGCCTGGAGAGCCTGGCCAAAGCTGTCCAGCAACAGCTGTTGAGCAGCGCGCTTCAACACAGACAGTCCTTGCTGTCCGACTGCATTTAATCAGTGCGAAAGGTGAAACTGCTTTCAGAAAGTGCGTTACAGAGAGCAAACGAGCAATGAAACAAAGAGGAAGGCAGCATTTCCGAACCAAAGCTGTTGCAGGGAAAAGCGTTGTTATCCCAAAGGAGGGGAAAACTGGTAAATGCTTTTGTGATCAGTTCTCCATGACGACACAGATGTGTGCTGGGTAGAGAACATCATTGTTTTCAGCGTGTTAGGCGGCAGTGGAGAAGTCCTGCACTAAGTTGCATCTAACAGCATTAGTTTGAAGACGGTGTAGAACTAACAACAGCAGGAGGGAAGTGTTCTACACATTGTACTAAAGTGTGATTGAATATTGAATTTCAGTGGAATACTGATCAGCTAGAATATCTGATTCCTACACAGTCTGAAGGACTGTAATAGTTTCTGACATAGCCACTGGCAGCCTTTGCTTCTTCCTTTAGCTATAAAAAAAAAAGTGAACATAGAATCCAAGATTTTACTTTTTTTTTTTTTTTTGGAAGAAATAACACCTATATTAAAGTAAAAAACATGTGTCCATTGCACTGGTCACAAAGTATATTTTAACCTCTGTTTCTAAGAAGGGAAGGGCCAGGAAAGCAAGCAGAACACCAAAGCTATGTTCCTGTAGATATCTAGGAGAAAATACAGAGACTAGATGCAGTTTCTGCAAAGTGTCAATTTGTTACTGTCTTGGTGCTTGCACTGATGGGGGATGGATATGGACTCTCCTGAGAAAACTTTGGTCTGCACTGGACACCTTTTGAAGTCATACTTCATCAGCTTTTTGTTAGTCCCCATCAGGCATACAGATGGTTTCAATTGTTTTTGAGTTTGTCTGAAGAAGGCTGTAACATAAATCAATACCAGAAAACAAGGGAAAACTCTTTACTTTTTCCCCTTTGGCATAGTTTTGCATGGACTGAAAACTAATCTAATATGGAGAAGGAGTGTAAGGGAACAGGGAACTGTTCCTTTAAAGACGTACCCGCTGCCTGGAATTTGGCTGTTCGGGCTGTCTGGAGAGATAGGTAGTAGAAGCAGTGTGAAGAATTTTTAGCCTGGATCTAAATGGATGCAACCTGATTTATCTTCCTTAAACACTAGATGTATGAGGCTTTTCTGCCCTTCTTGGCCCCTGCATCCCCCCAGGAACACTTTTCTTCTTTGTATGCACACACAAGCAAGGGTGGCTGGTGAGATTATCAGAAAGAGACCATGGGAAAGCTCTGGAGTTACTGCAGACCATCTGCTAGGAGTTATGTCCTGTCGTTTGTTGCAGACTTGAGGAAGAGAAGGTTGAAAATAGCCTTTGAGTCTTGCTGGGGTTTTGCTGGTTCTGTCATTTGCTCTAGAATTCTTCCTTGATAACAAACAATGTTATCCTGGAAAAGTTTCTATCTGGTGCTTCAGTTCCAGGCTTGTAATGAGAATAAATAAATGACAATGCAGTCTCTAATCTCCTTTTCCTAAAGCCCTTGGGATGTAGCTGGCAGCCACGTAAGAGCCTAAACATAATAGTCTGAAATAATGTGGCTGGAACCGTGTAGTACATCGGTGTAGCACATGCTTCTATGTTTGCTGCTGTTGGAACTCTCACAGGGTATTTGTCCTGCTTTGTCAGCGGAGAGCATTGCGGGATTATCTTGCTGAGTTGAAGGAGTTTACTGTCTTGGTCCAAAATTACTGAATTCACAGAAGTTGCCTACCAGCTGAGATCCGAAATGAATGTTGCACTGAAGCAGCCTGGGCTATAGAAATATTCACGCGCAAAAAGCGGAAGGAGCCTGGAACACCATGGCCGTATGGAAGGAGAAGGAATTCTCAGGCTATTTGCTGAGGTTGGAAGGGTGCTCTGGCTCTGAGCAGTGTTGAGAACTTTGCAAAGTTCTGATAATAATTTTCATTTTACATCAAAGCAGATGAAACAGTCAAAGAGAGGAAACTTTAAGCTTAGTCAAAGTAATTCTAATGAAGTGTTTTGAAGAGGCGGGGAGGACAACCCTGAGCCTGCATGCTTTTTGTTCAACTTTTTGTGTTTTTATTTGGGGAATCGGCAAAAATATGATAGTTGTAAGCCCATGTGCATTTTGTATCAAAAAGTTAAGTATTTGGGAAATTTATGTGAAGAACCTTATGCTGAATTTTATAATTAAGTATGGTGTATCCTCGATGATTTTGTGACCTGCGTATGTAGAGAATAAACTGCGAGTGGGGTAAGAACAAGGCATTAAGCTCCTTTGAAAAAGGTCTCTCTTTCTGCCTGGAATTTGCAAGATAACAAAGCTCACAAGTGACTGTATGTGGTAGTATCTGGCTTTTTCCTGCCAATTGTAACCCATAAAATATATTCTGAAGCGACTGCTACTTCAGCTTTCAGGGTAAGGAGCAGTCTAGCAAGAAAAACTGCTTAAATCCTCCGCCCAGGACTGTCACAACCGGTGTGCTTTGAACATAATCAGAGATGAGTAGAGTTAAAAATCTGTTCTAAAATGCTAGAACTGCCTGATTTTGAAATTATTTCTTCTTGATGTGGAAAGTCCCAGAAGCTTGCTATCTCATCCAAAATACAAATCCTGCCAGGAATCCTAAATAGGTAACAGTGCGTGACGGATGGTTTGATAATGAGCGTTCATCTGGCTTCTCCTTCTTGTTTTTCCCCTCACAGTTGTCTGGTGGGTGCGAGCTGACGGTAGTAATCCATGATTTCACCGCCTGCAACAGTAATGAGCTGACAATCCGCCGCGGGCAGACGGTGGAGGTCCTGGAGAGGCCCCATGACAAGCCCGACTGGTGTCTGGTTCGAACCACGGATCGGTCCCCAGCTGCAGAAGGCCTGGTCCCCTGTGGGTCCCTCTGCATTGCCCACTCTCGCAGTAGTATGGAGATGGAGGGGATTTTTAACCATAAAGGTAAGAAATGATGGAAACAAAGTCTCGTCGTCAGCGGCACGAGTTTTGGGTAATGGGGAGTACTGTGCAAAGAGGCACTTAAACGTTCTCGCAATGTTTTTGTTTCTAGTTTATAGTTAGATAAAGCACAAAGCTTTTAGCAACTTGCAGCCACAGGTTATTATTCCGAAATAAGCAGTCAGCAATTCTCAGTGTTAAATGAAAATGTGGCTGAAGACCAGGAAGAGCTTTAAGCAAATTACGTTTTGGTGAACAGAGTTATATATCACGTTAGATCAAGCTGGGGTGGTAGGAAAACCTCTGCCTGTCATGTGCTGAAAGGGGGGAGGGAAGAAAATCTCCATCATGCTGTATCAATGGCTCCTGAGAAACCGTGCAGTAAGAAGTCATGACAGCATCAGACTCGGCGATGGAAAAGGTAAATACATGTGTTTCTGTGCTGTGGCACAGGAATTGGCTGTTTGGACTTCTGTATTTTACTTAACTGAGTTTTCCGGAGTAGCAGCGGCACATTCATCCTTTTTTCCCAGAGCAGCTTTGAAATGTTACTTTGTTTTTTCAGATGCATGAAAGAATGTGCCCCTGAAGGGTGCAACAAAAAACTGATAATTTTTTTAAAGTTTCTAAGGCTTTGGTGTGCTGTAGTCCTTTGGCTCTATAAACTCCCCACACTCACAGAGTAATGAGAGAGAATGCTTGCTTGTTTCATTTGAAACTACTTGAGTTTGCAGCCTGTGAAAAGAATGCAATGTTTGTGTAAAAAAATACAACAAACCAGAAAAACGGCTTGTTAGAAGGTGTTTCATCACATGCTGGGGAAAAAGATGCATTTTTAAAAGTTTGTTATTGCAAGTAACAAGATTATCAGGAAAGTAGTGTTAAGGAAAAATTGTTTCCCAAAACACAAAATTCAGTTTTTGGAGAGTTTTTTCATAAATATAACCACAAATTTTTCAATTTTTCAGTCCATCCCAGCTATCACATTACAATTTTTCCCAGTTTTTTCAGACACTGTAAAAATGTGCTTGGCTAAAAGAGGAGAGAGTTTATTTCTTACGTTAGGAACATGCACATCAAGAACTTCCTGAATGCAGGGTGATTGGGAGGGGAAGTCTGAAGGATTGAGCTGTATTGTTGGAATATTTTTTCATTCTCTTGTGCCCTATAACAGTTTGGATAGAGAAAGTTTGCAGTTGTTCTGATGATAAAATTAGAAAATGTAGTTATGTATCACTGAAACATTTCTTCCTTTGACTAGGAAATAAAGTCATGAAAATGTTAACAGGATTTTATTTTTTTTTTTTAACGACACTCACAGAATTGATAGATCCAATTTCCTTTGGAGCTAGGGTACTTCACCTTTGCAGAGAATTTTATTAGGAGAGGCTGACTGTACTGGACAATGTATGTTATGTGAAAACATTGAGCCTGTCAGTCTCCTGAGGGAGAAACAGAGCTGGCTTTTTGTCTTTGAGATGTTACTTTTATTAAACAAACCAGTGGACGTAACCTGTATCGCTTTTTTTCTTTGGTATGTGTTTGAGGAAAATAGGGCAGAGCATTGTAAAGTTACTTAAGTTTCTATTTGATGTGTTGCTTTGAAATAGAGAGCGTTAATCAATTGCTTAATTAACGGAGACTTAAGAATAGAAGGCCATTGCTAGAATGAGCATGATTTGCAGGGTTGAATGCCGCCTCAGAAGTGACTTCTGTCCCTGCTTCTGTCACAGCCTTCCTGTGGGGTGTTATGGCATGCCATCAGCTCCAGCTGATAAGAAGCAGCTGCTAATTGTTTATTCCCACATTACTAGGTGTCAGGCTTTAGGAGCTGGATGCTTGATTTATAAAGTTTCCCATGCATGTGACTGTGACTGAAGTCAGTGTGAACTGTCGTGAGCATGCAAACTATTATTTAATGTTAAGTAATCTAAGGAGGAAAAAAAAGGCAAAAACCCAAACAGCTTTATACTGGGTACTTGAAACCACTGGATATATTTGACTTCGGTCTCTTACCTCGGCTTTCTATTGCTTGAAAGAGGTTGGCAGTATTCATTTCCCAGAGGGATTACAAAAATCAAGCAAAATTAGTGGAGTGCTTTGATTTTGTTTTTCCCCCTATAGTGAAAAGTACCTCAGACAGTCCCACAAAAGAATTATTCATTCTCAAGTGCTGCATTTGATTAAAGATCTTTAAATAAGGCATTAGGGAATACGCTAATCAGAAGAATGGAAAAACAATCAGATTATGCTCTCAGTATTGTTCATTGTGGGCATTGATTGAGGTATGAATTCCTAAAAAACAAAACAGAAAACAGCCCCCACAGCAAAGAACAAGTGAATGACTTACGTAATTTAAGGCAGTCCACATACTTGGGTGGACAACTCATAAATGTTGTATTTCCTAGATTTCTAGCATTTGATTCTGCAACTTCAGTCATTTTAATACAGTTTTTTATTTTTTATTTTTTGGACCATAATTCAGTAAAACTTTCAGAGTTTTTTGAATGGTTCAACAAATTAGGATATTGCTCGCTGGAGGCTTTAGGTCTGAAAATACATGTGGTGTGTCAGGCTCGCGGTGCGAGCAGTCAGGTCTGAGTTATTCTGTAGAATACGTGGGCTAAGCCATGTGCAGGAGACGTCAGTCTGGAATTTGTGCGTGTCTGGCATAGCAAGCTGTTGCGAGAGGCTCAGGGAGAGAGAAGTTTTATGTAACTCCAAAGGAAAAAGGGAGCTGATGACCATCAGAAGTGGTAGGGTTAGCTGCTTGGATGTTGAGTTCAGCCTATACAAATGGCTTGTTGAAGTAAAGAGTTTGCACTCCTTTCAATATCTATGGACCCTACAATTTTCATCTTTTCAACAACAGTTATCAATACCGTTTGCCACCTAAACAAGTTGGAAAGCCATTGCATATCAGAGGTGAAGTGAGCTTTAAAGTTTTGAAATGGCAATTCTAATTTACAGCTGGTTCTTCAGTTGTGTAAAACCACATTTCATCACTGAGGACAGAAATGTTGTGTGGTATTTAATGCTTTAAATAATCTGAAAGGATTATCCAAAGTAGGGTAACATGAAAGATTATTAAAGCAAAAAGTATGTTCAGTGAAGCCTAGTTCTGACGGCTGATCTTGGGTGATTCCTTGTTGGTCCACATATCTGTCAACCATGAAAAGTAATGTTGTTTTATTCTCATGTTAGACAGCTGCAAAAATTACCCTCATCACTTGCCTACAAGTGTAGGTGTTATTTGTCCTTTTAGAATGTATGTTACTTTAAATACCTAATCAGTATGGTTGGTTAAAAAAAAAAAAGGTAATTTACAATATCTTCAATCTTTAAAATTGTATAGTAGTTAAGATAACAAACATTTTGTTAAGAGTATGGGGAAAGCATTACATAGAAGACATTCACTAGGTGGATAGACATTAGGTGGAGGGTTGGTTGCAGATTCCAGACCTCTTACTTGCTCTGCTGGATATCACATCTATTTTTGTAAGTTATTTGGGTCATTTTGTCAATTTGATGTGCAGCTTGCAGATGAGTACATTTTTAAAAATCTAAATCCCTTTTATGATGGGGAAAAAAGACAAACAAGTGGGTAGTGAAGAGGTTGAATAACAGTTGGTGCACTCTACAGAAAATAAATTACTAGCTTTGGAAGAACATGTTTTTCACAAGTAATATATAAGGCAATTTTTTTTTTCCAATAATTCCCCACATGTTATTGGGCACGGTGGAGAAAGAATGTTCCTGTTGTTTTATTTGGTGCTTCTTTCTTTTAACAAGGCTTTCTTTTCATGCTGTGGTCCATCCTTTTTATACGTGCAGTTCTCTTGCCTTTTTTTTCCAGGGCATTTACACAGCCACAGAGCTCTAGGCAAAGGGCAGGGGACAGGATTCAGTATAACAAATTTGAACTTGTAAGCCCAGAAAAATTGGCAGATATTTAAAATTGTGAATATCTTGCCTGTTTAGATCACAAGCTGAATTTCAATGTTTTTTAAACTTCATGAGTACTTCTGAAGTCTGAAGAATTCATGATAGTCCTGTCATATCCCTTCTGTAGATGCTACTGTTTGGAGAGCTACAAGGGCTATGACAAGCCTTTGCTCTTGAGGTTTACATTTATTTGTCTTCTTTGTTAAGTAATGGGGATCATGTTTAACTGACAATTCATGTGACTATCTGTTTGGCTCAAAGCCTGGCCACAGAGATCTTTTCTTTACCTGGAGGTACAATGTCTGCCTGTTTCACACATTCTTATAATCCAGATATCTGTATAGGTTTGTTCAGATCTGAAAGGCAGGGGATGTCTTAGTAACATGGTGACATACCGCATGCCACTGCAATACTGAATGCTGCCTTTTGATTTTGCTCTTGGCATACTGTCCTGACTTGTGCCGTAAACAGAAAAATGTTGTCTTGGCAGTCTTTTTTTTTTTTTTTTTTTCCCCCAACTGTAGTGTCTCTCAAAGAATCTACCATAACAAGGAGCTGAGGCTTTCCGAGACAAAGGTTGACAAATTTGTTTAACGAGCTGTGTAGTAAGCCCTTTCCTATACCTGCAGGATGGGAAGGAGTCGGGTAGGGCAGGTGTTGCAAGTGTCAGAGCTCTTCTTGTATTGATATGGGGACCTCCTATTGAGGAATCAGGAAAAGGAAAAATTGCATGGGTGATCTAGAGATACTTCCCCAGAAGAAAAGAGGTATTTTATAGTTGGGGCCACAGAATGGAGACCCTCTATTCAGAATATTGCTTTTAGATGAAAGGGGAAAGGGAAAGAGTAAATGTAAAACATCTCACATATGATTGAAAGCTTTGAAAGTTATCATTAAGAAATTGTTTCCATGTTGAGTCTGAATACTGTTGTATAGGAACATCAAGCTCTGGAGATCTGCTGCAGCAGAATTTCCTAAGTAAAATGGGAATCCAGTTTGAATTGAAGAAGGACTCCTTTTTTGTAGAGGAGCAAAAAAAGGATAACTTGAGCAGCAATTGTTTGCTTACAAGCAGAGGGAGGCTGCAGAAGGGGGGGATTTGCTGTTTTGAGACTGCAAGCAAGCAAAGCATGGGCCATGTGGAAGGAAAAAGGCACCCCCCACCCTGCTCCGTGGCTCACAGCCAAAGTGCTGCCTGTGGGACTGTCTGACAGCGTTTGCAGCTGCAGGAAATGAGTTACAGGCCAGGCCAGCGGGGAAAGTAACCCCCAACAATGAGTAGGTACTTGCTTTGCCTTGCTGCCGTGGGGCTACGTGGCAAAAGGTGGGGACTGTAGTTTCCAGGGCTCCATGCAGAAAGGAAACTGCTTTTCCTAAACAGCCAGACTTGATCACATGCAGAAAGTGATATAAGGGAATATGTTGCAGTTGTACAAGACACTAAATGATAATCTAAAAATTCTGTTTCTTCATGAATCAACTACCTTCTCATAAAATTTCCAAATAACAGGCTGACCATCCAGATAACTGGCTGATAGAAAGCCTTATGAGGAGCTCATGGGAGGCAAAGCAGTCAGCTGGATTTCACACTCGGTTCATCTAAATTAGCAAAAAAAATTGTAAAAGCCGTGCTGCAGTGTCGATTCAACTTATTTATCAGGCAGACTTGAGCTTGAACAGAGGTACAGGCATTTTAATAGCTCAAGTTCAAGTTAACAATTGTAAGTTGTTTTGAAAGCCTAATCATAAATTTCCGTGTGATCACAAATATTTTGCCAAAAAGCATTACTAGTCTAATAGTGGCAAAGATAGTTTGAATTTAGGTTTTGTGTGTGTGTGTGGTTTTTCAAATATGTTCTCATGTTTTAGTCCAGGCAGATAAAATAGCCACAGTATAAAGTAAAACAAGAATTCTCTATCCTGACTTTCCTACCTTGTGGTTTTAGTTGAGTTTGCAGTTAAAATGGTGGTTTGAGCATAAGTAAACTTATGTCAGCATTTGACTGTATTCCATTGGATCGTAATCTTTGCATTGAGCTTTATAGCCAGACTATATCAGATGGTCAGAGGTAATAGCCAAATTCTAATTGAGCCTTGAATAAACAGTAAAATTCGTATGAATTGCTTCCTTGGTGTTTTGCAGTCCTAAACTAGATGAGGAGATTCTTAATTTCTGGAAGAGAAATTCTCTAAATCAAGTTTATATGTGCTCTGAAACATCATAGTATTGATTTTTGCATAAACCTGCCTCTAACTCCTGCGCTGTTCTTTTATCATAACCCAGCCCAGGAAGACCTGTCAGATATGTCTGTATTTCCCATGCTAACTCTGTGGGCACAAGTGTGTGTTTTATTTGTGTTTGTAATTTTTGTACATAGGTAATGAAAGCTTTTGGACCTGCTTGGGAGCTCAGTATTACAACTGAAAAAAAAAAAGAAATTTTATAATATTGGCTTGAATGTACTTTTGGTCCCAGACAGCTGCCAAATATATTTTTCTTATATATTGTAGTTGGAAAGGAAATCGGTGTGTAAAAGTATCTGCTTCAGAACAGATGTATTTGCACAGCTGATCTTTGGGAGGTAGAAGATATAAACCAGCAATTCTGATGGCGTTAGATTTCCCAAGAGAGTTGTTATTTTGCTTGCAATTAGCCTTTCTCTGACAGCAGCTTCTTTTTCTTACCAAGGTATTGAGGCAGAACAGAGTACGAATTAAAATCATATCCTACAAATGTTGTTCATATGTCACAGCTGTATAAAAACATCCTGGAGTGGTGTTTATTTTCCTTAACTGTCCCTCTTCAGGTGCAACAGACTGCTGAAAAAGTTGTTTCAGTGTTGAGAATTACTTCTTGAGGGTGTCCTTCTTACCTATATTTTGCTTTGGATAAGTAAATCTTCAGAACTGGTGCTTCAAAGAGCACCTGAGAGCAGTCCAAAGTATTTATCTTCCATTTCAGTGAGTAAGTAGCTTGGCAGGGTGATGAGAGACAGGGAGAGGGGGCTAGGGACACGTATTTGGACAGGAAAGTCCTCCTGTAGACATGGAGTCCAGTCTGTGTAGTAACTGCCTTGTTGATGGTAGATGACAAGGAGCCATTGGTGTATGTTTTTGTGCAGCTGGGGTGGCTGTTCTTTTCCAAGGATCATCTGGGTAACTCTACCTGATGCGCTTTCCTTCTGTCACAGATCTGTATACTATTTGACAGCGTCCATCAGGTCTTCTGTTCTTTATCTGACTCTCTAGTTTTCTGGCACTTGTGCTGCTCTGGCTCATATTCTTAAACTTGGTATGGTAAGGAGTATTTATGTGTTTCGTGTTTAGTGGAGAGGAGAAAATTGTTGAGGAGCAGGCTACAGCCAATGTTCTTGTGCACCTTTCAGGACATCATCACATTACATCACATCATCTGTCTTCATCACTGCCTGCAAATGGATAGTAGCAGGATTAGCATTCCACTGACTTCCTGCAGTTCTGTTTTTGTGAGGAGACTGCTGAAAGTCCTTGTGCCATTGACTTTGTTTCACTTTTCCCACAATCCAATAGTAAAATATTATTCTCTATGCACGCTGATCCAGAAATGTTGCATCACTTTTAACACAACTCTGTCAGAAGCTTTTTAACAGACATGTCTTAAGTTGTTGGCATTGGTTTCAAATCACCACTTCATTGTGCAATATTTTGCTAATAGTTAGCAAATATAGAGTGCTTATTCACTGATAGAGGTGTAGTTCCAATTTGGGACGTGCTTGTGTTTTCTCCTAGCTTTGAGTTGAGTACAAATAGCAAGACATTTTTTTCTCAGTCTGGGACATCTACTGAACTTCTGTTTCAGAGAATGATGAATTTAAGTTACGCAGATAAGTGATGGAATTCCTAGCACAAACTGCATAAAAGAGGCTGTTATTATAAGTGAATAGCACCATAAATATATTTCACGATCCCAGGAAAAAAACTTGTAACACTTTTCAGGAGTTTGCAGTATGCATTTTCTAGGATGGATGTATAATGGTTAACCCCTATAGCAATAGAAGACATTCATATAGCTGACATGCAGGCATAATAGTGAAGGCTTTCTTAGGTAAGCTTGTTATCAGGTTGTCCTTGATGACCAGAATCCTGTAGTCATTTTCACTGTGTTTGTAAACTATCTGTGTCCGTGTCCAACCTACTGTATGTTAACCATTTATGGTGCGGCAGAAATAGTCCCTGTTAAAAGAAGCAGTTAAAGGTATGTTAGGTTTTCAAGAGCAGACTGGACAAAGCCCCAGGTAATCTGGTCTGATCTCAGAACCGACCCATCCTTCTGGGCATGAAGGTCAGACTATATTGATTTCTGAGGCCCCTTTCAGCTTGATTTATCCTGTGATCCCATGCTAAAAGTTAGAATCGCCAGCATCGACTTGTGTTTCCTGGGGTCTTGGATTTCCCTTAGTGTCTATGGGGATCTCAGAAATGCTTAAGATTTTGACACAAAATATATTCATTCCGTGTAAGAAATCAAAAGGAAATGTAAAAAGTATTTCTGCTCATGAAAAGCACTAGTTATTCTTGTTGCACCATGCTGGGTGTGATCACAGACTTATTAGGTGTTATGTTCATATGTTAATATAAGCTTTAAAGTATCACTGATATGGAAATTCCTTAAACACAGTGTCTAAGAAGATCTAGTTGCATGTAAGAACCTGCAAATATGCTGAAGGAAGGAAAGCTGCTAGGGAAGCCACCTAAGAGGAGGGGACTAGTAAAGCTGAATAGTCATCTTTTGCTTTCTACCAAAAAGCTTATGGCACATGGAAGTAAATGGAGTTGTCAGTCTAAGTTCAAGCTGTCACTCTTCCCCTTATAAATAATAGGAGAGGATTCTTAGAAATGTTAAATGTATGGAATTTGTAGTGATGAAAAAGATCCTGAAAGAGAATGAGAAAGAAAGCAAGGCTCGCTAGCAAAAAAGTATAGTAAGTGAAAAGGTTTAAAAAAAAAAAAAAAACAAACCAAAACACCAAAAAACAGAAACCACAAAAAAACCATAACACTGAAGACTTGTTGACTGGATCAAAGTATGCTTTAGGCAATATTAAACTGAAAAGCTTGATTGGTGAAAACCACTAAATGGTTAACCGCATATCTTAAAATTTTTTATGTCAGTAGCTAGTCTATTTTAAAGAGTTTATTTATCATAGCCTGACTTGCTTGTTCCGTACTAGAGTGTGTTGTGCTCACTTTTGTCATTGTCTCAGGGGTAAGAAAATACAGGCACTCTAAATGCTGGTCGATACAGTAGAACAGGCTTGGGTGTGTTTATCCTTTCATCCTAAGGATGTGGCAGGACTACATGCAGCCATACCAGAATCAGTTTGGAAACCACAGACTCAGAGCTCTGGCTATAGGCTCAGAGTAACATCTCAAGAAAAGGTGCCTACAGCAGATGGTACTCCAGAGGTACGTGCTGTGTTCTCTCTGTGTCCTGGTTGCTTGCTTAAGTGAAAGCTCAAGCTGTGGGATTCAATGCTCACTCATGTCATCTTTATAAGACTATGCTGAGATTACAATCCTCGGAACTGGAGTATATTAATAGTAGTATTTTACTATCTTCTTTTGGTGTTTGTGGGATAACAAAGCCTTACTCTCTTATTGAAGTTGTTCAGGTGATGACAAGCGTTTGCATTTCTGGCATTATTTTTATTTGAGTATTTTATCTATTTTGACAGTTTAATCTTTCATGTAGAAGCATTTTATTATTTTTATAAAGCAAAATGTCATTCTAAATTGCAGAAGGAGATAGCACTGTTTTGTCAGATGGTGAGCTTTTGGAAAGCAGTATTATCCTTTTGGGAAAAATTAAAGTTCTTAAGAATACTAACCTCATCTTTTTTTTGGCAAGAGACGTGCATTTTAGGATATAGAGCTAGCCACCAAAAATACTTAAGTCTATTTAGTAACAAATAAAATAGACTTAAGTCTATTTAGTAACAAATCTGTGTTTATAGTTTACAAAAATGCAGCATGTGAAATCAGAGAGAGAGAGAATGCCTGTTTCTGATTTTGCTCCCCTGTTAGACATAATGCGGAGGAATTGTGGAGGTTGCTTCATTTTACTAAAGTATCTTTTAATATAATAAAGGAAGCTGTGAAAGTACATAGGTTTTTTGTGTTAAAAGCTAATGTTTGAAATCCAGACAGGTGCTTTCAGTGCCCATCTGCCTCTTCTGCTTCCAGAAGCAGCAGGCTGTTGGGTCATGGCTGGGCTCCATCTGCCATACCTAGCGGTGCTGTGCGGCTTAACCTGGTCTGTTACGTGGACATGACTTCTGGTAGGCAGTACTGAGCAGAGACAAAAGGAGAGGAGGTCTTGATGAAAACCGTTTGTAGTTAGCAAAAATGCCTTTGTACAATTTGAACTTAGCAGAAGGGGAATAAGAAAAGTGTTTCGTTCAGTAATGCCAACCAGCAGGTAGTCCACACAGCTTGCAGAAGCAATTCCTCTGGATGCATATATATGGAACTTCAGCTCGCAGGGAGTACGTCTCCAACCTTAAAAGTATTTCTTTTATTTTTAGTTACCTATTTTGGTTACTGGAACTTTTCATTTTCCTTTTAAGTAACTTAAAAGAGATTAATTTTAAGTCAAGAACATAATTCAATATCCTGAACACTTCTGATGAATATATTCTTATCCTTTCCTTTTGTCTTTGCATGCATTTCCAGTTAAGATAATTAGCTAAGAAATTTATGTTAAAAAGAATCCCAGCTCCTGTATATGCAGTTACAACTGGTTTTGAAAATTAAACCTTGTTTTGATCAGATTTTTCTTCATGCTGGTTCCTTTTTTCTTTAGGGTGCAAAGGGAAGAGAAAGGGCGTTTTAAATACGGTTGAGGAGACTACATCAGAAAAATCAAATGAAGAAAAAGGGGACAAAGAGTAACTTGGATAATAAAATTCATGTCAAAAATTAGTGTTTCTTCAATATGTCTTATTAGGACAGCAAATCTTTCTCTATTGGAATACTTTTTGTGTTTTCTCCAATGTAGAGACGAAGCATGGCCCATTTCTTCTCCCTTCACACTCTTCACTAAGTAGTGAATGTATGTGGAACAACATTCCTTGCACTCATACAAAAGATTTTGTTTGAATTATCTGAAGCGCGTTTGTTGTGGTTTTGCTGACAGTGGCTGGGATCCTTCAAGCTGATTTGGCATGCTGCAGTGGTGGCTGTGTTGAGGAGTCAGAATTTTCCCAAAGCTTTTCCAGATAAACAGAAGACCAGGGACACTGAATGTCTCATCATTTCTTTGAAAGGACTCTTCATTCTTGGGAGTGGTATACAGGCTCCAGTTTCTTGGCTACAGCACAGAACAGAATTAAAAACTCAAGCAAATAATAGCCAAATGATTAAGATGGGAGAGAGTTTACAGTGTCATGTGCTTTTTGATATTCTTTCTTCCTGCAGGCATGTGCAACAGCTAGGGCATGTTCTGCAACGCTGGAGACAGGAAGGACTTGTTTAGATCCTGGCCTTGGTGACTGAATTCTTGGATAAATGGTTCATTTCCCAATATTTTTAATTAAAGCCTTCATAGTTTAGTGTCTTGGTATCAGTTGCTCTTGACAAATGCTTTGCCCAGGATGTAGAAGGGAAGGTTATTAATCGCCCAGCTGAAAATACCACTTTATCCTCAGTCAGAAAATAGTTTTCCCAGGTTTGCCAGCTAATTAGATAAGCCTGCATGTTTTCTTAGAGGTGGTTGTTAGTTTGTCTGATTTGGGGGGGGAGGGGAATGAAAGCACCCCAGTGTTTTGAAAAGAGTTCTTGGAAATCTCAAATTAAGGGTGTTCACACAATTCATCGCAAAATACAGTTTCTGACTGATTTAATTTAAAGCATCTTTGGTAGCTGGCAGCACTGATAATAAAGAACAGGAAACAACGTGCTGAATGTAACTCGAAAGAGCCACTGTTATAATGATTCCGCTCCTTGCAGGCTGACACTGTTATCTGTGAGGCTGAGAAGCAGCGAGGCTGTTTTTTGGGAACAGGATGATCTTTGTGTGCGGTGGTGAAGAAACCAGATCCTAGTGGTGCAGCTGTGCTCCAAGCCGTTAAACTGTGGACACATTGTACACTGAGGAAAAGGCAAAGTTAGGTTCCTCTCAGAATTTTAATCATAGTGCGAGAGCTCACCTTTGAGGACTGATCCTTAGATTTATTTATTGATGCGTTTTTGCTCTTCTACAATTTCTTGGTTGTGTTAGAGTATTCTGGTGTGAGGCAGAGTCTCACTTTCCAAAGATAGGATTTGTATGCAAAGTCTGCCTGATTTTATTTTTTATAATGGGAAATGCATATTGTAAGTAAAATCCCTATTGGTTTGTGCAATGTTAATTTAGTTCAATAATTTTGATAGTTATGGATTTATGTCTAACTTTGACTCTTAGGTCTGGGTGGTCTTTGGTCCTGCACAGTTCTGGAAAAGTCTCCCACATGCAGAAACATGACTCAAAATTTTAAGAACTGTGCAATTCTAAATGATGAAAGCATTTGTCTCATAGATCACTTCAAAAATTGTGTTAAAATAGTGACTTTTAGATGCTGGCAGAACAGAATAAAGAATTCACTCTTTTATTAATTTCAGTTATCTTGTATACACTTCTCCGCTTCTAAGATGAACAAGAATTTTTAAAATAGATTTGTAGTACTGATTTCAAAAATATATTAAATGCTTTTGTAAATGTAATGTCTGAAATAGGAGGGGGGAGATTCCAGAGAAGACAGATTTATATTTGCTTGAGAACAGCATTGAATTTTGAAGCTGTGTTTTTAATGTTGTAATCTTTGAAATGTTTTCTCACAGAAGATGGATGCTAAGGAAAAAATGTTTGTCTCTTTGGCTGCTTTTTTAGGCTCTAAAGCAACACAAATAGGTGTTTAAAATTAAATTTCTCCATTTTATTAGGTTCCCTTTCTTCTGCTTTTTTTCACCAAGATGGCGCGAAGTGTAATGGGGCCTTACAAAGATTAGGTTGGAATGCTGTTTATCCTTGTTTTATTATATGTTTTGTTGTTATTTCTATTACCATCCAAATGTCTTGGAGTATAAGAAATGCAGTCAGTTTAACTCCAGTTGTCATCTTAAACGAAAGCAAGGATGAATATTTCCATTCTTTACGTGCAAGGCCAATAGTACCCCCAGATGAGGTAGCGCTTCCATGGGGAGGTTAATACAGTGGCAAACGGTGGCTGCAGGTGCTGCAGGTAGGAGCTGGTACTAGTGACAAGCTGAAGCTGTAGCAAGCTCATTTCTTACCTGTCAATGGCAGAGGCTGATGAGCCATTACTTCTGTGGTGCAGTGAGCTGGCAAAATGGCTTTAGCAGTCTGACGTTGTCCATCGGTGAGCCCCAAGATTAATTGCAGAAAGTTGGTCCCATTCCTTCACTGTATTAATAGATACAGGCATGTGACGCTTCATTTACATATATCATGCAAAGTATGTGCTACCTTGTCTACTGAGGATATACAATTTTTTCTTCTGATTTTTTTTTTTTTTTAGTTTCTTTGTTTAATCAGTGCGATATAGTCTTTCTTACAAAATGAAAAGAGAAGACTCTTTTTGCCTGGAATTCTGAAATCTTCATGAAATAGCCATTAACAGAAATTTCACCTGGACACTTCTTTTGACACAAGTTTAAGTAACTGAGAAATGTCTTAAATTGCTAGGGATCTGAATGGGCCTTTCATCAGTACTTTGCTTTCAGAAATGAGCCTCAGAACTGTCTAATTAGACGTATTCTTGACTGACGAATTAAGATGACTGAACTGGCTCGTTATTACCAAGGATGAGTTCCTACAAAAAATTGCTGGTGCAAGGAGCTTCAGGAAGAGTTGTCTAGCAAGCAGGGAAAATTAATGCAGGATAAGGCTCTGGAATACAGAAAACCTGATGGAGCTGAAGGACAAAGAGAGCTTTGTGGCAGAGCCTGAAGTAAACCATAGAAAGGCATTAATGGGCTGTTTGTTTGGGCTTAAAATTACATATATTGATACAGGTCACTGTCTCAGATGGAAGCTGAGGATTGTGATACCTCTTTGGGTGTTTAATCTAAGATGTTAGCAATGCTAAATAATGATCCCTGCATGTTAAATGAAGAAATGTTGGTTTTGTGATGTAGAAGTCCTTTCGCTTTTGCTTATACTTAAGTAGGAGAAGTTATTGGTCTGAGCTTTCCATCTTGGACCATACGAAAGTTGTAGCTGTTGTTTCAGTGTATGCATTGAGATGTTTTTCAATCAAATACTTCCCTAATACCCACAGTCACTCTGCAGCATGTTCATGTGGAGTCTGCTGTGTTGGCTGTGGAGCAATTGCTTTTTGCAACGATTCTGTACGTCAAACAGCTGCGTATCCATGATCCTTTCTTCTTAACCATGTAACCTTTAAAAGATGTTTCATGCAGTGCTTCACGTGGTTGTTCATTCTCCCCCACCACCTTGAGCTGACAAGTAATGTGAGATTTGTCTTCTGACAACAGAAAGGGCCAAAGCAAAACCTAAAAAACAAGTGGTATGTGAGTAGGAACAGAACTTTTTGCAATAGCAAGCTGCAAGCGATGTTGCTCCTGAAGCTTTAAAATATCTCCTTGTATGTATTATTGGTGTTACAATGTCAGTCTACATGCACTTAAAAGGCAAAACAAAACCAACCCAAAAACAGATTTATGTATAAATTTTTCTGTATTTCAGTCTGAAGCTTTCTTACATATGGAATCAAAGCTATATTGATAACTTCACTAACTTTTTCTAAATGTTAAAGATGTGAGGGTTTCACTCCAGTAAGAATGGCTGGATATTCTTTAGGATGCTCAAAGTGTGTGGGAACTGTTGCAGAGCAGAGGAAAGGATTGTTTAATTTATTATTTTTCTTACTCAACTAGAAACCAGAATCATTTTCAGATGTTCTACAATTTCATGAAGAATAAACTAGCCTTAGTGGAAGTCTCGCCATAGGTGGCAAACTATAAATATCACTTATCCTGAAGAAAGAGGGTTTTTTCTTCTGCTGCTGCTTTCCCTCCCCCTTAGGAATTCAGTGTTATTTGAAAGTCATCTTGGGTCAAAAGAAAAATGTTAAGGAATCAGAATTAATGGTCTCAGTGCAGGAGGCTATGAAGGAGAAACTAATTAACAGTTTAGGGTGGCTTTCCATAGAAATGTGAAGAAAGCAAAACTTTAGTCTCAGGTGGAGAGTGAGCACGCCTCTTCAATAGCACAAACGGGATAAAATGTGTGTACCAAATTTGTGTTAAATGCTGATGATAAGACTTCTTTGACTCTGAGACCCTGTATGCTACCAGTTCCACAGAAAATTCCTATTTATCCTTGCATTACGTGCATTTATTTGTGCTACTACTATTGGAGACACCCTCGCTACTTTATTTTCTTCTTTCCCACTGCATGCTTGTCTATTTTACAATATTGTTTGTTTGGTCTCATTTTGGGGCTCTTTTTTCATGACAATATGATGAAAGCATTTCATTTCTGTTTTTACACAAATTTAATCCTTGCTTTGGGTTCATAGGTGTGTATCTATCCTAGTGATTGTAGCTTTCTGTGTGTGGTTTAAAATTAGATGATGAGGTGTTCAGGAGAAGAAACCAAACATCTTTTCTAGGTTTGTAAAATGCTTAGCTGAAAAAAAACACATGAATTAATATTTATGGACAAATGCTTGTGTGGCATGCTAGGTGAAGAACGCACAGATAAGATAAAATAAAATAAAATACATGCAGTGTCAGTTTACTGAACATGAAGACAGCATGATGAACTAGAAGTTTATCTTGCAGAATATGAGATTAGAAGTGAATAGATCTGAAATGCATTTTAAACCAGGGCAAGATCTTAAATGATCTATCAGAAGGTGTGGATTTGCTAGTGTTTGGCTTTTTTTATTTTTCACAAACAAGGCGCAAGAGAAGATGAAAATAAGGGCAGAATCTGTTGCTTGGTACAGGTTTTGTGAAGGAAAATGGAAGTTACAGGGCAAGTGCTGCACGATTTAGCTGAGCAGAAAACGTCCATCTTTTTTCTATTTGTGGCTTTAGCTAAAACATTAAAAACTAACTGTAAAATAAAAAGAGGTGTTGAAGGTTGGTTTTGTGTGTGACAGTTACTACAAAGCTTGCTAAGGTACTGGAGTGTATCTTTTTTGAAGGCTGAGAGGGAAAATAGCTGGTTTGCTATATTTTTAAGATCAGCTTGAGCCTCAATTAGAGTAGTTACGGTAGAGTGTAATCTGCTGCATCTGGCTATTCCCACATGTGAATTTAAAGACTGGAACTGTGCTCAGTGAGTCAGAGGAGAGCATCCCTCAAAGAGAGGAGCTGCTCTGACGGCAGGGCAGGGGGCTAGACAAGACTGAGAAGATAACAGCGGCTTCCTCAATCTGATGGCATTGCTTGTAACGGTATCTGGGTGAAGTCTCCGAGAGAAGCTGTAACACATCCCTGGGGTGCGGGCGAGTAGGTTATTTGTCAGCTGTGGGTATCGGAACAGCTGACTCCTCACCATGCCAAACAGGATTAAACAGATTGACACTCTGGGATCGCTTCACTCAGTAAATCCTACCTACTGCGGCAACGGGGAGCCAGGTGGCTGTAAATACTGGATCCTGGATTTAGGTACAAATATGTGCAGTAGAGATAATGGGCTGGGAGGAGGAAGGTTGGTTGGGGAATGTTTTCAAATCATAGTAGTTTGGTAGGATGCTTTCTTTTCTCCTCCTCTCTCTCAGCCTCTACTCTTCACTCCCTCTGACCCCAGTCAAAAAATGCAGAGAATAACAGAAAGGACCTGTATGGGAAAGGGAGCAGTTATGGAATGAATCTGCCCTGTAAACTACTGGGATGCTGTACTGTAAGCTCTTTCAGAAAAAACATGAAAAATGCATGTGCTACTTTTCTCTCTTTTTAATTGAACTGTAGAAATGAGAAATTGTAAGTCTTGCTCTGTGAAATGTTACTAATTGTAGTAATTTGTTCTAACAGCTTAGCAGAAATTTTCTTAGAATGTTGCTGCTAAACCAAAAAAATAGATTGTTTAATCTCTGTTGCTTCTGTTCAATTATTGTTGAGAAGTAATGTTTTTGGGAATAGAGCTTGAAAAGGAAGGGTGGTTAGGAGATAAATTGGTCTGTGTGAAATTTATGTAGATACTTCATTGATTCTGAAATGTAATATGGAGGAAAGCTATGCTGTTTCAGTCTTGACTAGAGCAGCACATAGGTTAGGGTAGGGATGTTCATGTTAAACTCAGGTGTTGCTGGGTCTTCTCCTCACTTGTAATTTTAACAGGAAAGAATATTTCTCCTTGGCATTTGGACTGTTGCTGTAGAACAAGTTCGATTCTCATACATAACAGTGTGAAATGTTTGCAGGACAAAACAGTGCTAACCTTCAGTGTCTGGAGCTGATGCAGCTGTTGGGATGCTTCTTTTTCAGAAGCAAGTTGTTTGCAGATAGGTTCAAGTCCTACATACCTGTTGCTGTATGCTGTGTGTATACGCTTAAAATAAGCAGCAAAGGGCAAGTTACAATCTTAGTCATTTGTTGGTATGCTATGTGCTGTTATGGATGGACTGAGAGGAGAGGGAGGATGGCAGAAGGATTGCAAACATGAAGTCAAGGGTGTAATGGAAAGTAATCTTATAGGGGACATCTGCAGATAGGGTTGCATGTCAGTGGGATGGTAGTAACTCTCCGTAGTTCCTCGAAAGATAAAAGGGCATCAGAGTACCAGCCAGAGGGGTTAATGTTAGCAGGCTATTATTATCTCTGATGGCAGCTCTGTTCTCAGAAAGCTGCTCCGTAGCCCCCAGTGCTGCACAGTCGCTTCCTACAACAACAGTTATTACAGTTTTTATAAGTAAATAAGTACAGAGTGTCTTGGAGATAGGTGGAGGTGAAAGGGGTCGATTACAAATAATAATTGATAGGCAAAATGCTCTGCAGAAAAATAACAGCAAGTGCTCACCGAGAGCTGTGACTGCTTAGTCAGCTGGAGGTCTGTTAATGGCATGGCAAGGGTCTTTTCCCCTTTCTGTTGTTTTGCGTTATCCTGTCTTTGCCGGAGCTTATTTGCTTCATTTTTGAACTCTTGTTGCTGCAGTGGTTAGTCAGGCTCAGATCTATCTGTTTGTTACTTCTAAAGAATTTTTAGAAAACATGTTTTATAAAGTGCTGGGTGTAGTCAATGCCACTCAGCGAGATGCTTTCCGTTATTACCATGAATTAAGATCAAGGCTTGTACAAAGTCTTGTTTGGCAAGCATACATGATTTCACAAACATTCTTCATTGTTCTCTTTCTGTTTCTTAAAAACAGATGTCCATGTGTACAGACCATGTTGTAACAAGGCTCAGTGGCCTTTCATAGCAGGGGAACAAAGCTTACTTGCATGCCCCGGTATGACTGTAGCTGTGTCATTTCTTGAACTAGAAAGAGTAAAACTTGTATCTGTAGTATTACTGGCCACTGCAAACTTAAAACTGGTAATTTGAGATTTACACTGGATATTCAGAATGTACTTGAGTGCATAATTGCATTAATAGAAAACTTCAACTGGGGCTTCGAATTTGCTTAAAGAATTTTTAAGGGAATAAAAAGTTTGGTTTATTCTTCATTAAAATGTTAGAGTACATGCACAATTAATTATGTAGTCCTGTTTAGTTAAACAATCTGAGTTTTTCCTCACTTTTTCATGAACCCTGAAAGAGAAGAAAATGCGTTCAGATTTAGAGAGGAAGGGAATAGGGCTTTCAGTAATGAATTGGCAAGAAACTACTGAAATTAATAAATAAGTATTGTATTTTTGCCTTTATCTGACTCAAGTTGGAGAAAGCAGCGGTGATGGTAGGAGGAAACTGATTCTCATGGTAATTCCACCCATTTCTATGACTTAAAAATGCTCTGTGTTTGAGACAAGTGTGGATAAATATCGAAGTTGTTTATGGTTGTCTGGCTGGAGAAAGTGTTCAACAGTTTCAGTCTGTAACTGAATACTGGAAATAATAACATCTTTTTTCAGTTACCTTATGAGCTAGAAGAAACAATAGGATGTATGTGTTTCAGTCCCTGAGTAGATGATGGGACTCTGTATTTCACTTGGGAAATTTGAAAGGCAAATCTCCTGGATGAAATCTGGGGAATAAATCTACAAAACCAAAGTTTATCCCGAAGTTATTAACCATCTGGGGGCTGGGTTGGAGGAGGAGAAGCGGTTGCAGAAGTAGAGAGAGTTCTCATTTGGCTTTGAAGAAATATATTTATTCTATGTGCAATAGGTTGCTTAAAATAATGTATGTGAGTCAAACTAGCTTTCTTTTTCCTCTTTCATAACATTTTATGGTATATCAAGCCTCAGAAATAATTCATCCATAAAACAGGATGCTTTTACTATAGTGTAATTGTTAGCAAATGGTGTCCAAGAGAGGATAAGAGGTCTCCGAGGACCAGACTCAGAGGATGCAGTGGGAGAGTCCAGTATTACTAATGGGTTGGTGTAATTCTTGGCGTAGATCCACATCTACACTTTGAAAGTCTATTCTTTTAGACTACAGATGGAAGCTGTTAACTATGTGCTGTGTGTGCTTTTCCATCTCCACCAAGAGCATGCAACAGAAATCCTCCTGAAACTGAGCTCATTTATCAGCTATATAGTTACATATGCAAAGGTGCTACTTTCCTGACCTGTATGTCCTTCCTCCATGTTCTCGCAGCATGGCTTTGTAGAATCCTTAGGCTGAGAGGATTCTGCAAGAGAGTAAACCGAAGGTGCCATTTCTTGGTTAGTGAAAACTGAACTATGTGTCAGATACTGCCAGCTTATTCACCCTCTGCTTGCACATGGGATCCAGCTGTTTTCTCTTGCGTCAACACCAGCAATCACACTGGCAGCCAGATCAGGGAGTTGATCTGGCAGAAAATGCTATACTCCTCCTTCGTTCCTCTCCCAGGATAAATGTTTTCAGGTGCAGGAACTTACCCAAGAGAGACACTGATGTCCTTTCATAAGTGCCATCTTTACTTGTGAACCTAAGATTTGAGGCTCAAGTGGTTTTTTGCTCTGAGTGAGCTGATAAGATCAACAGTTATCCATATTTTCATCTGAACTACTCATTTTTGTCTCCTATAATTTGGATACATCTTTTCAGTAACTGGAAACTGCCATAATTTCATTCATGTAGCTCTCAGGTGGGTTACTTGCTTTGTGAAATAAGACAAGATTGAGAAGCAGAGCAGATCAGATGTGTGTGTGGAGTTAGCCCCAGGCAGCCTTCTGCCTCTGATCCTTGGGAGTCTGCTCTTTCCACTGCAGTGCTGTCCTCTCTGACCCTGTGCAAGTACTGCGTGAAAACAGGGTCATTTCAAATGGGCTTGTTAGCCCCGTCTCCTTTTCAAACCAGCTTCTAAGCTCCTAGATTTAAATATATTTTGAAATACGTAAAAGGAAAATGCTCTTCTGAAGGAAATGTAGTAAGGTTTATAATGCAAACTTCATGTAATAAGGACTTGTAACTCCATTTCTGTAATAAGAAAAAAAAATGTTTAAGCATTTCTGGATTTTGCTAAGATTACAGTATTCCTTTGTATCAGTAGTGAAGCATATTCAGCATGTTAAGTAGTGAAGAACTTCTAAATTTAGCTTCAAACAGACAATGGGAAAATGAGTAGTCAATACCAAGAAGGCTTCCCAGAGACAGACACCAGAAGGCATATTGATAAAAGTTTGAAAAGAAGGGTAGAGTTTGATTTCACACCAGTGCCCCTTTACCTCCTTGTCACATCTCTCAGAGAATACCTGTAACTAAACATCTGATGCATATAGTTTTCTGTCATGGTCAAAAGTCTGTATTGAATGGATGGGCTTAAACTGTTCAAAACAGAACTGCTTCAACTCATAGTTCAACTTAATTTCCCTCTTGCTATGTTGCAGCTCTATTTTAAATGAATTACTTCAGCAAGGCAGCAGCATAAGAATGAGCTATCACCTTACATAATGAAAGTTTCCTCTAGGTGCTCATTGTGAGACTAGTAATGAGCAATGTGTTCATAATCTGCCTTTGAACATGGCTACAAGCAGCTGTGACAATCCATTAAATTTGCTTGTCTAGGCTTGCGCTGATTCTCTCCTTAAGTGGAGGTAAAGAGAAGAACGGAATTTAGGGTGGTATAAGTATATTCTATCCTTCTTTGAAATGACAACGTCAGTAATGCTAACCATCTTTCCCCGCAAAGGTTAGTTTTCCTTATAGAGGATGGTAAAGTGTGCTTATTAAACCACTTAGCTTTTTTTTGTTTCCTTGCATTTGAACATGGGATTGGACACCTCCAGTCAGTCTGCTTGAATCAGTGGTTAAAAAAACCCAACCACCCAACACATCCAACTACGTGGGGTAGTTTGCCCTAAGAAGAGGTCTTCATAGAAATCAGCTGTCTAGATGCATTGAATGAAATGCTGGGGACTGGATGAGAAGAAGAAATGTTTTTTTTGATAGAGAAAGAAATAGAAGCTAATTCAATTCCGTACCTTGTTTCCTCCAGATAACTTATTTTCCCCCTAAATTTAGGCTTATAGTTGAGTCTATAACTTAAAAAGGTGTTTTATTGTAGCAGCAATTACTGTTGTGCAGAAGTTGTTATTGCTGCAGATTCCTCCCCGCCCCTGCTATGTGTCTAAACAAAGCAAATAATAAGCATTCTATTTTATGGCCTTCAAAATAAGTTTTTTTTTGCTCTTTCCCTTTTTGTTTCCTTTTGATTCCTACTTCCAAACCAATTTTAGGCAGCTCTCCCATGTTCCTGTCACATCATTTTCGTGTGGCCACTTAGGTAATACTTGATGGATGGGAGCGAGGCATCAAGATTTAGATGACTGGGTGGACAAGGCAGTTCATGACATCTCCTTCCTCCTGAGCCTTTATCAGGAATAATTGAAGGAAATAACAACAGAAAAGTTTCATGGCAAAATGTAGCTTTTTTATTTTTGTGTGATGCAGGCTTGATCATACCAAAGAAAATTCAGCAGTGCATATGTGATTCCGGAAGAGATTGTAATCAAGTTAACGAGCATCCAATGATGGATTCCATTTTTACTATTCAGTGTATTTGAATTGCACTTTGGGATAAGGTGTCACATCTTCCATGAATTTGTCATTTGCTTGGTTTAAAATACCAAGGGGTTATCGTTCCCCTTTTAACTAAGCCTTAATTCAAGATTGGTGAATTTGTGGAGGAGTATTTTCCTTGTGCCTAATCCCTTAAGATACTTCATCCTGAAAAGGCATCTCTGCAGAAGTTTGGCATTATGACTTTCAATTGCTATCTGCTAGTCAACCTTGACTGTGAGTGTTATAAAAAATTACATTTCCAGTGTGACAGACCTTTATTAAAATCATGTGTGCTCTCCTTGCATTGCTCAGGTTACATTTCCATCTGAAGACAAAAAGTTTAAAACCAGTTTGGTTTCCAATCACTGTCATCTAAGTCTGCTCTTGATAATGTAGTTATTGAGGTGGGATTGAGCTGGGAGGAAGTTGTCTGTCATCACCTACAGTCATCTAGTTACACGGTGTGGAGGCTGAAAGTGGTGGCATGGCTGCAAGGGCCTGACTCTGCTCTTAATACTCAGGTAATGTGTGCACTGAAAAGGTCAACATTTTACAACACAAAGCAACGTTAGTACTGTTTGTTTCTATCACTATCACTAGTATCAATTCATTGGATAAAGAGTAAACACCTTTTTTTATAGATAGGAATTTTGGAGGACCTGTTTTTGTCACTATTTTAGCCATTCCATCTTTCCTCCCAATTCCTTTAATTACTCTCTCCATTTATTTTTTGAGGGCTACAGCAGTATAACATTTGGAAAGAGAAAATGACCAAAGTTATTGTAATACTGCCAAAGCTAAACAATATATTATTATTAAGCTTATGGCAGAGTTCCTAACTTGAGATTGATATGTTTGTACAGCTGTTGCTAAAGCTGTGGCTCCAAACAGTCACTAGTTGTTCTAATGAGCTCTTCTGCTTTGAATCGAGAGGATGGAAGAAAAGAAAAAAAGACTGTTAAAATTGCTGTTGGATTAGTATGTGTATTTAGGTTAACATGTAACCGCAGTAGGTGAAGAGAAGAGGAAACAAGTATTTTTTTAGTATAAGTAGTCTAATAACTTGAGGGTTTAAACAAAAATTGATTAATTTTTTTATCATCTGTTCTTGTAACTCAATATTAGCACCGTGTACTTTCTCTTTAAATTTGTGAAATTTACTGATACCCTTGAAGATATGCTTAGCAATTATTATTCGTTTCTACCCTTTGTGTTTCCAAGTATGTTAGACCCTTGTCATGTATTCTCTTTCTAGAGAATTTTTGGAGGTTTTCTCACGTCTTAGAATTTTTTAAGGCATTTGGAGAAGTGAGAGTAAAATAACATCTACTTTCATCTTCTCCTAGAGGCCACTCGTTTGTAAATATATGGCAGAGGCTATACTTGCTCAATTTTTTTTGTACTTCTGGACAAAAAAAAAGTAATGTCAGCTCAGCATTTTATGCTGATTTCATGTATGATTGGTTTTTGTCTTCATAATTGTGAAGCTTGTTTTTATCACTTATGTAAGGGTGGTGGAAGCTAATTTCCTCCCTATCTGTGTATATATTCTCAGTTTCAAAAGTGCACCAGTAGATCTGGGTGTCCCCTATTTCCTTTTGAGATCAGACTTACTCGAACTCGCTTGCAATAACCTACTTAATATGCAGCCTTTTTTTGGAGTAGTGGAATATGTTTAAAAATTCATGTAGGATAAATTCCTTCCGTTGGGATGCTCTGTGTTGTTGAGCTCCTGCACAGGGAAGCGTGGCATGTGTTGCTTTAAATAACATCTGAGATCGTGATTCTTCCTAGTGTGATTTCTGCGGGCTTGCTTCTCTCCCTCCCTTCCCCCATGGCTTTATCTGCTTTCAGTAGAGCTGAGGACTTGTTGGATGCATTATTTTTCCCTTTGGTTGGCTGTTCTGTCATCTATATTGATTTGGATGTTTTTGTTTCCTATCTGTTCCTATCTTTCTCTTCTGGACTAATGCACACAGTGTATCACATATGCTGCTGCCCTGCTTCAGAGCTGCATTTCTAGGGCTGTTGTTGATTTTTATCCATTTCCTAGAGAAGAATTGGTTTGCAGCAAAAATTAAAGTAGTAGATGATAAAACCCTACAGCTCAGTAACAGATGGGTGAAATGGATTGGGCAGTTACCTCGATTAAAATCTGAAACTGCTTATCGCAAATCTTGTCGATGTTGGTTCCCATTCGTGGTGTGTGACATACAGCTCTTCGCCAAGAGCAGCGCCACATCTTTGCTGCTAACATCACACAGCATGGCTCTTCAAAAGTAGGTTGCACACAGCATGCATGAGACAAATAGCTTGTCAACAGCCGGCAAAACTCTGTCTAGTGTCTTAAGCACCAGCGCTGCCTATGAGGCCCAGGCCCAAAGCTTCTGCCTTCACACTTTTCCTTCTTTGGCTCAGACCTCACTCCTCCCCACCAGCTAGCTGCTTGGTTTTGTCGAAGGCGGGGGGTGCTGTTACTTAGTTGGAAGGAAGCTAAGGCTGCCAGCTCCCACTGCTTCATCTGCTATTTTGTGCCCTCAACCAGCTTCTTGGGCTGAGATCTTGAACTAACGAGCAGCAGCGGTAGTGGGGAGTAGGCTGAAGGCATGGGGTTGGGAGAAGCTCTGTTACAGCTCAGCCTGGCCTGGAGGCAACGGCCCTGGGTCTGAAGCACGGTCATTCCTGGCATTCACTGCTCCTGTTGTGTCCTGTCTTCTGGAGGGAGGAATGGATGGGCCGTGCCTGATCTTTTGCTTCAGTCACCCTGAAGTAGCTGTGTATTGCTCATGCCAGGCATCTGGCGAAAATAGCATGTAAAGAAGACTTTTAATAATATACATGACTCTATATTAAAGCTCCAGAACACCCACACTTTGAAAATGGGTGATGTAATTGAGACTTTGTGGAACATCCCAGTGAGAAATGATCTTAAAGTCTGCTGTATGTATTAAAGGGAAACATGGAAATTACATTGGTGCTTTCACAACTATTTAATTAAAGAAGGTTGTCACCTTAGTATTCTTAATTACATGGTATGTGTCAGCCCCTATGAAGGAGTTAACCGTATGTAACTTAAATCTGCCAGTGCAAATCTTTTCTATTATAACTCTGCACAGCAAATAATGTTATGTGCTCCTTCATGGTAATGTAAAATGTCATAAATCAGGAGGCACAGGGGAAGTGCAAGAGATAAGTAACTAACTGATGGCCCCAGTTGGCCCAAAGAAACTCACTGGAGATTTGTGCACGAAAAGGAGAAAACGTTGCCTGAAAATTTGAACTTACGTAAAAGCATGCAAGCCCCCGTGCAGTTAGTGCTTAGTAGAAAGACACCTTGTCTTCCAGAGGGAGATAATCATATTAAAATGATCAGGGCACTTGCTTTGATCTGTAGAGAGATGAGAGGGTGGCTCAGTGATGTAGACTGAAGACTTGACTGAGAAAGTGCTAAATGACATAGATGTGTCCTGCAAAGCACATGGATGTAGCTGTCTTTAAATCTGAGCAAAAAGAGTGGAGTTAAGATCAAGACGTTGCCTGTTAAAGTGTAAGCTGTGTAAAGAAGCTGAGATTTAATCTCTTAAAAGCTTGTGGTTTTCACAAACTGTGAAACTAAACTTCAGCAGTGTGATTAACTTTTAATACTTCCTACTTGTGACACAAAATATATTTGTCTCCAGAAATAGGAGAGAATAGCAGCTTCTTGCAAAGAACAAAATGCCCCACAAAGTCTTGTGCTTGTAGTAATATCCAAGATTTAGGTTTGGGGTTTTGTATCCCTGTGGTCTGAATTCCAGGGAGCAGGAACAAAACTAGCTCTGTTAACCTGGGAAAGTTAGGGGTTTTTTTCCCTGGCGCAGTATCATGCCTTCTTCCTGCTTTAAAAGAAAAAAAAAAAAAGTGAGAATACAAAACTGTCTAGCAGTTGTAAGAGGAGGATTTTTTTTTCACATATAAATTTTGTTGGTGTTTAGCTCCTAGATAGCAGTTGATGTGTTCACAGCTCTCTCTGTGTGCAAGCTATAATGCATGTGAAATTATTTAAGTATTTAAATGTAAAACTTTGATTTTACATTTATAAGGTAGGAAGGCAGGAAAGGATATTAAAAAAAAATAGTAATAAGTGACTAAACCCTTCAGGCATATGCCACCAATTTTCTGATTCTAATGAAGTGTATTCTTTTTGCCCTCAATCAGAGATTGTCTTCATTTCTTTCTCTACTGCAATTGCAAATATGTCTGTTGGATGACTTTTCTCAATTTCAGAAAGAGCTTTGGAAGTTAGTGAGGTGACAGTGTCTGTCTTGGGCAGAGGGGTTTGTTTGGGTTTTTTTTTCATTGCAGACATGCATGTGGGGCAGCTTAGTATCTCATTAAGAGAAACTGAAGAGTATCTACCCTCAAGCTTGGAGTTCCAGTCTATCTGGTATTAACACATTCAGCTTTTGATGACTTGGGAGACAATTATTTAACACATTTAAATTCAAGTGCTCTGGACTAGTGTCTGTATCAGTCAAAATGAATACAGATAACTCATTAATCAGGGAGGATATACTAAGGAGTTGATCTCTTTGTCCATTCGCACACTGAAAATGCCATAAATAAATGCCATAAAATGTATGTCAGCGTAGTGCGTAACTTGAAATAAAAGGCAGGCAAGGTTTGCTGACCGGAGATGAAGAGTGGGTGTGTTTGTTCCACTGCAAACACAAATGTGACTGAAGGATTTTTTTTTTATTTATTTATTACTAGCTTTCTGCGTTTTGTGTTTTGTGGGTTTTTTTTTTTTTTCAATAAACTAGTTTCATTAAAATCTCTACATCATAAGTGAAACTCATGCTTCCCAAAGAGCCTGGTGGAAGTTCTCCACTTGCAAGCCTGATAAAGTTCAAGCTGCGTTGTCTTTAAATAGTAACTGCTTTTACGGTGGCTTGTTAAAGTTGAAACACGTCTAATGCCTTTTGATGTATATTCCCGTATTGGTTTACAAAAAAAAAACAACGCGGTGAGGGTAGTCTAAAGAAGATACCCAGTAGGAGAGAAACGAAATTCCTGACACGTTAAAAAGTATCTGAATGGTCTTGTACGTGGCAGATTGATAGCCTCTTACTTCAAAAGCAGTTCCCTGGCAGAAACTGTGCGTGTGTGTGTCCGCGAATAAAATAAACCTTGCACTCTCTTTTCAGGCTTTCCCCATCTTGTTTAATAGCAAATGCTGACTGCATACACGGGCAGAGTTTTATGGGCTTTTGTCATTAAGTGCTTGTAAAATATTTTTGTTTTCTCTGATAGTATGTTGACTTGTCTCAGACTGGGGTGTGTTTATTTGTGGGTAGGTACAGTCTTGAGAGATCACTGAACTCTAGCTGTTTTCAATTTACTTATTAAACTTGCAAATGCATCAGTGTAGATCTTGCGCCCTGCATTTGGAACCACCAAACAGCTCTTGTCCCCAGATATTTGTTTCATACCTGCATCAAATCTGACAGTTCAGGTGGTTAGTTGCCCTGTGCGATGGGTTTTGTGGGCTCTTGCAGTGGTGGTGTGACACGCTAGTTGTGGTTACTAGTTTTGCTTTGCTTCATTTTTCACTCCTTGCCCCACCCCTCTTTCATAGTGGTGAAATGTCTTTAGTTTTGGTTTTGCAGCATTTTGTGTTTAGAGGGTGTGAAGCAGGCATCAAACAGACTCGGTTTGATTCCCTAGGTAAAGTAGCGAGGTTTTTGTAGCCCCTTGCTCTCAAAGTAAATACTGAAACTCTAAAAACAGCGACATGGAAATAGTTAATGTGAAGCAGAGTCTTTCAAGTCATCAACTAGCTTAACGTGGCTGATTTTTTTTTTTTTGGGGGGGGAAACAGTTTATTAATCACAGATGTGCATGTTTCTAGTGTTAAGAAAGCTGGGACTAGAAGGGAAATTTCCATTTCCCTTCCAATTTCAAAAATTTGCCTGTACATTGGAGGTAACTTTATCTTCTAGTTTGAGGGGGTCAGAACCCGTGCTGCCTGCCCTTTCTCTTTAGCTTGAAAAATATATTTATGGACTCTCAGTGAACTCTCTGACCTCACCACCAGAGCAACATATGTGGTTTTTGCTTTGAGAGAAATGGCCGTTAAATGCCTTCTTTTCTTATTATGACTATGAATTAGAAAACAAATCCCATCCATTAGGCTTTTAAAAAATACTTTATTGAATTACAAAGCTGAGACTAGTTGAGGGAATAGTAATTTCATTAAATTTGATGGTTTCTTGTTGAATTGGTGTTGCTCTGTGTTCATTATATGTGTGTTGGATTTTTGTTCCCAAGATGGCCATCTGTTGCATTTATCTTTTTCTAAGAGGGAATCTGACACTCGCTAGAAAGTTTACTGTACTTGAAACACAGTTGAGGTTAGCATACCCCAAATTTGTTCCATCTGTTTTGGTTGTAAAAGTCCATGTTGTTCTTGGTTTAATTTTGAACACTCGTTTTTCCTCTTAGCATATTTTAGTGACAAAATATTCTTGAGCAACCCTAGGAAAACAATTTGCTATGTAGTCATAAAGGAAACAAAGCCAATTTAGTGTAAACAATCCCAAGCATAGTAATCAATCAAACCAAGTCTGTATCCCTAATTTTATAGATAGTAGTAGTATGTAGTGATGGGGCAGGGGGAAATAAGACACACCCATGTGTCTGTTCTCGTAGTGAAGATGAAAGGTCTTTCTGTGCTCTTGAAAATGCCTGTATCAGATATTGATGTTCCTGAGTGTTTGGATCTGGCAACACCTCTACAAAAACATGAGCTTGAGCACCTAGGTTTTTTCATGACTGTGCTATAGGATTGTAACTAATCTCCTGAGGAAGGCAGATGGGAATAAGAATTGGAGAATCTGGACTCCTGTCAGCTGGGATGGGATGGGAAAATGGATAGTAAAAGGTCTCATTGGGAAAATACTGGGATGGAGTATTTGTAGTGAGTATTAACATTGACCTATGAGGCTGTAGGATGTTTTCTGCAAATTTAAGGAGAGGTGAAAAATCAGGTCTGATCTCTGAGGAAGCTAGTGGGTTGGTATTCCATTCAGGTTAACAGTGGTGATGTTAAACCTCTTTTTTGTTTGGTTCACTTTGGGTTTTTTTTGACACCTTCTAAAATAAAATTTTATATTTAAGCTGATGCTTTTATGGCAATGCAGTATTTTTTCTTCATTTTAAGATTTTCCTTCTCCCCCAGTGCTTTCATGCTTTAAAGAGCAAAGAGGAACAGTGTTCTCATTTTGATGTACTACTTATATTTTGTCCACTTTTATGATTCCCTGAAGCCCTAATAATTCTTCAATAAGTACTTCGTATTAAATCATGCAGAAGAGAAGATGAGAAGCAGTTACATGCTGCACGCCAAATGAAAACTAATGTTGTGTGGGAGGATATGGCTAAAGTATGTTCTGTGAAACATGTCTGGCTAACATTGTTTTGTCTCTTAGATCCTCTCCACTTGAGAGGAGTGGACATAATTCCTCATGCTCTCTTCCCTCCTCCTGCCCACAAATTCTTGGCTGACTTGGGTTAAGAGTAGGAGTGGTAGAGCAAAAGTGTAGCCAGACAAAAATACTTGTCTCCCACAGTTTCAGGGGCTCTGCATTGTACTATTTAGTTTTACAAGAAATTTGGTAGTTGATAAGTGTTGAATGTCAAAAGGATGGGTGAGAATTTGAGGAGGTGGAGCACAGGGTTTATAAATTGAGTTTATTAACTGCAGGCATGTTACATGCTTAAGGATAGGCATGTTTATGTAAAAGTAGGTCTTACGCAATCGGTTACTCCACCACCACACTGCCTTTTTCTTAGAAAGGAGTAATTGTAAGGGAAAGAAATGCAACAGATACAAAAATACAAAACAGTACATGGTGAACTTCTGCAAAGGCTTAATTGTTTGGGTTTTTTTAATAAACAAGTGAATGTGCTGTACTTTATTTATGTGGAAGGAACTTGTGTGAACCGTTACGGGGACAAAAAATATCTACAAATGAAAGAAAAACTTGGTTGAGTGATTATAACATCTTTAAACTTGGGAGTCTTGAAAACAAAGCATTTAGTTTGTTCTTAAAGAAACCTGTTTACAAGAACACCACCAGCACTGTTTTCTCCTCTTCTGTGTTCCATTAGCAGAGTGCCAGAAGGTAATTTATTGAAATACCTGTCAGCTGATATTTGCTATGATTTCTGAAACAAGGCATCTGATAAAAATTAAAAGATGCATGATACAATAAAGGTAAAGTTGAGTTTGGTGAAGGAGCAGTCAAACTAACTTCTTCTGGAGGTTTAACAGGAGATTGTTTGGATTCCTGTGGAGAGCTTGCACATGGTTGCGAGTTTTGTTTGGAATTTTTTTAATAAGCAGACCACTTTTTTTTTTTTAATAAAGTAAAAAAATCTGTCATGATGTGGATGCTGATGCCTAGTAGGCTTGCTTTTCTTACATGTGTACTGAGGACCCTTAAGCAGTAATCCAGGGGCCTTGAGGGATACTCAGATTGCAAGCTGAAAACCATTGTTATAGATAATTAATTTCTTCCTTACGTTGCCTGCTTCAACAAGAAAATAATATGGTAATTCTGTAGCACGGCTATCCCAAGATTTAGAGACAAAGTCAACTAGTGTAACTCTGCATCTGCTTTTTGGTAGTACCAAAAGCTTAAAGCCTTGAAACCAGGTTAAGTTTCCTTACCTCTGTGCAGCACAGCTACAGCTGGAAGATAATTCTGTAGATGAATCCTGATTATGGGTGACTTGCTTGAAAGTGTTAGCAACTAGATTGTTGGACTGCAAGTATGCTTTGTAAAGTTTGTTTATCTTCTGCTTTAGGGAAACATGGTGCAAGTGGTGGTTAACAGCAATTATTACTTATGTGTTCGTACTTTATAAGCTACAGGAGTTACTAGCATCACAGCTGGCGTATCTTAATGGTCACGTGCCATCTGGGTTTTATTAGAATAGAGAGAAATCCTGACAAATGGCCGGATAGATCACAATTTTGGATTCCAAGTAAAGGATGCCCTTTTTGGGACAGCTTGAACAGTGAAGGAAAAATCAGAAGTTCTAACTTACACATTTTATGTCTCTTTCTGCATCTTACTTCAAGGCCATAATTTGCACTTTAAATACTCCATAGAATGCTCCATAGAAACGGAGCAGGCTCACATACTTGTGAGTGTAGATCCAAGCATTTGGGTGTTTACAATGAAGTGTACTGCTACATCAGAGTGATAGTATTGTTCTACAAAATTCAAACTACCTCTGGTCGGACTGGCAATACGCCTCTTACGGAAAAGCTGCCAGAAGAGGTGACCTGAACATCTGCGTCAAGCTTCAAGAAGGAACACAAGCACTGTATTTAATTCCCAGCAGTAGAAACATTCAACAAAACATTATTTATGTCATCCTTATATAAACTATCTATCTGCAAAAGTGCACACACATGGAAAAAAAACCCTGTATTTGACAACCTAGGAGAGTCTTGTTAATATCCTAGTTGTAGATAATATTCATAGGAGTGCTGTTATGAGAATGTGTTCAAAAAAAATGTTTTTAGGAAAGGAGAATCGCTGGGGGGAAAAAAGCATTGTGCTGCATGGGGAAAAAAGAAATGTAGTCTCACAATGGCTAATGAGTGAGTGTTTATCATAAGCATACGGTCCAGTTCAAGTGACAGGAGCCTTGGCGGGAAAGTAGTATTGACCTCATGTACGTATAACTATGGCTTGAGAAAAGTGTATCCTTAGTTTGACTACAGAACTTCAGGCATTGTCATGCTGAGAAATACTGCTGATCATGAGATTTGAGCAAAGGGACTTTTTGACATAGATGTTCTTTGCCTTTTTGGAAAAAACAAAAAACAAAAAAAAAAAACAAAAAAAAAAACCACACACAAAAAAACCCACCCTAAACTCCAAGAAGATGTATGCAAAAGGCGGACATTTAGCCGTTTTCTGGATGATTCTTCCCCCTTTCACAAGGGTAGGGGAAATAAATAATAAAAGTAACTTGAACTTTTGTAATAAAATTTGGTGTTTGAAAAATAGTTCACTTCTCTCATTGGGGCAGTTACTTTTACTCTTCATGTCCGTGCTCAAAGCAGTATATATTAAGAGATAAAACGAGCGTATCTTTCCATAAAGTTAGATGACACATGGAAGTATAGTCCCCTAGTAAATAAGTATCAGCAGTGCTGAATATGAATTACAACAGACACTGGGGATATGCATAGCAACTTAATGAAAACTTGTCTGTTGTAAGCATATAGATGGTGCTCTACGTGTGCGTGGCTGTGTGCAGCATGAACACTGATAGTTGTGGTGTTGTTAAAGGCCGGGTTACTTCAAAATAATATGTAAATCCAGTCTGATATCCATTACTGCATGTGTAAATTGTCTTGTTTCTCACCAGTGTTTCAGCCTTAAAATGCTCCTCGTGTTCTCTTTTTAGACTCGCTTTCAGTCTCCAGCAACGATGCCAGTCCTCCTGCGTCGGTGACATCCCTTCAGCCCCACATGATCGGTGCGCAGAGCTCCCCAGGCCCCAAGCGCCCCGGCAACACCTTGAGAAAATGGCTTACCAGTCCTGTGAGGCGTCTCAGCAGTGGAAAAGCAGACGGGCACGTCAAAAAACTGGCCCACAAGCATAAGAAAAGTAGAGAGGTTCGCAAAAGTGCCGATGCAGGCTCTCAGAAGGACTCTGATGATAGTGCAGCAACCCCACAAGATGAAACTGTTGAAGAGGTGAGCATTCAGGGTAGCTTCCTGAGACTTGTTTTTATGTTTTTCAGAGAACTAGATGTTGTCAGCTGAAAGTTGTCTCCTCAGTTGACGAAGTGGCATGTGCCATGTGCTCATTCATGATGCCTGCTGTACTCTGCATAAGTACTGTGCCGGGCAGAGTTTTTGCTCTTCCTTATTGAGAGCATTAGTAAATCTCTGTGGAGAAGGATCTCTAGTTGAAAAAGAGAAATGGGAGAGTAAAATGTTCTTTGGTCTCTTATCCCTCTCAGGAAAGCAGGTTTGTGAGTAAAGATGCTCTGTGTTCTGGGAATTATCAGGTTATTTTGTATTTCCTTTCCTTTTCTTATTGATGGATCAGGGAAAATATAGGCAGAGCTGCTTAACATCTTGAAGCTGTATTTATACCTTGAGTAAGAGTTATAGCGCAGAAAAAACCCTACCCTTCAAATCAAAGGGTAGTTACCGTTGGTCAAATAATAAACATGGGACTTTTCACTGGAGGGAAGGAAATTGTGACCTGTTCCAGTTTTGCCACTAAGGACATCTACTGAAGGTTTCCCTTCCTTCCACAAACATGCCCATCCTTTTAAGCCTAGAACTCATGTATGAGCAAAGGCTGACTCCAGTTAGGCACAGACAGAGCCAAATTCTCTTCTGTTAGAAACCTGTGGTTCAGGCTGAACGGAATGTCATCTTCCTACTGCTGAGGGTACAGCCACGTGCATGCTGTACAGTTATACCCTTTTACCAGGCTCGAGTCTGACTAGTCATCTTGGTAGTTATCATACAGAAAAGTGGTCTCAGATGCCCAATTAATTTTTCAGTTTTTTTTTCTTCTTGCTTCTGACGTATTTTGCTGCAAGTGTGGAACATTAGTGAAGTTATGCAGTAAACGTAGGGAAAGAGAAGACTAGAGGCTTGGCAGTATGGTGAATTGGGAGATGTGGTTTGGGAAGGAATATTGGCTTCTGTCCTTAAATATCAGGGCTGTAGAAAGAAACATCCTGTGATGCAGTTGTAGCATTGTTTTGGAAGTAGCTGTTATTCTGCAGTTCTGTGAGTGAGGGAAAATCTTAGGCCAGTGCCTTAAAGTCAGGAAAAAACTAACCATCTATGCTGTCTTCCTTTAAAGATAGTTAGATTGTCCTGCGAGATAAGTTACATTAAACTTGGACTAATTGAAATCCATCATAGTTCCTTGTATGAATGGAAAGACTATCTTCCAACACAACTGTAAAAATTGTACAAGCAGCCTGCTCTCACTGTGTCAAGGTGGAGGGGGGCAAAAAGGATAATTGACAAAATACTTCGTGTTGTAATAGGGGTTGTTTTCATCTCCTTCATAAGCCTTGCTATGAGGGTTGGTACTTCAGATACACGGTTCTTGAGTTTCTAAGTTAGAGGCACATGTCTCTTTACAGAACTGAACTTGGAAAACAAGCATGGCTTTGGTAACACTTTCCTGTAGTAAATGTTAAGCTGAATGTCTTGTTCTCAGTATCCCGATCCATCAGCTTTTACCAAACACTGAAAATATTGTCTTCGGCATCTGCTTTTTCCCTGCTCTGTTGAGGAACTTCACTGTGTTTGAAAGATCGTTTTGACTTGTTGGGAGAGAGCTGAATCTGCAGAATAGGCTGGTTTACTACAAGCTTTTGTTGAACAACCTTCATGCTTCTGAGAAGGTGACTGGGCTTGAATGTCTTGATTTTCTTTACAGAGAGGTCGGAATGAGGGGCTGAGCAGTGGCACACTCTCCAAGTCATCCTCTTCAGGCATGCAGAGCTGTGGAGAGGAGGAAGGTGAAGAGGGAGCGGATGCTGTACCGCTTCCTCCTCCAATGGCGATTCAGCAACACAGTCTTCTCCAGCCTGACTCGCAGGATGACAAGGTAGGAGGAAGAAGTGGGGAAGGCTTCACACATTGAGATAACCTCTGTTTGCACAAATCTTTCTTCTTTTTCCAAAACTATCTGCAATGTATGGTAATATGGCTTTATGGTGGACAGAAGTAACCGCTGTGCCAGTTCAGATAACATTAAAAGGGTTTCCTGTGGAAAAAGTGTGAATTAAATGCGTCTCTACATTTTTCTACTGGCACTTAAAATGCGGAAATGGTCAGCTTTGTGTGTTTGCAGTCCTATTTACATCTGTTTAACAGATGCCGTATTTAGTATTTAAAATTTAATTATTTTATAATCACACTTTTTGCTACTTAAGTTAAAATGTGATGTGCAAGTAGAGTTTATCTGGATAAATTAACAATTGTGCATAATGTTTTTAGATCATAGACTGTTCACCAAGCCCTGCTATGTTGGACAGCCTCAGTTCAGAAGGAAAAAAATTTATGTGTACATGCCTTAGCAGAAAGAGATGTTCACCTCAACTCTGAAGGTGTTTCTATATAGCAGCACAGCTTTTTTTTTTTCTTCCCTTTTTTTTTTTGGTGCCTTTACAGGTGTACTAAGAAGTTAATATCCAAGTAAGGGTAATAATCAAGCTGGCTTTTACAAACAAAGGCACATAAAAATTGAGGGTAAAAATTTTGCATCAGTAATGAAATTCTGGATGTAGGTAGTAACAGCATGAAGAAGATGTTACTTGAGTATTATCTGTTTTTCTTAAACTTTATTATGTTCTTGCATTGAGAGGATTTATTTCACTTTTCAACCTGGATCAAATGGTTAGGGAACAACTACTAAGCTTAGAAAGAGAAGGTTTTAGAATAGAAACAGTTTGGACTTGGGCTGCAAATATTCACATTCACTGTTTACTTCCCATTTTGCTGCTTAAAATTTTTAGCCATTGTAATCTACAGCATGAACACTGTTAGTGAATTTTGTGAGTGGTTGCTCACTGTTCTGAATCATGCAGATGTTATTGATAACTTTGGCTGATCTTTTGGACTTCATTTTCTTTCTTTTCTTCCTTTTTATCCCACTGCCTTTCAGTGGAGGTCTCAATCATCCCTGAAGCTATCATTTGTAGCATCAAAATGGCTTGCTTCCATGCTCTATGTGTATTTAGTTCCTACCTGTTTTCTCAATTGAAAAAGTGAAATGTATGAGTTGGGGGAGTTAATATGTTGGGAAATGTCCCTGAAACAAAACAGGCAAAAATAGGCATTTTAAAATATTGCTGGCCTTAAGACCTGAGAGAATATTTTATTGCTAGAAAATATTGATCTCAGTCTGAGGTTTAGAAATAGAATAAAAATAATGTTGGTAAAAATGTTAAAGTTTGTGCTGATAAGCTGCCATATTTGCATGTCCCTTCAGTGATATAAAAAAAATTATATTAAAGCCTTATAAAAAGTTCTTTATATAAAATTGGCTTTTCCTTCTGTAGTTCTTTTTATACAGCAAGAACAGTTACGTGAAGGGATATGCTTATAAGTTAGTGTCTTTTCCCTTTTGTATTTCTGGTGCAAAGTCAGACCCATGATACAGTAGAATTAAGAGGCTTTGAGTAGCTTTCAATCCCCAGTAAATTTTACTTTCACTTCTTGAGAGGTTAATATGCACCCAGTGTGGTAAAAACATGTTTGGATGATTTTTGAAGTAGCTTTAACTGCATTCTAGAGAAGACTCCTGAGAAGTTAATATTTGGTACAGTTAATATTGTAATTTTTCAAAGCACATAAATTGTGATTCTTTTGAGGTGCATTGTTTTTATGCAATATCTGTGCTACTGTGTGGTGGGAGGCAAAAAAGTCCCCTCATATGGCAGCCTGGGAGGTTGTGTGTGCCTCCCTGAAGTCCACACACCAAGACATACCACCAATTTCCAGTACCTAAAGCAAACGCTTTATTGAAACGCAGAAGTGAGAAGCCAGAGCAAAGTTTTACCCAGCAGAAGCCAGTTGGCTCTATTGATGGAGTTACTGATTAATAAAAGGCTTGCAAACAAATTCCCAGTTTTCTGCCTTCTGGGTGGATCCTCCTTCACATTCCTGCCACGCTCAGTGGTTTCTTGGGTTGCTCAGCTCCTCTGGATCCCAAGGAATGTCTCCTCCTTTCTGTGACCTCAGAGGCTTGGCTTTCGTCTGTTGCCTCACTGCAAGCATTTCTTCCTCTCCGGGGCTTCTGGTCTACACTCTGTGCTGGAAACTCCCTGCTTGCTGGGTTTCTCCCTCCCTGCCCAGCCTGCTGTGTGCTCAGTTGCTCCCTCCGCCTTTCCCTGTTTTCTGAGCAAGGGCTGTGTTCTCATCCCACAGTACATCAGGAAGGTCAGCAGGCAGACTTCATCTGTGCAGCTCCTTTTTTTTCAGACAATATGTGATATAACCACACAAACTGGAAACCAACCAGTTCTGAAGTTTTACCAACAGTCACACCCCATATACTCCCATAGGGCGAGGGACCTTGACCAGAGTTGGATTCCAGTACTGTCAGTGTTTTGTAAGGCTAAGCTGAGCTCCACATCCAAAGTTAAAACCCACATACAAGCACAGCTTTGGAAAACGTGATCGACAGTCAGATTTTAGGAGTATACAGTTACCTAAAAGCCACACTAGCTGTGGAATAGCTCAGTTTCTGATGTGCATGCAAATGTCATGTGCTAGGCCATGCTAATTTGTCTGATATCACTAAATAACCATTTTCTTCCCTAAGAGCTCATCTGCACAGTATGCATTCTTCAGCAGAATCATTGCACACTTGATGGATTTGCATTTGATGGCAGTTCACAAGCTGTTTGCATTTAATTTTTAGATAAGCAGTATTAAAGTCTCACAATCAGTTATGTTAATATGAAACTAATTATTTTTGCTTTTTGTTTTCTCTTTTTGTAAACTCTGATGCAGCATTATGTTGACTTGTGTTCTGTCTCTGCTTTGGCTCAGTTCCCATATCTTTCCATTTAAAGTTGTCTGTATTTCCTTTGCTTACCTGACCCCTCTTTTCCTTTCCGAATAAGGTGAACACAAGGCAAACTACCTAAAATCTGTGTGTTCTTTTTTTGTATTTGCTTATGGGGAGCCTTGTTACACCCATGCTTGATTTGAGCAGAACCTCTTGTGTTAAGTCATTATAAGTGCTATTTCTTTGTCCAGTTTGTTGGAAACATTTGCAGGACGGCTTACCTGTGCTACATGATGTTCAGTGAGCTGTTCGTAATATGAAGTAAAGTTCATATTACACCCTATTTCCACCTTCCAGTTATTTAATGGTAAACGTAATATGCAAACAACTCTGTTTGCAAATTACTGAAGCTGAATTTAGTGGCCCTCTCCCGGAATCCTTTGCTGTGAACACCTTTTACCTTCAGCTGTATCTATAAACTGGCATTTTATAGCTTATGAGGCCAGAGATCTGTGCTCTACACATACCATTGGGGAAAATGGATGGCACAAGGAATGGTGAGCTCAATTTCCCCTCTGAATATGGGCAATATACCTCAGCTCCTTTAGAAAAGTAAATGCCTCTGAGTTATTGGTTTATTTTTTTCTTTACTTAGTGATGTTTCCTCCTTTATTTCAAGTCTTCTGGTTCATGTTACTGTTCTGCAGTTGCTTCTTTATTTAACTGGCAAAAAAAAATGTGTTAACAAACTGTTTGTTGTCCATTGGTCCGCTCAGGCAATTTTTATAGCTATTTGTCAGGCATTATCACAATTAGCAAGATGAAGGATATTTCCTTGACTTATGTTGCATGTAGAAAAAGGAATTTTTGTCCCAGCATTTTAACTTGTGTGGGGGTTACTTAAAATCTCCAATTCCAGTTTCTGAAGTTGGAAGATCTTAATGTTATATTACACTGACAGTTATTGTTGGGTACCTTTGTCTGACAGAGAAGTGAAGGAATTCTCTTGATCCTTAAGCAAGTGCCAGGCTAACTCTAGGATTCTCCTTCCTTTGTGTCATTGCACAGACATCTTCTCGATTATTGGTGCGGCCGACCAGCTCCGAGACACCAAGTGCTGCAGAACTAGTCAGTGCAATTGAAGAGCTCGTCAAAAGTAAAATGGTGAGGCTGACTGGCAAACGCATGTGTTTAAAGAAGTTGTGTCAAGTCCTAACTTGCTATTCAAAGAAAAGCTACACGCATTTGACTTGTTAAACTTGATGCCTGTTTCAAAGGTTGCTTTTTGGGTTGGTGTGTGAGTCATTTTGTACACTCTTTTGTAAAAGCAAAATTGAATAGGCAAATGGCTATGCAGAGAAGCAAAAAGCAATAAATACGGGGGAGAGGAGGCAGCAGAAAATGTCCTATTAGTAAAATGAATGGAAAGACCCAGGGTCTTAGCCTAATAGACCTTCATGAGAAGAATCCCTGAAACTAAATTTATGGTAAATCTTGGAAGGTTCAACAGTAGTGCAGATAACCCTCACACAGAAACATTTATAGTATCTAGCTCCTCTTTAGGCAACATGATAATGAAGAAATAAGTAAAAGAATAAAAGGATCATTTTGCATGTTAGTGCCTCTTTTCTTGCTTTTTAGTGTTTGCTAACAAATTAAGGAGGAAGTTGTGTCAACTTTTTTACTTTTCTGTGTTTCTGAAGATGCTCATTGACAAAGAATAGGGTGTATGGATAATTCCGGGAATGCCCTCTGTCATATTCAAAACCCAGCTTGACCCAGTCCTGGAAAAGCTGCTGTAGCTGATGCTGTTGGAGCAGGGAGATTGGACTATATGGTCTCAACAGGTCCCTCAACAATTCTGTGATTCCCTCAGAGCCTTTAGTTGTGGGGCTTAGTAGAAGTGCCAGTGTGAAAACAGCAGAGAATTGCAGCATGGCAGCCCCATGTTACCGAGGGCTGGTATTTCCCAGGCTTGTTAATTTAAGCAACTTTGAATTTCAGAATGAAAAATTTTAATTTGTGTTTCATATTTCCTCATTCAGAAAGACTTACACTTCACTTATATTATTATTATATGAAATAATTACTGCACTTTCTTAGAGTATTAACTTTGCTTTTTACTTCTCTTGCACCGGAAGCATGAATAAGAAGTAATCTGTGGAAAAATTCAAGTCTTTTGTAAATGGAAAATTTGATAGTCCATGTGTCTTTCAGGCAGCCTGTCAGTGGAGGTGACTTAAGGATCCACGCATATAGTTCCTGGTGAAAATGTTCTCATTTCACAATTTTAGCCAAGGGTCAGCTTCCCCTGTTTTTTGGGCTAGTCATATCATTATTGGGTTTTTTACTTTTTGCAGGGAAAGAAAAAAAGATTACAACTGAACCCCACCCTGGTGAAGTAAATGTGTCTTGCATTAAAGGCTGTATCACATGCAAGGAAAATGTGATATGTAGCTGTAGCTGGATCCAAGATTATGGGCTTGAACAAGTCCAATAAATACTTTATAGAAGCTTGTTCATATTATTTCTCCCACGGCTTCTCTATCTTTTAGACAAACAGAAGCCTATGGAGTCCATGCAGGGGAGACAGTGTATCTGGCAGAAGAGACAGGGACTCTTTCCTAGTATCTGAACTGTCATGAAGCTCAAAAGCAATATTGACAGTGCAGAGGTCATTATCTTCTTTAACGAGTCAGTATTTTGGCTAGTTAATATGATAAGCAAAATGTCTGACAAAGAGTGCCTCTTCTGCTGTGTTAAAAAATGTAACAGCCAAAGAATCTCCTTTAAAGATGTCCTATTTGTTATTTAAAGTAACTTGCATATGCCAGAACTAAAATATGACAAATATAATTTAATCCCTGGCCATAAGCACACCATGGAAGTACTTACATCCTGAGCAAGGTAGTCTGACTTTTAGCCCTTGATGCTCAAACCAACTGAACTCCTTTCTTTTCCTGTGAAGGAAAGACTGATATATCTCAAATGTACTTCTATAAGGCTAGGTTATCTGTGCAGGAAAGCCAAGTTGTTGGCTGGTGAAGCTCAAGACCTCCTTTGCCAAGATAGATTACAATAATGGATGTCCCATAGGTTCCCATGTACAGCTGTATGTAAATATGTCTTGTGAAGAAAGGGGAAATATAGAATTGTTTCTGTCTGTCTTGAACACCTTCTCAGGCCCTGGAGGACCGCCCAAGTTCCTTGTTGGTAGATCAAGGTGACAGCAGCAGTCCGTCGTTCAATCCTTCAGATAATTCCCTTCTCTCTTCCTCATCACCCATAGATGAGATGGAAGAAAGGAAATCCAGCTCCTTAAAAAGACGACAGTAAGACCATATTTTTACTCCATTTTTTTACAATGTTGTGAAGAGAAAAATTAAATGTTAAAAAATGTCCATTTCGAACTGGCAGCAAAAGCTGTTAGTCTGAAAGGGGGAGGACTTATGTTAGGTGTCAAGCACGTAGTCACATCATGCAAAGAAATATTTTTTCTCAAACATTAGTTGCAGTTCCAGTTTTCTGTGATTTTTAATTTTAGTCATAGCTGTGTTTGACTTCTGTCACATGCCAGTTTCAGTTATGAAGGAAGATGCTGATCTTTAAATATTCAGAGGGCTATTAGGCTTCAAAAAACTGATAGTTCCCTTTGTTCTGTTCCACCACACTCTTAATTTCTTCATGCGGTAGTAAACTGTTACCATGGTAGAAGAAAAACATGCCTGGTTTCAAAATTATTTAAACCTGTGGGTAGAAATAACAGTGCATATACTTAAGTCTCCAGACTAGAGACATAATAGAATTTTATTTTAAGCAGTAGTTAAATGTTTAATTTTAATGACACTTGTAAGAAAACATCTGACTTGAGATAAACAGAAGAAAGCCTGCTCCAGTTCCAAACTCAAAGCAGCATCTTGCTTAGAAGGAATGTGCATTAATTCTTCCCTTTCAGCTCTGCTTATCAAACATATGGGACTGCAAATGTGTAAAGTTGTATACCATTAATCCCCTTTCAGAATCTGTTTCATTTTTTAATGAAATATGTGTTCACCATTTTCTTTCCATTGTAGCTATGTCTTACAGGAATTAGTAGAGACAGAGCGAGATTATGTACGAGATCTGGGCTACGTAGTTGAGGTATGATGTTTTTCATTCTCTTGGGTTTCCTTTTCTTTTTTTATGTGGTACTGACCAGCTGTGTAGCTTGAACCTCACAATGTTTTTTTCAAAACAAAACACAACACAGGAAGAAACCGAAAATGTGAATGTTTGCATTCTGAGTTTTCCCTCCTGTAGGCTTTCAATGTATTAGAAATACAGCATCAAATCTTATTCCCTTCTTTCTTCCTGTTATTGTACGCACCTTATTGTTCTGAGGAGTGTAGTTCTTCTGCCGCTACCTCTGCCCTAATGGTATCTTAGACTAGAGGTTTTATTTAGCACAACTAAATTTAAAAAAAAACATTGTAGCTCAGCATATAGCATAACTATCCTGAATTTGAAAGACTTGCTTCCTTTCCTACTGCTAAGCTTCTTTCAGACTTCCTAGTTTCCTCTTCTGTAAAAGAGATAATATCGTACATCTCCCTTCATTCTTCAGCTGCCAACAAAATACATTTGGAAGAGTAGGGAGAAATGAGCATGACAGTGAATTTCAGCCTAACAAGGTTCCATTCTTAAACTCAATTTTAAAGGAAGGGAGAGAAAGGAAGATGGGCGTTGTGATAGTCATTTTTACAGCATTTAAAGGATGTCTTCAAAGGCTATGAACAGATGTATTTTTGTAACTAACAAAATCATTCTTAGTGAAAATGGAATTCCAGGTCAAAATGTGAACTTTGCAAACTAAAACCAGACCTGGCTAATTAGTAATAGAAGCATTAGGATAAAATAGAAGAAATAGAGTTGCATTAATATTACAAAATAAGAAAACATTTCTAGCTCTAACTATGTGATAGAATTGCACAGTGAGACAAGTATGTATACACCAAAAATAGAAGGTGGGACTATGGGAAAATGTAAAAGGAACTTTATTGCAGCCAGAATGATTGCTAATGGAATTCATGTTCGTTTTTTAGTGTTCGGTTTGTTCATACTGCAAATAGTAGTCCATGCAGTGCAGTCCTGTATGCAATGCCTTCTTCCTCAGCGCACTTTGGCGAAGGGTTAGCATGGATGACTGAAATCAGAAACACTGAGCAAAGGAGCACGGAAGCCCGTTCAGTGGCTCTGACATGTACTGGGTAACAGCCCTACCTGGCAAAGGACTGCAGCTTTGTCCTTCAGACAATAAGGAGAAGGGCTGTAGAAGTTTCCTCTGTGCTTTGAGCCTTTCGCTCAGGCTAAATTAGCTACAGTGAATTCATCTTTCTAGCACTGGGCAGTGTTGTGTAGACAACCTCAAGCCATTTTGTGCCTATGCTCTATGTTATGGAGCAGGTTTTTTGGTTTGTTTTTGTGTCCCAAGCAAGCTGTTGTCATGGGCAATTTGCAAAGCTGCTGGGAAAAAGGGGATTAAAAGACAACTCACTCTTTTTAAGTGAAAGTGTTCGCAGTGGCTTTCCTTGGACTGTTGCAGGGCTATATGGCACTTATGAAAGAAGATGGCGTACCTGATGACATGAAAGGCAAAGACAAGATTGTATTTGGAAACATTCACCAGATTTATGACTGGCACAGAGAGTACGTATTAACTTGAAAACCATCTGCTGAATAATTCTGTGTAAAACATACTAGACTGACTTGAAGAAATTATTTTTTTCCTCAGATGTTCAGATACAAATTAAAAACAGTTGGTTTTGTGCTATGAGTTGCAGATACCTGCAGATTGAGCTTACAAATGCTGGTATGAAGATTTGCTTTAAACAAGGATGCTTATATATAGCAAGTACTTCAACTGAGAATCTGTAGTATGGATAGTATTATGTACAGAAGTTTGTACATTGCTTGAGGCTTTATTTTCAAAAATGTTTTACCTAAGAACACAGTCTAAGAATTTGTTAGGGGTTAGCATGGCAATATGAGCACCTCAAGCACTCGGACTAGGAAGGAGAAAAGTTCAATCAATATATAAAATTAAAGAATTTTATTAATGAACACCAATATTTTTTCATCTTGGTATGGATTGGGTGTGTCCTTTTGGAAATCAATATTAAAATGTTACACTGTTAACCTTGTCATTTTGGACATACATTAATATCCAAAGCTTCTGATGGGGGACACAAAGTGGACCTTGCAGTAAGACCTCTTTGCCTTGCAATGACCTGTTGCTATGGTGTGTGGTATCAGAAAAAAGTACTTATTCTGTTTATGTTCAGCTTCTTTTTAGGAGAGTTAGAGAAGTGCCTTGAAGATCCAGAAAAGCTGGGATCCCTGTTTGTTAAGCATGTAAGTGAATCTACAGTACAACAGAGTTAAGAAAGTGCTGTAAAATATTCTTCACTGTAAGAGTTGGAGAGATAGCTTATAGGAGCTTATAAATAGACTAAGTAAATGCTCTCATTTTTGTCCCCAGTATCTTCCTGTGGAGAGGAAATATGAATGAGTGCCCCATTCCTCAATCCAGTTCCAGTTCTGTATAAGGGAATTGTCATTTCATTTGATACCTGTCCCCTAATCCCAGGTGTCCGTGCAGTACCATGGAACATACGAAGCGAAAATACAAAAGAGGCTAATTCTAGTTTCCAGTTTCAGTGCATTCTAGTTCTGTATCCTTTCTCCTTCTGCGAATCACAGTACTGGTTGAGATTCCTTCCTCTTCAGTTGGGGAAGGAATTGAGAGTGCCAGAAATCAATGATGTTTAGTTTTAGTCTAACACAGTAGCCTTTATAGCTTTATACAAGTCCCTACTTTCCCACTCTTCGTTTATTTATTAAAAGAAATGACTATGTGATACATGTGGATATTATAACACTTTGGAAGGAAATCAGATAAACTGCTTACTTATAAACTAGATATCAAAATTCAGGACACATCAGACGCTACACTAATCAGTCATTTTGGTGTCTCTTTGTGTAGAAACACAATTTAATATCTGTTTGAGATGAGGTCTCAAGGTACTCCAAATCACGCAAGACTGCGGAAGGGAAACTTGCCTGCTAAATATGATCTTTTGCACTAGTATGCAAAGACAGAAGACAGACTGGATTAAAGCAGATTTAACGGGTTTCAGATTTGCCGTGAAGTTTGTCTTTTAAGTCAATACCAGGGCAGCAAAATTGCACAGAAGCAAACATTAATGGAACAGTCACACTGGAAACTAGGAGTAGTTCCTGGACTAATGCTGAGGACTGAGCGGTTTCTTTTCTGAGGGACCATTTTTTAAAAGCAGAGGCGTGAGGAGCAGGAAGAATTCTGGCACTGGTGAAATGGGAAACCTGGAGGATGTAACTGTCCCTGTTTCTGATTGCTGTTTTACTTTCTCCTGGTATATTTGTGACTGAGTTGTCTTTGAAAGGCACCCTTACCACTCCAGATGGAAAGGCAAGCTGTGATGCTATTACAACATCCCCTGTCAAAACCCCGGCTATCAGCTAGAACATGACGATTCAGTACCTGCTTTTAATCTGTGTTCTGTGTCCTTTTCAGTCTCGATCTTATTTCTTCCTTTTTTGCTTTCCATTTGTCTTCACTGGTCAGTACTCCATAAGCCTCTGAGCAGCAAAGCCTCTAATGACAAAGTGATCCTAGAAAAAAAGAATAATAAATATTTTGGAGTAGGTAATAGACACGTATGGTATTTCTGTTTCTCAGCCACCAAGGTCGGTAATCAAGAAATGAATCTTAAAGGCCGAAGTTATGCCCTCTCTCATTTTCTTTGTTGCCTTGGTGTGTGCATGTGCAGGTTTTGTGCATGTGGCACATGCACAAAATACAGAGTCAGAGTTAAAAAATACTAGTGCCACCATTTCCAGGCTACATCACCTACTTCCCCATTCAAACTCCAATAGGACAGCTAATACTAAATAGAAGTTGGGCGCCAAAAAGGAATGTGGTGGGTTGGCCCTTGACTGGGGGCCAAACCACACACACCCGCTCACACAGTCCCTGCCCCCACCCAATGATAGGGGAGAGAAAGAGGTAAATGGCAAAGAGGACTCGTGGGTTGAGATAAGGACAATTTAATAACTAAACTACAATAATATTGGAAATAATACTATATACAAATATGCAATGTGATACACAGTGATACTGCCCCTCCCCACCTGATGACCAAAGGCCCAGCCCACTCCCAGCCAATGACCCTGGAGGAGGGAGGGAATAGGTGATACACAATGATACTGTCCCTCCCGAAAAGGCTCGGCCTGTTGCCAGCTAATGATCTCCAGAAACCGCACAGACTGTCTCACCCCCCCCCGGCTCTGTCTATGGAGAGGAGAGAGGCTAAATGTATTTTGTCCTTGAGGACAAATAGCAATATCCTAGCCATAACTGTAAACGTTCTTCTCTTATCAATTCTCTCCTGAGCAGGAATCCAAAACATAGCTTCTTGCTGGCTATTTATGAAGACAGGGAAAAGGGAAAAAAAAAATTAACTCTCCTCTGCTTAACCCACGACAACTTGCAAGGATTCTCCTAACTACTCTGTACAGCTAAACAAGAGGAGGTCATTAGTCTAATATGTTAGAATAATAATCAGATTATTAAAATTTAATGAAAAATATGATGTTTCAAAGGCTCCATCCATTGCTCTTGCTAAAAGAAAAAAGATAACCATTTTCATACTTAGTTTTATTGTGGGAACTGCTGAGCTGTCACCTCCAAACATGAGTATTTATAACTGTGGCAATTTTTTGACTTGTGTTGCCTTTCTAAAATCATCATGATATTCCCAAATAAATGTGTTTTCGGATCTTAATTTCTGCATATGTAGCTGCTGCTTTTCCTCAAAAGAACCTTTTTAAGTACCTTTTTGAGCAGCTGTACTTCTTAAAATAGTACTCCATTTCAATCTGGCATGTGTTTTTCCTGGTGGTGATGTATCATTCTGTATCTTTGCCTTTTCTAGGAGAGAAGGTTGCACATGTACATAGTTTACTGCCAAAACAAACCAAAGTCTGAGCACATTGTCTCAGAATACATTGATACGTTTTTTGAGGTAAGTTCCTGAGAGAGGATATATGCGATGTGAGGGGTGTGTACAAATCATAAGCATTATCAGATCTGTTGACCAAAACAAACGAAGAAAACCACAAAAAAGGCAGCACATATCATAGTTACCGTTTTAAATTATCATTTCTTGCCATTTCTATTCTGATTTTTTAAGTGTGATACAGGCTTCTAGAGATGTATTAATATCTAGAAGAAAACTAAAGTTTAGGTATGTGATATTAATTCATCAGTAGAGTCTCACCCTTACTAGTCCCTAGCCCAGGCAATTAACAGTGCATATTGTATGAAGTGGCAATTTTGGATGAGCAAAGATCAGTGTCAAAAAAAAACTATATATGACCTGTGATTGAAAAATTAGAAATCACTATACAATCTTTCAAAACAAGACATGGAAGATGCTTGGAGGGGGGAATACTTTGGAAACAAAGCTGGTACAGATAAGGGGAAGGACTTCAGCTTTTGCGAACTGAAGGTTAGATTCTACTCTGAATTTTGCCAGTTTCTGCTCTGATAGCCATTAATAGTGATATATCCTGCTGTGTTTCTAACTCAGCAAAACAAAGTAGTTTCTAACCGAACAAGCAAAAAGGTTTGTTTTACAACCCTCAGGATCTAAAGCAACGCCTGGGACACAGACTTCAGCTCACGGACTTGCTAATAAAACCTGTGCAGAGAATTATGAAATACCAGCTGTTACTAAAGGTAAAGTGATGTTGAGATGGATAATTTTAATTCATGTGTTACCTGACATGTTTTCTTTTTAAAATGTTGCTCCCAAACATAACCCAGGTTTGTAAGCAATGTAATATGATTATTTTCTGAGCATATTCAGATAGTTATAAAAATTGCCGTGAATAGCTTAGGCAGAATTTTGCTTTTTCTCTAAACAGTTAAAGATGGCATATGCTCAAGTCAGTGACATGGAAATGTTTAGAATTTGTACTAAAGTCATATGAAGGGGAGAGGGATCTCCCAACTGTTTTTACATGTAAACGTAATATGAGTTGTTGGGACTCATCCCAACTTTTCCATCTACGTCTGCAACCATTTTATATCACATAGACGTTTACTGAAGAGCAACCCTGTGTATCACAGAGGTCATTGTCTTAATACATGTTCTGGTAAGATCTAAATCAAAACAGTGAATAAATCTTAAAAAGTAAGAGGGGAAAAAGCACTGCATCAAGAAGCTTTCAAAAGATTTTTTTTCTGTTTTTCTGTGTGTCTCCTGCAGTCTCTAATTCTCTGATAGACAATTGCTAATTCAGATTTTCTAAGATTTCTCTTTGTTGAATAATGAGAACAGAACTCATATTATTGTTTTCTTCCTTTTTCAGGACTTCCTCAAGTATTCTAAAAAAGCTAACCTTGACACAACAGAACTAGAGGTACTTAAGACATTGTCTTTTAGTAACTTGAGTGCTCTTTACTATGATCTTCTCTTGTTTTGAGAGTTGCTTTCCTTTTCTGATATTCTTGAGAATGTGATTATGAGAAGTGTTTACTTTTTGCATTTCTATTCTAAGGCAACTATAGTAAACAAAACAAAATTTTATCCTGCTAACTCACTTGGAAAATAAAGCTTTGACTTTTTTTTTGTTTTGAACAGAGAGCTGTAGAGGTCATGTGTATAGTACCAAAACGGTGTAATGACATGATGAATGTTGGCCGCCTGCAAGGATTTGATGTAAGTTGGTTGGGTTTTTGCTTAGAGTTTTCGTCAGGTTTTCTAGAAATTAACCATTAATGTTGTGGGGAGAAATGAGGTGGGGTTCTCCCTCGCTATCTGGTTGGCTGGTACAAAAAGCAGTGAATAAAAAAATCAAGTCTTAGCCCTGTCAAGGATTTTTTCCTAGGAAACTTTACCTGTTGTGTTAGTCAGGCTGCAAAATCTAGGAAATGCTGGTGTTATTACAGTTACCTTATTGACTAATGACTTGCAAAATAGTGAAGTAATCAGTTATCAGCAGGTGAGCAGACCTGACTTCAGCAGTGTAGACAAGGAGTTGCTAAGATCAATAAGGTGCCTGAGGCAACTGTAGCCCTTCTTGTTTTGTTAAATCTAGAAGAGATGGAAATTGGCTGTTGAAGTGGTACACATCAGCCACAACATAGTCATATACTTGAAAAGCCCTTTCTGCTCTGTGATGCAGATATGAACTCAAATTCTTTCCCTTTTTGGCACCCTGGAAGACATTGTAAGAATACATGAGTTACTGTGGGAGTTACTCAGAACAGAGAGGTGAAAGCCTTAGTGTTACAAGCCTCGAGCTGCAGTATGAATTGAAAAGGGTGAATGGATTATTTTGTTTCTTTTTCTCTTGATGATGTTTGGTTTTTGAGAAAAGGCACAAGAATGTCTTGTGTATAAGAGGATCAATGAATGTATAATGGTCAGCAACAGTCAGAAGTTGGGGAATATACAAAGGTATTTTGGCATGAGCATCTGCTCAAAAAGGATGTTTGGGGAAAAACATGAAGACCTGCACTGAATGTGTTTCTGCTTGCCTCTGTGTTTAGGGTAAAATTGTAGCCCAGGGTAAGCTTCTGCTCCAGGACACATTCTTGGTTACAGACCAGGACACCGGACTTCTGCCACGCTGCAAGGAGAGACGGGTCTTCCTGTTTGAGCAGATTGTCATTTTCAGTGAGCTGCTAGATAAAAAGAAAGGTTTCTCCATGCCCGGATTCTTGTTTAAAAACAGTATCAAGGTAACTGTTGTGTGTGAGTCTTTACCTCCCCTGCACAAACTCTGATAAGGTAACAGTTTCTGATTCCGTGTGGAGTCACTAGTGACATTTAGATGTGCAATCATAAAGCACAGTGAGGTGTCAGTCATTTCCTGAAATTACTTCCTACCAAATTTCTGGTCACTCTGATAAATGGAAATCTTTGGATCCCAGTACTCCAGTGCTTCCCACGTGAAGCATACCAAAACAAGTGGTCTTGTACAAAGCAGGACAAGCATTCACAAAGAGTTTAGTTTCTGGCTCTGTGTTGTGTGTACACCACATTGCAAAGGCATTGCAAATAAAGATAATAACTCTTCACGTATACCTCCTGTTGAGTTTCAGCTGAAATCACTCCAAACGCAGAGGTAACACCTTCTTAGACATGTCAGCTATTCTACAAGAAAATCCTTCAAACAAAAGGTGCTTGCTCTCACTTCAAGCCTTTGCTGAAACAAAACCTTTTGAGATTAGTGCCCACCAGTGCTCCTGTTGAAGCATTTGGGGTGGACCCTGCTTCCCTTAATTCATCTTGGTGCTCTGCCTGCCAGCTGAGCAGTCCTGTTCAGTGTTGGCTGGACAGCCTGTTGCAAGGCGTTGCAGAAATCTTCCGTGTGGGCCGGTGGTAGAGCTCTACAGCAGGCTCAGCATTTTAAATAACACAAAAGGAGAGTGAGGGACAATGGAGAACATTGGGCTGTACTGACTAGCTGGACACTGTTCAGGCACACTGTGTCAGTAAGTTGTACAGAAATCCTTGGTTTACTTTTATCCTTCGTTTCATGGTGGCATTTTACTGAAGGAAAGGATGGTCATCATTTGGAGATCTGATTCTGAGCTCCCAAGTAAGAGATTTTAGAGGTATATTTCTCATAAAATACATGAAGGAAATTCTTTTTTCTTTTTTTTTTCATGAAAGGTGAGTTGCCTTTCCCTGGAGGAAAATGTGGACAGCGATCCATGTAAATTTGCACTAACATCAAGAACGGGCGATGTCACAGAGACCTTTATTTTGCATTCTGCGAGTCCAGGAGTCCGCCAGCTATGGATCCATGAAATTAACCAAATTTTGGAAAACCAGCGCAACTTTTTAAATGGTACATTGTTTACTCTCACTGGAAGTTCATAACTGAATGACTCCTCATCTGTTGTTTCTTGGCTTTGAAATGTTTTGCAAGTTTCCATTTTCCTGAGCTAATACAGAACAGTTGGGGGATGTGTGCTGCATTTCTGCTTCAGAACAGATGCTAGCATTTATTATAAGAGTGGTAATCTGAATTTATATGGTGTTCTCTTGGTGAAGTTTTCCAAATGATTTGTAGGAGTGAATCGAGATTGGCACCGTCCGTTGAGGTGGAGAGCTTGTGAACCCCTTTTAAGCAAATGCAAGCCTTTGAAGGCTAAACCCAAGTGGAATTTTAAGCATCTATTCAGAATATGTTTTGCTTGTGTTATTTTGGTGGCCATTGCTGTCACATCTTACTGTGGCAACAACATTCAGATTCTGCAGGAGAAAAGTAGAAGACGGTAGTGTCTGCAGTGACACTAGAAGGTTCTTGCTATATTTTTGGTATTCATGGGTTGTTGCATCAATTCAGATATTTTTTTAAAGAGTTGTAATGGATGGAACAGTGAGCTGAGAATTGGAGGTCACACCGGTTTTTAACCAGCTTGGCTGCTGACTGTCAGTGTGATCCTAGAAGAGAACATTTGTCCCTGGTTTCAGATTTTTCATCTTTAATAGATCATGAAGGTGTGATACAGAAAAGTGACTTGAGGTCTGTGGCATGACCAGCGTTGCTAAGGGAATTTATCTTATTTGAACAGCACTTCCCCTTTTCTAGTTAACATGTCTGTTTTAAACTGTTCCTGTTCTCTCTCCTGCCCTTCTTTCTCTGATCACTTTCCCTCCCACCCCCATTGCAGCCTTGACGTCCCCAATTGAGTACCAGAGGAACCACAGCAGTGGTGGAGGCAGCAGCGGGAGCAGCAGCGGTAACAGCAGTGGCCCCAGCAGCTGTAGTGGCATCCCCAGCTCCAGCCGTAGCCGGCCATCCCGGATCCCCCAGCCTGTCAGACACCATTCCCCAGTCCTGGTCTCCTCTGCAGCCTCGGCCCAAGCAGAGGCAGACAAGATGTCAGGTATGTCCATTCACAATCTCTCCCTGCCACACTACAACGCCTCCTTAGAAACTGGCCTGAGCCAGCCAGACAGGCACCTTCCCAGTGCAGAACCGGATGGTCCTCAGAGAGAAGCTGAGCAGATTCCCAAGATGAAAGTTATTGAAAGTCCCAGGAAGACAGCGGGAAACATTTCTAGCTCAGCTGACGGAGCCCAGAAAGACTCGCGTGGAAGTTCAGAGGACAGTCGCTCAAGAAACAGCATAGGATCACTGACGCTTGGGAAGCCAAGGCCAGGAGCCATTTCACCAATGAACTCTCCTCTCTCCACGACTTTCCCTTCTCCTTTTGGCAAAGAAACCTTTCCACCCAGCAGCCCCCTGCAGAAGGGCTCCTTTTGGAGCTCCATCCCAGCATCCCCTGCCAGCCGCCCTGGCTCCTTCACTTTCCCTGGGGACAATGACTCCCTCCAGCGGCAGGTCCACCGCTACTCTTCACACAGCAAGGACACAGACCGCATGAGCACATGCTCCTCGACCAGCGAGCAGTCAGTTCACTCCACCCAGAGTAATGGGGTAAGAGCGGAGCACCTCTGTCCTGCGAGCTCTTCTAAAACCTTCCCATGCTCCTTTCCTGTGCGTTGCCATCACTCTCCGTACTAACTTCTGGCTCTCCAGTGCTGTACTGCTCTGAAATAATCAACTGTTCGAGTGTCTTCTGCACATTAAAAAAAACAAAATTATCTACTTCTCTGTGTATGTATACATACAAACATGGAGATGTATACAGACACAAAAGCATCTGCTAACATTAGATGCAATTTCTGCCTCTGCTGAAAACATAGATCACTAGGCTGATACTTACTAACTTGCTCTCCTTGCTTTTTTTCGTCTCTAATTTGAAGGCACATAATTAACATGCTGAATCGTGGCAGCCAGAGCACCTTGGGGTATGCATTGCGGCCAGCACTTAAATCTGACTTGAAGATTTTGGCAGATTGCCTTGGGGCTTTTTTCCCTTTCACGCACAAATCCGCCACCATTGTCCCGTTGAGTTTAACTTCGTGGAGACATGTGGAGACATCTACAGTACGTTCCCTGAGCTGCTTGATTTTTATTTTTTATTAATTTCTGCCCCCCGTCCCTCTTCCTTTCAGCCTTAGTTAATGTACAGAATTCTCTTTTTAAATCCTGTATCTGGTCAAGGAAGCTTCCTCCAATCCACTCAAAATAGGTCAGCAAAACCTAGCTGAAATAATCCTTCTCCTACTACAGCCAAAAAGCAAATAGTGGCTCCACTTGTCTTTTCTGCTTTGTAAGAAGAACTGGTTTAGGACATCTGGAGATTCAACCTTTTAGTATGCACTTGGTGTGTGTGAGAAGCTGGTGTATCAACAGAATCCACATTCTCTGTAATAACGTCAACCAGGAAATGCAACACAGCAATCACAGGGGCACGAGCAAATGTAAAGCAAAAATTTCAAGGCATTTGCCATGGATGTGGTAGGCAGGCTATGGTGCCTTTCTTTTTAAATTCACATTTTATTTTTCTCTCACTCCGTGTTGTGTTCACAAATGTTTGTTTTTCCACTCTATCACAAATCCTATGCAATACCAATTTTGCAAATCACCTAACTTGCCAGGCCTTTTTCAAATGCATGCATTTCTTTATAGAACTGTTTAACACACAGAGCTTTCTTGACTTCTTAGTTCTTACACTTACTTTTATAATAGCTTCAGAAGAAAAAATTATGCTTTGCATGTATTGTATTTTTACCCCAGTCTTCTTTCAGCTTTTCGTTTGGTTTAGCCCTGTCTTGTGTTTATCTTGAGTTTATCAGAATGTGATGATAATATAATATCTGGTATAATTGGAGTATTTTGAAATTACTGCACAGCTTGTGAATCAAGGTGATGGTACTTTTTATAGGCAGAGAAGGCTTGCATAGTATTAATTGATGTCGTTCCATTAAAAAAAGAGGGAGAGACAGGATGGCACCAAGTTCTCAAAAGATTTGAATTTGATACTGTCTCAGCAAAGATGCCATTGCTAGGTTTTATCTTACTTAAAATGTAGTATCTGAGTGCATGCCTTCTGCTTCATTAACTATATTTCTGTTAGTTCGGTAATTGAGATGGGTCATAATTCTTAATTCATAACCTCATTTCTAGACCACACTTAAGCAGGATTTCACACCACATTCAACAGGCTAGAGAAAATGAGTTGTGAAGGTTTCTTTGGATTTTGCTATTTGTGTTTGTGTATTTACATGCACATATGGTTAAGATTGGTTACTTACGGAAAAGTTGCTTCTAAGAAGAAAAAGGAATTGGTTTTACTAGTATTTCAGGAATATGGGAGGGATTTTTTATATTTTGATTGTAAATCCCCCTCTAATCAGACAATTGAGGTCAGTGATGACCAGCAGGTCTTGCAGTAGAAAATAATTAGCTGTGCAAGAATAATGACTTCCTTGCAAGGCAAAAGAAAAGGCTCTTTTTCTGTGGTGGGAATAAATTATGATATAAGCACATTCACAAAATTTGTTACATAGTAGATACCAGTAAGAAATATTCAGAGTTTAATATGATCCTTCAAGACTTAACAAATGAAATGTTATGTTACAGGAAAGTAAGTCCTGCAGTTATACAAATTCTGCTGCATGCAAAAAAAACCCAGTATGTTCAGCAGTAGTGTGTGGGACAAGGTTTGGGGTTTAAGTCGGTTTTGCAACTTCAGCCTTCCCTTCTTCTTCCCGTGTAAGTCCAATAGAAGGAGTTAACAAAAGCAACTTTCTCGCAATAGAGTTGTTTTTCAATCTAGCTAAAAGAATCTAGCAGGCTGTAATCTTGATTTAAACAGTGACTGAAAATGAGACTGGTTTTTTGTTTGTACTCGTGACGATTTGCCTGAGTCATGGAAGGAGCTTGCTAATACCAAAGACCATGCAGACAATCCTCTAAGCCAGATAAAATGCTGGAAAAGCAGCATCTGGAATTAAGTATAAATATCCTTTAGTAGAGGTACAATCTAGGATGAGATCTTTCTCTCTGTAGTAGCATTTGCTTCATCATCCTAATTAGAGAAAAAAGATAGAATGGATTTGAATCATCCAGTTCAATAATAGTCCTGCTAGAAAAAAATGTAGACTCACTGAAAACCCAAGCATCAATGTGCTGAACACACTATGAATGAGCAACCTGAGACCATTCCTTTCCAAACATCGTGGTTTCTCAGAAGAACACTCATTGGGAATCACAGGCACTGTGAGATGGAGTGACTTGTTCAAGGCCGTTAGCCGATGGGAAGAGTACATGGTTTTCAGGGCCCTCAGTGTACTGTGCTGACAAGTGACCTCTGCTGCATCTCCTCGGCACTGAGGAGAGAAGTATTTGGCAGTTTTAAGAAAAATGGTGACACTGTTTTGATCCTGTGTGCCAAGCTTTCAGGCGCTGTCAGTACATAAGTGGTGCTAATGTGTGGTTATGCTTTGTCACCCCTACAAGTCTCCAGCTGCAGGTGGCTACTGCTTCTAAAACTCAGCTAGCAGTAGGCAACAGTGAGCCCTCACTGGTAGCGACCTGAAACAGTTTGAAATAAGAACAGAGACGAAAGCCAGGTGCACAGACATACACCCCTCATGCCACATCACCAGTGGACCTTCCACTTTGTTTTTAACTTGCTTCAAGAAGGAATAACTTATTTCGAGGAATAGGTTTCATAGTCTGATAACAGATTTCACACTGCCATTTATTAAACCTCATATAAGAAATGCATGCAAATGGACAAAATGAGTCTTACTTTTAAAAAATAATAATTTCCATTGGATTCATGGCCAGGAGAAGGCTTTTTGTTCTGAAAAGTAGTGTGACTTTTAATGTACACCTGATCAGCCATAATTAGCTTTCAGCAAATGCTTGTTGGGGAAGCAAACAACTACTTGAAAGTGTATGATAAACAACTGCCAACACTCAGCTACCATAGTCACTGGTCAGTTAAAGTGAGATTTCCTGCTTTATTCTGATAGTTCAGTGGGCCTATTTTGCCCAAGAAATGAATAATTTTATATTTCAGTAATTTACCTCATCCTGTGTGTTTAAAGGAATAAACCTGATCATACAGATTCAACCAGGGACAAGCCTTGCAGTTTTGAGAGATACTATAAAAAGCCTCTTTTGCTGTTTTGTACCTTGGCATGTTTTATGTGCAGAAGGCTGATGTCTGAGATCTGACAAAGAGTGCTAGGGAAGACTGTCAGTATTTTTTGTTGTTGGAATTTCCAGGGTTTATGAAGTAAAGTCTTGACCTGTTAGGATTTTGAAGCTACACCTATAAGACCATGAAAAACTGTCCCACATGCTGTTCTGTAGTTTTGTTGCCTGATAAAGATGCAAGGTTCAGTGTCTGACCTTGAAAGGAAGATCAGTTGAGATCTGTGTATAAACTGACTTAAAAGAAGTAACCTTGAGTAAAAGTAATGGGAATACATTTCTGCAGCAGCTGTATGTGAAGGTAGTCAAAGATAAACTAATTTGCACAAGATAGACACAGGCAGCTTCAAAAGAGAAATTGTAGCTCTTTGACTACAGCTTAAGTTATGTGGATTATGCAGGTAATGTAGCAGGCCCAGAATAGCCTGTCTTCTTCATGAGCTTTAAACTCGATTCTGTTTTTTCCTCCCTCTTTCTGCTTCCCATTGACACTTGCAGAGTGAAAGTAGCAGCAGTAGCAATATCTCCACCATGCTGGTGACACACGATTACACGGCAGTGAAGGAGGATGAGATAAATGTCTACCAAGGAGAGGTCGTGCAGATTCTAGCCAGCAACCAACAGAACATGTTTTTGGTGTTCAGAGCCGCCACTGATCAGTGCCCTGCAGCCGAGGGCTGGATTCCCGGCTATGTCTTGGGGCATACCAGTGCAGTCATCATTGACAACCCTGATGGAACCATCAAGTGAGTGCCTGGGTGTGCGTAGAAGGGGAGGAGGAAGAAAAACCTCCAATTTAGACAAGGCTTTGAACTGTTGTAAGCCAGACATTGATGTGGTGTTTGAGAAATAAATGAACATCAAGCAGAATGAGTACTTGAGAGGTTCTTTAGCAAGCTTCAAAGATACAAGCTAGTAAGAAAGAGCCCAGAAGCACGTATTCTTTATGAAAAAGCTGTAGTAGTGCAATCTTCTGGGAAAAGATGATGAAAGAAGACCTAATCTAAGGGCAGCAATAGTTACTGGTTTATTTAATAGAATGAGTTATCAAGCTGGATACATTTGTTTAGGAAAAGAGTCAGGGAATGTTTGTTCCAAGTGAAACAAGATTTCAGAGTTCTAGATCTCTAATTTGAGCCACAAACCTATTGAAGATGACTGATTGTGCTAGGAAGATCTCCCTCAAATCTGCAATGGGAGAAATTATATCAGAGTTCTTAGCAGTAAGGCTTTATGTAAAACTTCTAGAGGCTGTATTTGATACAGATTTCATACTGATCATTGCTCCGTTTGATTGACAGTTTATATTTTCATATAGAAAGTTTACCATTTGACCAATGATTTCAAGAAACACTGAACTATAGACTATCTTACTAGCTTGCTTAGTTTTAACCAAGGGGAGCATCTCTTACGGAGTACTTAATGTATTTCATTTCGGTATACTTTAATACAAAGAAATAACATTTTTACATACATTTCCAGTGCTCTTTCAAACTAAAGAGTATAACACGTAACCTGGAGTTGAAAAAAACTGATCAAAGTTTAATGTTCTATATTCAGGAAGTCAACGTCTTGGCACACAGCACTCCGTTTAAGGAAGAAATCTGAGAAAAAAGATAAAGACGGCAAAAGGGAAGGCAAGCTAGAAAATGGTTACCGCAAATCCCGAGAAGGACTTGCCAACAAGGTTTCTGTGAAGGTAAATGTTATGACGATGTAGTAGTTTCCAAAAGGAGCTGTGTTGGGATTTCATTAAAGGTAGCTTCTGTCAGAATTTCACATGAAGGAATTGGAGGCAACAATGGTTTTAGTGGAAAGTGTTTGACAAATCTCAAACCAGGAGGATATAATCTCTGAGCCTGCAAGTGTCATATAGCATAAGGATACTGCTGGAAGTGCAGACTGGTGCAGGAATTCTGGTGTTCAAATGTTTTTTGGATCTTTGTTGGTACAGTTAACTTTGAACCATCCCTGTTCTTTGATTTCTACCATTCTTTAATTTCTCATAATGTTATAAGAACATTAATTCTCTAATTTCTCCTTTCCAGCTTCTCAACCCCAATTACATTTATGATGGTAAGTTGCTTTAAGTTTTAAAAGTCACAGTAAATATTTACTTTGTTTAAATTTGCTTGATGTGAACTGAGTGTTTTCTATTGAAATAAACATGGGCTCTTTTTGGGTAAGGGAGACAGTTGATTTTAAGATTCATTGAACACATTTTGGTTCACAAGTCCAAAACAACATAAAACACAGGGACCGTATGACATGGTGTTCAGAAAGATTTGCATTCTTTGCTGCATTTGCATGGAGACTGTATGGAAGCTGGGCCTTGCTGAATTTGCAGAATAACAAGGCCAGGAGTTGGAGACCTTCTGTTTCATTTTTAACCTGGCACCCTAGGTAATGTTCAGGACCTCTCCAGCGCAGAGGCTGATCAGGACAAAGATAGTGGCCTTCTGGGGTGACAGCTAAACTGGGTTTTTATCTTAATACATAGAATGAAACTTTTTGAATTTCACCTGTGTGCCAAAAGGGAAACAAACCACTACAGTGCCTCAGTGGATGAGTGATGTGTTTTGTGTTCCCTTTTGCAAACTTAGCTGGTTATAGTCTGGCAGAGCACCTCCTTAAATGCTTCTCACTGTACAATCTTCTCAGCTTGCCATAAACAGGGTGGCTTTATGGTAAGCTTCAGGGTTAATCATGGCATAGCAATAATGTTGTGTCCAAATTCATATGGAGAAAAGTTCACTAGCTCTGCAGAGCCCCAGAAAGTTGCCCAACCATGGATGTGCTCCGAGGGTAGAAGGATAGATACACTTTGGAAATTTAAAGTACCATACTACTTTATCTAATAGAAAACACAGAGTGCAAGGAATAGGAAAGCAAAATTATTAACTTCAGTTGACCTAATGCCATTAATTTTCTTTTTCCAGTTCCCCCAGAGTTTATAATACCATTAAGTGAGGTAACATGTGAGACAGGAGAAACCATCGTGCTTAGGTGTAAAGTCTGTGGTCGCCCCAAGGCTTCAGTTACTTGGAAAGGTCCTGATCATAACACACTGGGCAATGACGGTCATCACAGCATTTCGTACAGGTACAGTAATTCATGTAATGTTCAACAAGAACTGCTGAAACTGTTATAGTTTCTGTTTGCACCCTTGGTGCAGGATAGCTTTTGCCTTTGAGGCATAAAGATAGGATTGCCCTCAGACAGAAATATTTCACAGCTGGGATTTTCTGGAAACGTTGTGTGACTTCTGTGTAGGGCTGAGGTACCCAATTGTCATATTCAGTTGATTTTCAAAAACAAAAGAAAATTCAGCTGATATTTCTGATTAGCTATTGCAGAAACCATTGTGGTTCTGACACGCTGACCTAGTGGGAAGACAGAGGCTTTGTGGCAGCTTTGCTACTGCAGCCAGGACTGTTGTGAGATGAGTAAGAGATTCACTAAGTTTAATTCACTGTGATCCATTACTGTTACAGAATTATATCCAGTAAATCATGTTGGCTGTGGCTGACAGATTTTTGGAAATAATAATAATTAAATGTTCTATGAATTGGGGATGGGGAGCATCCTCTTGTGTACCTAAAATTTACATTTTTTCCCTGAAATTAAGTTGTGTGGTGAAGACCGTGGCAAATAGTTTTTGGTTCAGTCAGTCAAATGACTTGCAGTCGCTGGGATGAATCCAAAGGAAAGCAGTAAGAATGATAGAAAATGTTGAAAATATGCCTTATTGTGAAAGAATAACACAATGTTAGGGTTGTTTTGAGCCTAGAGGTAAAACGGGTAGAGAGGACTTGCCAAGTATTCATATTTGTAAGAGATTTTTACACTTAAAATTCTCTGCTGTTCATGTCCATGACAGATGGTCGAAAAAGTACTAGAAATTAATTGCACAGAGAAAGATTTAAGTAGACGTTTAAAGACAAACCATCAAACAAAAAAGGGGGCTGAGCAGTGAGAAAGATCAAGGAAGAATGTGCAGAATCTTTCTCCTGTGGTCTTACATAGCTTATCGCTATCTCTGCCCTGGAGCAGAGGGAACACTCAAGTCCTTTTAGTTTCTTCTCATCCTCATTCTCCCAGATTCTGAGGTCTCCAGAGTTGTGGTGAGGTGTGCCTTTTGTATTGAAGCCCACTCTTACAAGGGATGGATGCTCTGAAGGTGTGTGGTGGGTTGGCCCTTGGCTGGGGGCCAAACCACACACACCCGCTCACACAGTCCCTGCCCCCACCCAATTATAGGGGAGAGAATTAAAGAGGTAAATGGCAAAGAGGACTCGTGGGTTGAGATAAGGACAATTTAATTACTAAACTACAATAATATTGGAAATAATACTATTTACAAAGATGCAATGTGATACACAGTGATACTGCCCCTCCCCACCTGATG
>WKFP01013998.1:67379-105526 GCA_011057875.1 Pterocles orientalis | reverse complement strand
TCCCCCCCCCCCCCCCCTTCTGCCAGGAGCAGAGAAGCTGGAAGTCATTGAGTATCCAGGTATCCTGGCAATAACTGTAAACATCCCTTTTTATCATCTTTCTTCTGAGCACAAATCCAAAACACAGCCTCTTGATAGCTATTATGAAGAAAGTTAACTCTGTCTCTGCTTAACCCAGGACAGGTGGTGATTATTCCCAGCATTTCCTACTTACTGACCCAAGACATCCAGTAGTTAAGCCCCAGAATGGTTGTGTTATAATACATAAAAGAGGCAGAAAATAAAATTTTGATCTTTAAACTAATGTTTCTTGAAAAAAATGAGCTTTTTTTTTCACGCAGCTGTTACACTGTTCACTTTTTCCCCCCCAGTGACAGGTGTATTGTTGATAATGAGACATAATGTAAGATACCTATTCTTTTTGCTGTTTCCTTCACCTTTCCAAGGTTACTCATTCCTGTACAGACAGTTCCCACTGTACCTGAATTAGTTTCACTATAGAATTTGTTCTCCATTGGCCGGGCTACTTTGGTGTGTAATCCAGTTTGTCTTGCTGCCACCCTGTGTCATATGGGGATTAGCAGGACAAGGAGAATCCAGTGATTAGTGTATCAGCCAAGGAAACTTTCTAGTCAGGGGAGTAAAAAGCTCTTGATGGACGAGAAAGAATCAGTGTGAAACTGTGAGCTTTAACAAACTAGTGTAACAAGTGTCCTTCCTACACCAGTACAGAAGCACAAATCTGTGATTTGGCCAGGATCAAGTCACAGAAGTCTTGTAGCCTAAACTTTCAGCTACAGTCCTTGCTCTTCCTGACCTTGTCCAAAAGTGTTCACTTTTCAATCAAAACTAAGCCACAATTTGGTATGTCTTGGTTACTCAGCAAGTAGACTCGAAAAGACAGCTGCATTTCTCTAGCCCTTCTATTCAGCTCTGCCAGTACTTTTACAAAGTTCTGGCCCCAGTTTTTCCTACCCATTGTCTCCCCAGTTCATAAGAGTAAAATTTAAACTCTTAAGTCTATAGCACAAGGTAAGGTTTCAACATCAATCTATGAAGTCTTTTTCAGTCCTTTGAATTTGAAGGTTTTGCCATTTGGTTGTAGTCAATTCTTGTGTATTATCTCCTTCAGAATACTCTTTGCCTTCTGTTGCTGTAGTAGTCTTTAGAAGCTGTCAATAAAGTAGTTGATTACAGAAACAATTTTCTTTCTGAGCTGCAGCAGGATCAACAATATGAAGCTATGAGCTGCTTCCCGATGTGTACACAGCTTCAAACAGAAGATGATAGGGGGTAGTCTGACTGAAGCAAGTTCTTCCTGAAATCTTTTCCCTAACTGAATATGAAGTCCAAATATTTCTCCTTTTGCAGACAGATGTTCATTGGTTACAATGACAACAATTTAGTTCTGAGGAGGATCCAACTATATTAAATGTTGGCTATACTGTCCTCTCTTTTTGTAGGTCCTGGAAGTGATGGGATCATGGTAATCTGGAAAGACAACTTTGATTCCCTCTACAGTGAAGTGGCTGAGCTCGGCAGGTGTGTTCTGCATGCTGATCTCCAAAGCTGTCTATGTCAAAATATGAGCTGATCATTCAAAAAATGAAATTCTCTTTGAAAAATACTTATCATGTGAGCCTAAAAGGCCAAAATTACATTGGATTAAATAGAAATTAACAAGTGAAAATCTTAAACAGCACTAGATGGCACTACGTAGACAGAACGTATTTAGGCTGAAGTGGTATCATAGATTAAGGGAGATGTGTTTTTCAAATACTTTGGAAGGCTAGGTATTCTGTTTTTTTTTTTTTAAGCATGCCTTATAGTGACTGACACTGCTTCTGTAGTGAAGCTTTCCTAAAAGTTTTCCTAAACCTTTTATTTACGGTACAAAAATTGCAGAAAAAAAGTATGAAAATGAGCAAAATGCAAAATAAGTCACATATAATATTAATTTGTCCAATTTAATTATGACCTTTGAAAGCTGAATGCTGTTCTCACTTGAGTGCTCTGCAAATGTGATAAAACAGATCTCTATTAGGAGCTAATTATTTATACAGACACATTTTGAGGAAGATGCATGTACTTAGAAGAACTCTTGTTTATGTCCAGAAACTGCTCTGTAAGGGTAGCTTATTAGCAATCTAAAATTAGATCTCTCTCAGGATATATTTCAAGGTAAAAGTATATCCTTACTGCATCTCTCGGTTAATTCTTTCCTTTCAATGTTGTATTCCAGGGGCAGATTTTCTGTCGTAAAGAAGTGTGACCAGAAGGGAACCAAGCGAGCAGTAGCCACTAAGTTTGTGAATAAGAAGTTGATGAAGCGAGACCAGGTTACCCATGAACTTGGAGTCATGCAGAATCTCCAGCATCCCCAGCTCATTGGCCTTCTCGATACCTTTGAGACCTCCAGCAACTACATACTAGTGTTAGAAATGTGTGTGGACCATAATGTAATCTGTAAAATACAACCTGCATGGGTGACTTTCTGGGGTTTTTATAGTGGTTTATGAATAAGGGTCTTTAAGGTTTCACAGAAGTTTGAAGACACCTAAATAAAAGATTGCAGATGTCTAATTAAAACGTTGATTTTAATAATACACTCAGAAGGAAATAAGTTGATGTATTAAACTGATATGTAGGTAATAATCTTAGTCTGAAGGTCCAGAAATTATTTTATATCAAGCAATTATACGAGTGAATTAAGAATGTTGTGATCTGGTGGCTTGATATCGAATCTCTATTCATACAGTAGCCCTCTGTCTTCTAGGTGCTGCAGGCTATGGTTATTCCTGTAGTCTATGGCAGGACGTATCTGCTCTTTCAAATGTGGCTAAAATTACAATATTTCTTCCTTTCCTTCTCTGCCTTCACCCTTTGCTCCCACTTCAGGTCATTCAGGTCAGCTGTAGGTGACATAGAACATTTTCACAGCTGATCAAGCCAAATGTCCGAAACAGTAATTACTTGGTGCAGTTGTAGTTTTTAAGGGACACTTGCCCTAAGCATTTTTAATGTAACTTTCCAAAGTTATGTTGTCGGTTCTCATATCTTAACTAAAACAAAATATAACCCTTGTAATTGCAACAGGGCTGACCAGGGTCGCCTTCTAGACTATGTCGTGCGATGGGGAAACCTCACAGAAGGGAAGATCAGACTCTACCTGGGAGAGATTCTGGAAGCTGTGCAGTACCTTCACAACTGCAGAATAGCACATTTGGACCTAAAGGTGAGAAATGCATGGGATTCATGGCAGTGTGTGTCATTCCAGGCATAAAACCCTCCATCTTCTAGGAAACTGGCAGATGGGACTGGCGTAGAACTGTGAATTGCTTTGAGAGTGTATGAAGGCCATGAGATGGGGCTCCTTCCCCTGATGCTTTAAATCACTCATAGCCAGCAAAGCAGAAACTTTGAATTTCCTGTGCTTTCTCCTTAAAGCTTGCTGGCCATGTGTGTTCCTTTTTTCTGGAAATAATTGCTGGTAGGAACAGTTTTGTTTGATTATTCTTTATTTATTTATTTTCTGGGGAACTCACAGCAGAAATCCATTTCTTTCTCAAGAAGCGTAGAGTTTGTTGTGAAAGAGGCTGCTTTTCTTCTGTTTCTGCAAATCTGTTTCTCGTCATTGCACTTGGAGGGTTGCGGTATCTGTGTGAGTGGTACCTGTTGGTCCTCTATTCTACCCTGTGAATTTTACTTGAGCCACAAGGATTTGATGAATTCTGGTAGGAAAAGCTAATAAGAAGGTCTTAAGGTGAATATTAACTAAAAACTTACTCTTTATACTTTTATTTTCCACCTGTATTTGAATAATAAGTAATTTCAGCATCTTTGTAGGCAGGGTCTCTTTAGCCAAAAAGGGGTCATGGTGAGAAAAAGCAAAAGAGCCAGCATCTTCCCTCCACATATTTCTGTTTTCTAAGCAGAACCAATCTGGTCTGCGTATCATGGTGACCCAAAACCATAAAGAAAAGTCTGCTTTCAGCTCACCGATTGTGGGGTACTTCTCTTGAAGCCATGGGCATCCAACAGGATCTGTGGCTGCCATAGTCTCATAACAGTGCTTGACTTCTATCTGTACAGCTCTGTAACATTAAAGAATCACCAAGTAAAGCTGTATTCTGTTGAAAGCATCATGAAAATTCTGACAAGGTTATCCAATCATTAAATGCAAGGATTTTGTTGTCTCTTTGTTGTAGAGCAAATAGAGCCGTTGCTTTATTCACCCTCTATTTGTAATTGCTGTTCTTTAAGCTTAAGTTCCCAACACAGGTTCCTGTGAAACTTTGCAGAGCTGTTATTGTGGACATCTGCAGTATTTTCTGGCAGAACTGTATCTCCTCCAAAAATTACAGGGCCAGCAGCTGAAACACATTCATTGCACACTGACTGCCTGCTGGTTGGTCTGGGGAAAGCCTTGGTGAGACTGCCGAGGAGCTTTGCAGAGCTGGGCCTTCAGCAGTAATCCTTATAACTGTCTGTTACGTTCTTGACCTGACAGCACTGGCTGGGAAACAGTAATGTTAGAGCGTTAAATGTATGCTAGACTGACTTGAAAAAAGACATTTTAACTTTTGCTTTTATGTTTTCTAGCCTGAAAATATTTTGGTGGACCAGAGTTCCACTAAGCCAACAATAAAACTGGCTGACTTTGGAGATGCCGTCCAGCTCAATACCACGTATTATATCCACCAGTTACTTGGAAACCCAGAGTTTGCAGCTCCTGAAATTATTCTTGGAAATCCTGTTTCCCTCACTTCAGATGTTTGGAGCATTGGAGTGCTCACATATGTCCTTCTTAGTGGCGTCTCTCCTTTCCTGGATGAAAGCGTAGAGGAAACTTGCCTGAATATTTGCCGCTTAGACTTTAGCTTCCCAGATGACTACTTCAAAGGAGTTAGCCAGAAGGCCAAAGATTTTGTATGCTTCCTACTTCAGGATGACCCAGCTAAGCGTCCCTCAGCTGCACTGGCCCTCCAGGAGCAATGGCTGCAGCTGGGGAATAGCAAAAGTGCTGACAGCATTGACATATCCAGACTGACTTCGTTCATTGAGCGGCGAAAACACCAGAATGATGTTCGACCCATCCGTAGCATTAAAAACTTCTTACAGAGCAGGCTCTTGCCAAGAGTTTGACCTTGCTTGAAGTTCTCTCTCATTCTCTTTCACCTGCCAATCAAACTGGAGTTGGACTCCTCCTGCCAATCAATTAGACTGGAGATAGACTCCTCCTGCCAATCAATCAGACTGGAGATAGACTTCTCCTGCCAGTTAATCAGACTGGAGATAGACTCCTCCTGCCAATCAGCTGTTGACTTGAATTTTGAGGAAAGCAAACCCCAAGCCAACCAGCTGCTAGTGAATGTTCATGTGCAAGCGCATTCAAAGGGGACCGGTGTGGGGTGGTGCGGGGGACTGGCAATGCAGACTTCACTGGGGTGGAGGACGATAGCACTGTACTCTGCAAAAAGCAGTCACGAGCGATACAGTAACAGTATTTTATTCAGGTTTCTGCAAAAAAAATAGTTTTTTTAATAAACAAGAGTTGAATTTTGCAAGTGAACTTAACTACCATTTTCAAGATTTATTCAAGGAAGAAATGCCTATGTTTAAAGCACTGGTGTTAAACAAAAATGAAATCATGCCTGGAGAAGACTCACCAAAACGGCTGCCCATTGATACAGCCTCCATTTATAACATCTGGTTTTCACTTGGTCCTAGAGCTTTCCAGTTGCCTCGCCTGTATGTATCTCACGTAGCAGTGCACTGAGATCAGACTCTGCTTTTAAGTGCATCCAACCTCAAAGTTTTTGCATACAAATAGAATGAATCGTTTTGCTCTGATTAAAATGTAGGCCTTACTTGTATATAGACTGTTACCTGCCTTCAGTCTGTAATTTTTTTCCCTCCCTCCCCTTATCCATTTTTTTCCCTTCCTTCCTAAATGGTGGTATACCACTGTGCGGGTCTTCAGTTTGGGTCAGTGCTCACTGTCCCCTTAGAAAAGGACTTCGGGTTGGTGCCCAGCTTGCTGACCCCATTGTCAAGCAGTATACAGCAGGATGAAATACTGTAAATGCACTCATTTGGGATTTTGTTTTCTTTCATATCATGTGCAATGTTGTGGCTTTAACATTTTATGCAACTATTTATGAGGACCTCTGTTGTAACTGTAATAAATATATAGAAAAAGCACATACTTAGTACGGCGAGCTCTATGGTTTTGTGTGTTTGGGGTTTCTGGGTGGGCAGGGGTGGGTGTGTTGTACCACACTGTCATTATTAGTTTAAGATGAGAGTTAGCATAGAATTTAGTCAAGACTAGTCAGTTTTAAGGATTGTTCAAGGAAGAAGAAAAAAAAAAAAAAAGAGAGAGAGAGAGATTCATACCCCAAATCTCAAACTGGTTAGGAAATAAGGTGACAGTTTTTAAAATTTATTATTATATTCAAAATGCCAAAGTCTGACTTTCCCAACATCAGTCTCAACACTTACTACTTTTTAGAATTTTCAAATCTGTGTTTACTTCTTTCTGTGAAATGAACAAATGAATTTTGTGCTCTTTGGTGAAGAATACATTCAGAAAGTAGTGGTCAGATGAGGAGAATCTGACACGTAATATAGTTGTCTTAGTAGCTGTTTTTAAGGTTGAGGTAATATTAACGTGAACTATTTAAAAAAGAGAGTTTTCTGTGCATCACTGAGTTCATATAGGTGTGTTGTCATCTATGTTTGTGTGAAATGCCATGTTCAAAGAAAGCAAGCCAGCATCCCACGATAGTTAGATATATGGGTCTTAAGCCATAACCTAGCTTGGGCTAGTTTTGAGCTTTGCGGCTTCCACTGTATTCTATTTATTTCTTTTTTTGGGTTTTGGCTTTTTTTTGTAAAGTTGTACAGAAACTTTTTAAAAGGAAACAACTGACTTCAAAACTGGATATGTATTCGTACCAACTTCATATCATTATGTTTGTGTATTATTTTCCTTTATTGTTTCAGTTAAATTTTTGCTTTATTTTGCATGTATATTTCTTTGTACAGTGACGTTACATGTTTACACAGTATGACGTGATGTAAATATTTTATTTTGCCATCAGTTATTTTGAAAAAAATTAAACATATTTGACATATTTGTCTGATCTCTTGTTTTAAGGAGTTTGAAAGTTTAGGTTTGGTTATTTTAATTGAGCCCTGTATTTAAAAAGAAAAAGAGTACCTTATTGCCATAAAATCCTTTTTAAATTGCAATGATGTATCTTTCATGCCTTACAAAATAATATTTGCCTTTGCTCTAAGTGTTGAGTGCTTTGTAGTGTCATGATTGCTTTTATATAAAACATGCATAATGCTCTAACTGTGGAAATTCATTATAGTCTTTAATTAGCTGGTAAATTTTGACCAGCAGATTTTTCTACCAGGTGTTCCAAATTAAAGACCAAATGATCATATTTCAGTTTAATATTAAACTGAATTCCAGATTCATTATGAAGAAAAGTTACTTTCAACCATAAAGACTTGGGTTTTGCAGCTAAACTCTGCCTGCATCCTATAAGGGATGAAGCAGAAAAGTTTTTCATTGTGGACATTTATCTCTCGCCGTTTTCTGCTGTCATTAACACGTTTGCAATTCAAAATGAAGTGAAAGGTCAAAGAACAATAGAGAGTGTTTATGCTTGTCACTGCCTCAAGGTCCCCAAAATCTTAAGAGAAATGAAGACAGGAATATACTTAACTAGCAGCTGCAGGTAGTGAAATCTATGCTGGTATTTATGAGTAGCTGGTAGTTAGTGAAGTATTTAGACAATCTTTGGTGCAAAAAGCAGTGTATTTGTGTACTAGGGATCAGTGCAAGGAGTTTTACCATGTCTGCTCCAGTCCAGAACATGAGCTAAGCTTTACAAACCCTTTGCATGTGTGTATGGACTCAGTGTTGGGTGTGTTACTGGTTTCTCTGCTATAGGTATTCAGCTGCATGTGGAGGTAGGTAGAAATGTGTGTTTCTGTAGACCATGTGATTCCTTGAGATGGATGGTTCTTCAGGCTCTCAGACTTTTCCTTCAGTGATGCCAAGATCCACTGAGTATTTGCAGAATGATGTCATTTAATTTGCCATCTCTCAAGAGTGATGATGGTGAGAGAGTACTTCCTTCTTTGGTGATGCAACACTCTCCTGGGACTCGGAGAGTTCTGGACTCTTTGCTTGCCAGGAAAACTCAAAGTTGGGAATCTGTTCTCATCCCAGTTACAGGAGTTAATGCATCCATTGTTCTGGTTTTGTTGCTGTTGTTGGGAGCTTTCAATGCTAGTGGACAGTCCTGTCTGGTTCACACTGATGGAAAAAAATGTCATATCATAAAGTATTAAGGGGAGGCTTTTAGGATGGGGTGTCCTGAAGATAACTTGATCACCACCAAAAAGGGCCTGGACATCAAAATTACTCACTGCTCTTGTAGTTTGATGGAGGCCTAAACTCATTTCTTCCAAGAATCTTTTACAAAGTAATGCAGAGCATAGATCTGGTGATGATCGTTGCTTTTACCCTGGTCACTGGTTGTGGATGACAACTGGGGATCTTACCTCACTTTTCAGACCTGCTTGCGAAGAATGTAAAGCATGCTGTTGTACTCCATCCCATGGCTTGGGTGTTGAATGGTTCTCAAGTCTAAAGTGAGTCTAGTCTTTATTTGTGTTTTTGGATTAAGTACTAATTTTTCTAAGTGGACCTGATTTTTCACTTAATGTTTAGCCATTCATTTCCTTTTCAAGACCTCCACCAGCTTAATAGTCTATTCCTTTTTAAATGGAAATATGATATTCTCTATCTGATGAAGTATGGATATAGCATAAATATTTGATACATGATAAAGTGTAAGGTTGCAGTAGGGGTTAGCATCTCTACTGGGAAAGTCATCTGCTTGCTGAAAGAGGCTCTGTTTTCTCTCATCCCACTGTCTAGGGAATTTTTAGGTATGAAAATCCTAGCTGAATTCCTGTTACACTGGTTGTCATGATATGGTTAAGGCAATCGTCTGAGCTTGTAACAGATCTACCTTTTGACAAACTTTTTTTCTTCCAGGAGCATGAGAGATTCAGGTCTGATAACTGTTCCTTCTAATGTTTTCTTCCAGATAATTTATCAGGATTTTTTAAGAGCTTATGCTGGGCCAATAGTTCTGTGTTGTTTCTGCCAGGAGTCAAGAAATGAATGTCATTGTTTTCTTTTCCATCTAGCAGATTTCTGTGGTCAAGGGGTAGCTTCGTAACTTACACAAAACTTCTGCTTTGTCCTTCATTCTGCAGAAAATCAGTCCTTTCAGGGCAATCTTCATACATTGTGGTTGCCAAAACTAAATGATCTAATGGTGTGACCCTGGGGAAGCTGTCTCACTGGCTAGCTGGCAGTTTCATGGCCTGCAGCAAGACTGGCAAAGCAGATCCACTGCCTTTGCTGGGAGCATTCTTCACTGCAAGTCTGGCAATAGCAGTGAAAAAAGTCCTTGTGATTTGTAAAGTCACTGCTGGGGAGCTGCATTTGCACAAAGACAGTACACAGTTCCTCCGTTTCCGTGTATGATGCTTCTGTTGCTGCTCAGTACAAGTCTGAGATACACATTCAGGTGCTCTGTGAATATGTATGGTGTTGCTTGGATTTACCATGGGGCATGTATGCAAGCACTCACAGGAGAAAAGAAAACTGGTCATTCACTTCCATGCTTTAAAATATGTTCCCCATATGTTGTGGTTTCTCCCAACTACTTTACTTCTGATGGATCATCAGATGTGAGGAAATGAAAGATATAAAAATGAAAGGTATAATGTATGTACTGCTAAATTACATTGGCACATATGGATAACGTGTTGTAAGAAACAGTGGCGGCTGCAGTGGAGTGCACACATGCTGCAAATACTGCAAAAATATGTACGTGTGTGGAAAAGCACAGATTTCTTCAAGGTTTGTTGACTGCACATACAGTTCTTAGTATTTTTTTTTTTGAATTCAGGGGTTGAAAACTAATGTAATGCATTAAATGCTGTTTGCCCTTTGCTTTTTCTGTAAGTAGAAATATAGCAGTGGTGAAGAGAGACATAGATTATTATTTGTATGCACAAAGAAAGGAAGCCTGGTTTCCTAGGGCTTTGCCTCAGAGTTGAATTTTGTGGTAGTTCATGAGAAAGAAATCACAACTTTTCCCAAATCCGAGTTACTCATGATGCTCATGACGTGATAACAGCATGAGCTTGTTCTGCCTGATGTCTTGGAGCAGCCAAGGGTGCTACATCCAATTCAAGACAGTCAGCAATTCAAAAAATATTGAGGGAGGCAAAGTCAGATGGAGACTGAGGAGAAATAAGAATACAGAGAGAACCAAGTGAAGGCAGAAAGGCAAACACAGAAAGGAAGTGAGTGTACATCTTACTAGGATGCCAATGGTAAGTTAGCCTCCTTGGGAGTAGGCATGGACAACCCTGGACTTTAACTGTGTGTTTGATCACTCCACCACAGAGTCTGACCAAGGGAAGAATGGTGCACCTACAGAAACCATGACGTGTCTGCCTGTGCATGTTCTGCTTTTTGGTATGGAATTTCACAACAAATATTCACTTTACTTCATGTCGTCTTCTCCACACTGATACAATGCTAATTGCTACCTCTTTGTACGGGCTGTAAGTTGTCTGTTACTAAGTCACAACTAGCTTTAGAGAGTGCCCTGCCATCCAGCAGTTCAGCCATGAGAAATACATTGCAGCCAACTTTCAACTTCTTTGGAGCAGGATGGGAGAAATGCTGAAGAGGATGGTAACGCCTGGAGATGGGAAAGAGGAGGATTGACTTGGAAACGTGCAAATATGCAAAATAGCAAACAAGACTTTTACTCTAAAAAGGATTTCCAGTAATTTCTAATAAGCTAATGGGTCTAGTGGAAGCAAGATAATAGTATACTGAGAATAGAAGGGATCCCTTCAAAATAATTCACTGTACAAGTTAAAAGCACTCCCCTAGAAGTATCTGCCACTTGTCTTGGAAGCTAGTATCCCAAAGAGTCTGCAGAGATAAACCTCAGAGAAAGGAAAATATTTTTATTTGGTATTTAATTAAGATACTGTAAGTATCTTTGAGTAAAAATGTTCTGGGATAGTCAGTACATGGTCAATAGGACTGTGATTCCTTTTCATCCTCCAAAGGATTTATGGATGGGTGGGGATAGCATTTGTTTGTGAAAGTGAACATCTGTTTCTGTTTGCATGCTGTGACTTTTCCAGTTGTGCGTGGTTAGGTAAGTAGTGCAAGTACTTGACTGAAGTTGAATCTTCCTCTTCAGTCTGTAATGTTTGGTTTGACAAATAATCAAGAACCATTTTTTTCTCTGTTAGTCAACTGCAAGAGTTGCAAGGAGTAACTTTTTACAAGGCCTAAACACCATCTGTTGGTTTTAAAAGAAAAAGGAGGAAACGGTAATGGACTTTTCCATTAGTTCAGATGTGCACTGTTTCTGTACTTAAGTGCTCCACGCAAGCTCTTAATCAGCGTTACAAATCTATTCCCAGATAGATTATTTTTTCTATTAATCTTGCTCTTCTAGTTTATAATTTTTATCACACAACAGACCCTGTATTATCAAGCAACCATTGTGATAATCTATTTATATTTGAAGTGGCTTTTTTTTTTAAAAAAAAAGTAGTATTGAGTCCACATGTGTGTGCTGTGGAACCTAACAGCATGAAAGCTGTAGCCGAAGTTGTAAAGGTTTGGTATTTTTTTCACGGCCTTGGTATTACTGTCCTATGTAATGCAGGGTTTTATTTGGTTAAGTTTGCTTAATGTCAAACAGTGACTTTTTGCCCAAGTCAGGCAGAGAAGTATCAACTTCTACCATGTTAGTTGAGCTTCCTCCATCGTTTTTTAGAGGTGCAAGGGAAAAGCTTTCCACTTGGATAAAGGGGTATTAGATGAATACATCTCTCTGTAAATGTTGGATGTCTTCTATAACAAAGTAGTGTAAGTGTGGGTCATCTTAAGTATCAACTGCTGTGGCATTTCTCTTCTATGCTGTGGTGCTGTCATGGTACATCTGCTATGCTGCCTTATTGCAGCTAGTTCTTGTCATCAAGGTGTTTTTTTTTTTCTTTTTTTTAAAGATTTCAGAGTTTTTCCAGCCACTGGAAGTGAAAGTGATGCTATTTCATTGTAGAGAAGTGTTGCGCTGAAAGGAGGTCCCTTTAGCAGGGATTGCTGTTATAATCTTTCTGCTGGAGGACACAATCCCCAGAGCTCTGGTTGTGCCAGGGAGCTCTGCTGGAGCTGGTGTCCCAAGATGTCTACTTGTATTTCTCCAGGGTCTTCCCTTCTGTGCGTACTTAGTGGATTGCCTACACCAGTCTGTGAGAGGGAAGGCAAAAGGGCTCTTTGCTAATTGCAGAACAGTTAAAGAGGTCTTCCCGAGCTACTCTTGGCAGGGCAGGGTGTAGAAACACTTGTCTCGGGGGGAAAAAGAGGCATACATGGCAGATGTTGAGAACGATGTGGGAATTTGTGCTCTTCTGCTGACTGCCTGTCTTTAGTTATGGTGATGGGTGTTAGGCAGGAGGGGTGTCTGCACCACAAGGACACAGCTTCACGTCCAAAGTACCCTGTTCCTAGAAACAAAGTGCTCAGGTGTTGAGAGCGGTTTTGTTGGGAATAATCTGTACACATGGAAATCCAACAGTTAAGTTATATGTAAAAATTTGTATGTACTAATGTTGTCGCCTTACAGTGTTTTAAAGCACACTGCATGCCCTGGCCTCCTTTTGGGACAACCGAGTGGGCATTACACCCCAAATTTGTCATTGCGATGGCCATATCTCAGCTTCTATTAAACAGCTGACTCCACACTATGGAGCTCCTATATAAAAAGACAAAACTGCTTCAGCTGTTCGTGCCGGTGGTGTTTGGTTTGGCAAGTGTATCACAGTGGTTAGGTGATGGAGGCAGGACGGTAGCAGAGGTCTCTACTTTGGTTGCACTGTGAAATCCCATCTTTGTTTCTGATGAGGATGGCAGCTGGGTCACGTATATTTGCCATTCCCTCACACTTAGGCTGCTTTTAAATGTTTTGATTAATTGCATAAACAAGACTAATTTAATTTTACATTTGGGGGGGAAACCTTTCAAAAACTATAGGTCCATGTATGGCAAGACAGGGTGTTCCGTTTGCAAAATCTGCTCCCATTCGCAGCCTCAACTTCAGCATTTTAGGCCTCCTATTAGTTTGACTGTACAAACGTCTCAGCTTCTGTTGAGCTGCTCATTTACAGCTGACGTATTGCCACTTAAAAGCAGTGGCTCATTTCTGGCTGAGCTCCATGCTGGACTTTATAACAGCTCTCTGTATTTGTTTACTGAGCATAAACTGCTGTTGGGTGTAGCTCTCTATAAAGGCTGTCTCCTGGAAATATTGCCAGTGAAAGGAAGCATAACTATATTATATTTACCTTACCATTATGCTGTTGTAATCATGCTGTTTGAGTCATACTAGTACATTTTGTGTCAGAGTAATACTTGAAGGTCAGTGGAGGAAGGACTGCTGCTACCTTCACTTGGAAAAAACAAATGTAGCAAAGCATAAAGAATCTTCTGCTTGGGTTTCTTCACTTGGAATACACAACTGATGGCAGAATAGCTTCCCTAGCAGAAGCTGGAATTGTACATTTGATGCGTTATGTTAGACGTCATAAAAAGCTTTAAAAAACCAAAATCCAGCAACGTTATGCTTGCATGACCTGAATAAAAGGGCCCCAGCACCTTCTAGAATGATTTACAGTAGGTGGAGAAAGAGACGGAATACCCTCTTCAGACTTGGCTTTTTGAAACATCCTGAAGGTGAGGTGGCTTTGGGACATGACATGAGACCCCAAGAGCAAAGCTCTTCAGTGCCTTGGAGCTGAGGATCTATATTTAACAGCAGCAATGGTTGTAGATTCTGTTCCTCATTGATTTCCTGCTGTGCCTCCAGCATGTCAGATTCCTTCCCTCACAAAAATGGAAGTTTAGATGGTCTCCCTTTCATTTCTCCTCCCAGGCAATTTGTCATGCATTTACGGTCTCAGTGCTAAAATAATTTTAGTAATGTATGTAGAAACCATTTAGGGTTTTCAAACAAAACCTGTGACATAAGGATACAGTTATGTAATTGTATAGTTAATGATCCTTTTAAATTTAAAACTCCCCATAAAATTTTGGTGGCAGTTTTGAGCATCTTCAAACTGTCATCCTGAAGTGCCACAGAAAGTAGCATTATTCTGATGTAATGTAAATCCAGATTGTTCAGAGGATATGATTAAATCCAGAAGTAATTTTGAGGAAACAAAGGCAGTCTAAAACACAGTCCTCCTTCTCCCAAACTTAGGAGGAAGACTTCTGCTTTGTTTTTTTTATTGCTACTCAAACCCCACACCTTCCTTCTCTAAAATGTCTGCAAGAAGTTGAAATGAAGCACCAGCTCCTGGACTCCTCTAACTTGTAGTGAACGTGTTTGGAGTCCAGCCTGCTGGGGATGGATCAGACCTGTGCTATGCTGCAGAGGCTGCTTTCTGCACACCCTCACGTGGCATCTGGGATCTCGGCGTGTCTGACACGCTGAGGGAACAACAATTCTTGCAGGGCCATAGGATCTCCAGAAATCCGAAAAACATCCAAAGCCACTGAGAAAAAATTTCTGTGGTGGAAGGGGGTGTCCAGGGAAATGTGTGTATATGTATATATTTGAGAAGAAGAATCCATATGGGGAACAGCAAGGACATTTCATTTTTACATTCTCAACACTGGCTATTTTTAAAATAAAGTGCATGTCAGTTACTTGCCAGAAAAGTAGAAATCCTAATACTTGCAGTCTAAATAGTAGACTGTCGAAAGGGGTAAGATCCATAAAAAATTACATTAAAATAAATCATTGAATCCTTTATGAGGAAGATGCTGACATCTCTTGCAAGTCGGAGATTTCTGCCTATTGTCACTGACTGCAAAGGGAGATGAGAGTGCTGCTTGTCATCACAGCGGGGGCTGTATGTTCAGCTGAAGAGTCGCCGTCACCATGGTATTTTCAGCATCTCTCAATCATCAAGCTTCACTTTACAGATGGAGAAAGCTTCTAATCCTTTCCCCTTTTTAAACAGGTGGTACAAGGATTTGCTGAAGATGTGTAAGGTTTTGGCAACTGAAAAAAACAGACCTTCATCCTCTGGACTCCTCTGTTCCATATCCTAATTAAAAGACATTAATGTCATCCTTCCTTCTGTGTTCTGAAATACATAGACAAGTATAGCATATATTAGCTTAGCAGTAGATCGTTTTGACCTGCTAAATGAAGAATCACATATATTCATTTCAGCTGTCAGCATGGATGGTGATTCTGTTAGGAGCTGGGAGAAAGAAAATGGAAAATAGAACCAGGAAGCTTATCTTTGCAATTCAGAATAAACAAACTATCAGCCGCACAAAGCGTCTTCCAGAAAGGAACATCTCCTGTTACTGTTTCTATTAATCTAAAAGTCATTTGGATCAATAAACTGCATTATGAAAGGAGCATGTACATGCCCAAGCCCTTGCCTGTCCCTGACGTTTTCATCAGCGCTGTCACTCCTTTGTGTGCAGGCTACCGCTTTCTCCTTCTGGCCTTTTTTGCATCTGTTTCATGTTCCTGCTTGTTGCTAAGTCTCCCTCTGAAGAAAGTTTGTTCTTTTCACTGATGGCATTTGATGTTTCAGCTTGGGGTGACTCCTTCCCTGGAAAAGAATGAGCTCTTTTCTTCCCCTGAGCAATCCTGTTTTGCTGTGTCAGTACAAAACAAGCCATTGCTGATGGCTGCTGTGGTTCTTCGCGGAGGTGGCAGAAAGTGTCTTCTCCTCCTGCTTCCGAAGAGAAGCCCCGGGAAGGGGATGCTCTCGTCTTCAGATCTGCAGTTTCAGTGAGTCACTCACACTACCCAGGTATTAAAATGCTTACTTTTATTTGCTGCTACATACTTTCAACAGTGAAACGTAAATATTTAGTCACTCTTGCAAAGACCGGCACTGACACTAGATAAAAAAAAAAAAAAAAAAAAAAAAAAAAAGGCAAGTGCCTGTGAATAGGCCACGTCTTGTTTCTCCTGGCAGTAGTGTCTGACAGGCTGAAGGAAAAACAGCTGAATTCTGAGTCTTTGCATGCTGATTTCTAAAGAAAAAGAATGGACTCACATTCCAAGTATGAAGCATCTGATTTACAAAGAATGGTCCCAAAGCAAGGCTGTCACAGATGTTGTAACAGGGGTTCCTTTTCCCGAAGATGTTGATCGCCTGTGCACAAGCACCGGCATTAGGAGGTAACTCTGCACTAACCTCTTGCTTGATGCTCCCAAAATCCTAATGCGTCCAGAAAGTAGATTGTATTGATGCTAGTCCCCTTATTACTCTTCAGAAGGAAAAGGATAACCTGTCGACCCACTAAGTAACCTGTTGTGCACCGGCAGAGGACAGCATCTCTCCTGCCCCCAACCCATCTGTCTGCAGCAGAAAGTTGCCAACAGAAAGGATACTTGTTGCTAAGGGTGATTTTCATCCTGATAACAGCCAAGAGAGTAGAACCACTTGTTGGAGCAGCACAAAAGTGACTACATGCAATCGGAGGTTGGGGATATTTGTCTCTGTAACCTTAGTCTGCTTCTGGTAGAAAGGGAGAAAGTAGAAAGAAGCTCAGTAACAGAGGTGAAATTGCCCGCAACTCTTGGACAAACTCTAAAGCATTTGTGCTTAAAGCTTTCAGATAGCTGGATGATGATGTGCCACATCGTGTTTGGGCTTCCCAACTGCCACTGAAGATCGAGAGCTTTCCTATCGTTTGCGAGCAGGGAGAGAAGCACATTGAGCTGTGGTGAAGTCAAATGCAGACTTCATTTGCTATGTCTCGCGGAACCACAAGGGAATGTCACGGGTAGGAAAGGCAGTCTGATAACACCCACCACAGAAGTATGGGGGTGGACAAAGGAAATTTCCTCATCAGCTCGTGAATGTGATAAACAGTGCAAACAGGCAGGCATGCAAACACTAGCTACTTAGTAAAACACAGCTATTCTTAGTTTGTGGATTGTATCAGCCCAGGTGGTCACTGCCTCTAGCACACCAACCTTGTCATCTTCCATTTTAGATTTGTCTTTCTCTTCTCCCCATGACCCTGCATAAACCTCTTAGTTCTAGTTAAAAAACAAACAAACAAAACAGGCGGGGGGGGGGAAGGGGGGGGAATTTATTCTGTATTTTTTATAACTTAGTCCAGTTCCAAAGCTCAGCTGAGGCTTTCCTGCAAGGAAGGGGTGCAGAAGGTCTTGGTCTGTCTTCTTCTGCCTTTTGGAGCCCGTTTTTGCCTATAGCCTGATCCTGTTGGAGCAAAGATGATATCAATTCCCAAAACTTCTCTAAGTTCCCAGATTCCCGCCACACAGAGTGTTCAGAAGTCCTAGCATTTTCACTGTGCTCTGAGGATGCTCACAGGGCTATGGAAGAAATGCAAAGCTCAGGCAAATATTCACGCCCCAGCAAAGCAGGAAAGGAAGGTAATCCATGTTTTTCCTGCTTGGATAAAGCCTAAAGAGTTATCCAGGTGAACCATCTATGCTTGGTTAAGAAGTATGGTATATGGGTTAAAGAACATGGAGACTCCAAGAAAACGGGATGAGTTGGCAGTGCTAACATCCAGAACTGTTTCTGTCTGGAGAAAACCAACCTGCCAGACAAAATGGATTACAAATTACAATAGAGGAATTTAAAATGATTCAAGTTACTTCAATTCAGTTAAACCTGTTAATTTGCACTGTCTACTTTAAACTAAACCCACCAAAACTGTGCTGAGAAAGTAAAGCAAAAGAGGGGATGTGCAATGTTTCTTTCTTCTCTCCTACTAGTTCTCTTTCCAGATCTGCCCTTGGAGATGCACTGGTCCTGTAGTTTTTCCCATAGTTTTTCCACTGGCCCATAGTTTTTTCCACTCTCAGAACCATCTTGTTCTGCTAATGGAAACTGAACACAGACAAAAAAAATATACACACATATATACCTATAAATGTGTGCATGGATGTGTTAGGCATACATACTGTCTTTACGTGTTCACTTGCTGCTTTTGGATGAGCACTGGCATGGAGCATGGATAGCATGAGAGCATACACAGACAGAAAATTCTTTCTTGTTCCTCTCCTCCTTTCTCCACAGTAAATGCTGAAATAAGAATTGTTTGCAGGCTTGCAGTCATGGGGACCAAGCCTTGGACTGGAGCAGGGAGTGCAGATTTCCCCTTCAGCTCCTGAGGTGTCAACAAACAGAAAGAATAACCTAATGTAAGTAACAAAATAAATAAGGGTTAACCCCCTCAACCTCACTTTTCCTTTATTGTTTTTAGCAAATGCTCCTGATCCAAGGGTGACAATGGAGAAACAGTGTTTTAGAACTAATTTAATAAAAATACTGTAATAAAAGATATAGAAAGGGAAATCAACATTCCAGTGAAAGGGAAAATGTGAGTCAGTAACTGTATGAGATCCAGCAATTTTTTTAAAATCCATCCTGTAATGTGGAGCAATAGTCAACAGAAGAGGAATCTGGCAAGAGAAATGGTTGCTTGTGCCTCTGAAACAAGAACTTGTGGGTATTTTCAGAGTGCGAGACAACTTAGTGAACTTGTAAGCTACGGCATTGGGATACATCTTTCTACAGTGTAATTAAGAAACAATTAGTAGCTTTAGACTGTAGGGAAACCACTGGTATCTTTTAACTTAAAACGATGAGTGAGGAGAGGAAAGGAAAGAATCTCTCAGAGGCCCCTTTGCTTGCTCTTATTAAAAATCCTGTATTATGAAGCAATTTAATTGTATCTGTGTAAGTTTTGCTTTTACTTAGCATGGTCCACATCTTAATAGAGAAGGGATGCTTCTGTGGACCACCTGCTTCCTCTTCACAGGAGTGTTTCTACAGAAAGCACGTTGATTGCATGATAAGTAATGTTAAATCTTAGCAGTCAAACATGACATTGGAGTCGAAAAGAAGAGACTGTGACTCTCTGAGGACTACTACCACTAAGACAGAGACCACGTTTGGGCGGTATATCACAGTTTGAAAATCACCCTGCAATCTCCAGCACCCATATGACTTGGAAGATGCAGAGGGAGGTAGCAATGTGACCTTTATAAATAGCTGAGTTATGCTCGTTTTTTCGTCTCTTGTGGCTTGGATATGGAGAAGCATACACAGCCTGTGTGACTTTGAAAACTTTAACGGAAATGAAACAGGAAGCCAGATCCTCTCACGGCTTGTCGATCTGTGAAGACGAGCTGAGTCTGTAGACACTCATTTTCTACCCTCAGCAAAAGAAGCCAGAGAGAGCATACTCTGGAGAGGAGATGCAGAGACGACATAGCAGGAAAGCAAGTAAGAACAGAGACCAGTTCACTGAGCAAGAAAAACAGAGCAGAATTAACCACTCAAAGACAAGTGTTGGTAAGTTTGTAGAGCTGTGCTCTAAATTTTGGCATCTCACCAAGCTGGTGATCAGCTATAGGAAGCTCTTGTGCTGCATGAACACTGCTTTTACCTATGCCTTGGGCTATACCCGACCTTGGTAGTAGTAATAAATTATGATAAACAGGGAAATGGGTCCTGACTGTTAATAATGGACTTGAAAAAAACAGCCAGTTCTGCACCTAAGTTTCCTACTTTTACTGGGTTGGATGCTGTTGCCTTTGGCTCAGCAGACCCTTTTCGCTCTCTTTTTGTATTGTTCATGTTCTTTGGGCTGTGGTTATAATCCTGCTGCTCACCTGCAGATGGGAGCAAGAACATGACACTTCCTTCTGCTGGTGACTTCTGCGTTTAAACAGAGATGGTTCAAATGTCTTCACACCTACTTAGCACGGCTTTCAGCGTAAGCTTTTGCTGTAATTGCTATGCAGTGTCATGTGGGTACAAGTGGAGGGATGTAGTCACAGTCATGCCTGCAGCTTGGAGATGCCATGACCTGCAAAAAAACCTGGAGGTTCATGTTACGGGCAAGTTCATAATGCTTCCCTAAAGGCAGGAAATATCATAAATATATCTGAGTGGTACAAATTTGCCATCAGCGCATATCCTTGTCTGAGTATCATAAATACGTGCAAAATGCCATGACCGGAAAGTCTGCAGGAACGGAATCAAACTTGGGCTGCTTCCAGGCTGAGCTCCCTGGGGCTCTCCCCTTGCCCTCACGGAGCTGCTGCCCCATCAGAGGTGAAGCAGGGGAGGCATTACTTCTGTGGAAAAACGCTGAATGCATACTTTAAGCAAGGCCTGCTCTAGCTCCCAGTATTGTTTTCCAAGATATTTTGGGAGAAGTTCACACTTTCTGAAGCTTTCTGAACCCTTGTAGTAGTGTGTTGCCCCTTCTGCACAGTCTGTAACAGAAACTGCCTTCCAGGGAGCTGCTATTCTGCTTTTTGCAGTTGATCTCGGCTCAGACCTAGACCTTGCTTGCTCTCTTTAGCATTATTGTGACTCGTATGCGGCTAACAGGAACGGCATACCCAGACCAGCCCGACGCAGCGTGCAGGAGGCCTGTGTGTCACTTGGCTCAGCCCCAGCAGGGCTGTCTGCGCCCCAGCCCCAGGAGGGGCTTGCGGAGGAGGGAGGTGGGTAGAGGCTGTCCCATCTCAGCGACTTGCAGGGAGGAGAGACAATATTTTCATGGCGAAGCCCATAAATGGGAAAAGGTAGTAGAGGGCTCTCCGTAAGTGGCTCAGGGTAGAGGTCCAGAAAGAGCTTAAGCAGAAAGAAAAGGCATATGGACAGTGTTAGTTAAAAAAATACCTCAAGAGGTTTCAAGTACATGGTCTCTGTTTGGTTGCCCCCAGGGCTTGTTCCCAGCAAGAACACGTGTAGAGGGGCACAGGCTATTCTCTAGATTGCACTGAACTGGGGAATAAATGCCCCGAGAAGAGAGCCAGGGATTGGGAAGGATGCAGTGATGTGGGGGTTGATCTGCAGTCTTTGTACTATGCGTGTTTCATCTCTCTAATGAGTCAGCAACCAGATAAACATTAACTTTCAGGCCTGTCTGCACAAAGAAATCACCTATTAAATCCTAAGAGCTTAACACAGGGGAGGGAGGGCAGAAAGAGGCAAATTTGGGTTTGGCTGGAATGCTAAACCACCAACTGGCATCAATGCTGGCATGGCCAAGGCGAGAAGGAAGCTGGAAAGGGAAGCTGAAGCGTGAGACTGCTGCAGGCAAGACATGGCTCAGAAACAAATCCCAGGTACCTCAGAGCCTTCGCAGGGGGATGCCACACAAGCTAGATCCTCACAGCATCTCTCTCAGCTCTGCCTCCCGAGATACAGCAATGTTCAACCACAAACTGCATGTCCAGAAGGAAAGCACCAGCTGATGCTGCAGAGAGGCACAGAACTGGCACTTAGAAAATTTTTTCAAAATGGATTTTTTGATGGAACAGCACACAGTGCTACACAGCTGACAGCTTTAGGTCTCTGGAGTCAACTATTTACTTTTGCTATTCTTAGCTGGGTTTTAAGCCTAGATTTTCTTTCACTTGGATAAGCATGTTCACGGCTTGCTGTGAGTGCACCTAAGTGAGTACTTGGCACACCAATATTTAACAGGTTTTATCTGTTTGTTCCTTGCCCAGATTAACCGAGATGGATGGAGAAACAATCTGGTATTCATGCCAGACAGTACAAATCTCTTCACTGTTTCATGAAAAGTGCTGATTTTCTATCATCTCCAAACACTTTAATATCTTACAATATTTTAGAAAAAAAAAAACAAAACACAAAAACCCCAAGCAACCCTGTAAGTTTGTCCTAGCTCTGTACTGCACCAAACTGCTTATAAATCTGTGAAAGATTTAAGTCTGCGTCACTTGTTCAGACCATTACAATTCCCTTCTGTTTTTCCTGCAAAGGCCCTAGGGGAATGCAAGAAAATTTTTCTTTAATGTGTAACCAGAAGAGAAATTACATGGGTCCGTGCAAACTCTCTGCATCCAGATGGGACACGTTACACCTAAGAGACAACTAATGGACAGTACCGGGCGAGGGTGAATTTCTTTCTGAATGAATGTACTTCATCTTGTTAATGAGTGAATTAGTGAGGAAATTAACGATAAGAGAAAAAAACCCCTGCAAGTTTGGAGTCACCGAGTTGTGTATACATTTCATGGCTGGAGCTCAGAGGGATGCTGATGACAATGGTCGCTGCTAAGGGAACTGCTGCTATAGAATTTAAAATAATGTAGCGTGACACTGAAACATGCGTTATATCTGCAGGAGGAGCTGCAGGGCTATGGAGAACTCCCCCGTTTCTTAAGCTGAGGACAGGCTGAGGGGTGGGTGACAAGGGCTCGCCTTCCTCCTCCAAACGCGCTCTGCGACCCCCGCGCTGCCTGCGCGACCCCTCGGTTCTGGGCGAGGCCGCGAGGTCTGCGGGCTCCCCACCACCCCGCAAGACAACCCAACCCCCGCCGGCATGGGGGGTGGCCCGGCGGTATCCCCGCCCCGGGGGCCGCCCCGGGAGCTGTCGGGCTGGCGTTCGTACCGTCCCGGGAGAGCGGCGGAGCGGGTGAGGCGCTGCGGGGGCTGGGCGGGTCCCCGCGGTTTGGGGTTTATTTGTTGCTTCTTTTTTATTGTCTTTTCCCCTTGACTCTGTTTGGGGACCGTTTTCCCGACGTGGTGATACCCGCAAAGCTGCTCCGACGGCCCCCCCCCCCGCGGCGGGCCCGCCTGGGCTGCGCCCCTCCCGCCGTGCAAAGCCCCGGCCCCTGGGGCTCGGCTCCGGGGATTGGGGAGGGGGCGGCCGATGGTGCCTCGGGAGGGGTTGGAGGTGGGTTTGGGTTTGGCGTGGGAGCCTGCCGGTGCCGTCCGAGTGCCCTGCGCTGTTCGTTCTAGCGTAGGTGGGGATCGCCGGGCTCGTAAAGCAACAACCTGTGCCGGCTTCCCGTCGGGTGTGCTCTTGGGGTTTGCTGGTGGTGGTAGGGATTGTTGGGGTTTTGGTTTTTTTTTTTTTTAAATTTTATTTATTTCTTTATTTATTTTACTGTGAGGAATCTGAAATTAAAATGTTGCAGACTGGCTTCTACTCGCATCCAAAAGGTGCGGGTTTAGGATAAAAAGGGGATCAGAAGCATTCGAGAAGACTTGGGAAGATGGATGTACACCCCTTCTGATCTGCTTGGTAATTGCTTGCAGCTCTCAGTATCATGCATCTCTCAAGTCACTGCCAAGTGGTCTTTTAGGTTAAAGATACCGTGCCCTACCAGTTTGCTTTCCTGCTCTACATTTTAGGATATGTTTCTGCCTTGGTGGTCCAGCTCTCATTTTGCACTGCATTGCATACTGACCAACTGGTTTGCTTTATGGAGCAAATTGTATTCAGTTTATACTCTTAATTTTCTGCGGTGGAGAAGGAACTAGATTTCTGTGGTATTTAGTAGGTGAGTGTTAAGCTGGTGTGGTGCTAGCTGCTGTACAGCTGATATGTGCGAGTGCTGCAGTTATTCCCACTTCTGTCCTTTGGCCCACTCCAGTGTCTGCAAGTGATGAAGCAAAGAGGTAAAGTGTGTAAAGCAGAAGAAATGACCCATTTTGGTTTTAACACTCAGAAAATTCCTTTCTAGTCAGCGAAGTTGGCTCCTTTAAGAATTTTATTTCTTTACTGCTGGACAAATAATTTAATTAGAAGTTGAGGGGGACATTATACAGTAAGAGGAAAAGCTGCGATTTTGCTTATCTATATAAAATACTACCAGGGTTGTTCAAGCACCAGGTGAAGGGTGTTAGAATCCATTTTCAAGGGTAAAAGCTACATAAAAATGCTGGTCAACATATTAAATGGAAATGCTTTTATGACTAACTATCTGCATTCAGTTTTGGACTTCTGAAAAAATTATTCAGTTTCATAGATCTGAATTTGTTCTTGTCATTGGGATATAAGTTTTTTCATTTTGTTTAACTTTTTGGACCACATTGCCTGACTAGATGGTGTGGATTTCCTGTTCAGCATCAGGACTTTCTGTCCACCTTGTTTTTAGAATTTCCTTGCATCCTGTCTACCAAGGATAGAATAACAAACGTGAAAGGGTTTTTCGGTAGCGTCTGCAGATTTTCTTGAATTTAATGTCTGAAAATTATTACCTTGCATGATTACCCAGGCAAATAAGTTTGAGATTTCAGAAATACCTCTTTCTGGACCTCCTGACCCCACGCAGCTGAACTGTGGGAGTCATGGTGCCAAACTGTACTAGGGGAGACAAGTATGGTTATAAATCAGTTGTTTTGAAAACGTGAGGGAATGACTAGTGCTCAGGACTCAAAAAGCTGTATAATTACACTGCTTTCATTACACGTGTATTACTAAATTTGTGGGTGTGATTAGAACTGCATAAAGTTTATCTTAAGGAGCTTCCTAATTTCCTCATAGTTTAGGCTGTGAAATAATTTTTTTTTCTAATTACCATTGGGCCATGTTAGTCCTGTTCTAATGAGATTTTTATTCAGGCATTCTGACTTCTAAAGGAGTTATAGGACTCTGTAAAATCAAATGCTAATCTGAGTGGCTGCCTGACATCTGATCATGAATCATTTCAGGATCCGTTTTCTTTTTTGAGGGAATTTGGGAGATGACATCCTTTCTGCACTCCTGGGTTGATGCAGCTGGCGTGTTGCTGGCACGTAGCAGTAATGGGGAAGACTGCCCATGCGCTGGGGTTCCCGGCATGGTAGACACTGGTTCCTCTGTGCTTGGTTGCAGCCCTGGGGATCAGACAAAACAATAAGGTACTTTCCAGAAAGACAGAGAAACAGCTATTTATTAACTAAAATGTCACTGTTTCATGATAGAAGGCTGTCAGGGCTCGTGTACTCCAGCCACAGCAATGTAAAAGCGGTCAATGACAGTGTTAAGAGCGGAGGGAGCTTGTACCAGTTCTGAGGTGCTAGAGAGAGTTTAGTTTGCGTATTACAAAATTTGCTATGATGGAACGGTTTGGGTTTTTTCCCATAAACAGTATAACTCATATTTGGGCTATCTGTTGCCTGATCATATAAAATCATGTTGAAGTTTGCCCCAGTGAAGATGGGGGAAAAAAAGGAGATAAGAAGTGGACAGTAACACCCTTGAGAAGGCTCCAGGGAAGGCAAATGTAGAAACCTCCAAAACTGCTGCAGGTGGAGGACTAAAAATAAGGGATGGTGTGGCTGGATATGCTGAGTCTCTAGTCCTGTTGATAGCTCTTCATGAGGTCTTGGGCAAGACCCCATCTCAGATTCCTTGTCCATAGTACGTTGCCGAGTTTTTCCAGATTTTTTTTAGTGTTTAAGCATTTATGTTTCCAGGGCGGGTGGTTATGTTGGGTGAATGGTGCTATGAAGGTGAGAAATGTGTACCTTAGCATCAAACTAGTGCCTTGATATGATGTGATGTGTGTGGGGCTTTGACTATAATCAAGTCTGCTCTAGCATGTAGTCAGTTGTCCATCTGACACGTGCCAGCCCCTTGAGCAGAGCTCGATATGCAGGGTTGCACCTCACCATATTTTAGAGGGCTGCATAATGTGTATTTTATGTAGACCTTGCCACGTAAGTTTTTCAGCAGTTCGTGCAAATGCAGAGGTGTCGGGGAACTGCGGACTCTTGGTCCCTGTGACTGATGTCCGGAGCGCTTCACTTGAAACTTCTCTTGGTATCCAGAAGTCTGTAACAATACCAAAAGTGCACTAGCAACAATACTGATGTGTTTTTACAGGCAGAGGACTTCCACACAGAATATTCTGTGTTCTTGAATCACATTTGTATGAAATGTTTGTGCTAGCTATGACTATCACACTGAGTGATAGTGACTGAAATTTCAATTATCTGGATACAGTCAGTTTTACCTTTCAGCATGCCTTTTTTTTCGTAAGATTTTAGGCAAGAAGTGCACAGTAATGCACTCTCAAAAAAAACGGCAAAGGACTCCTTGGTGCATGAGCTAATTAAAGAATGTCAGATTGAACCTGTTGCCCTTTAAAAGATGAAGCGAGAGCAGGGTTTAAACACTGCAGCTGCTTCCGTGCTCATAGCCTTAGCTCGGCAGAATAAAGCTGTTTTGACTTCCGTCAGGCTGGATATTGAGAGGCAGGGGGAGAGAGATGATATAAGACCAATTTATTTCATTTGCATTCAGAGTGATGGTTTCAGTATTTTGCTTTGTGTTGTCTTTCCCTTCTCTTTCTAATCTGTTTTGGAAAGAGGGAGAGAGACAAATAAAGCCCCCAAGCAGACAGATCATACAGCTGGAATAACCTCTGCACATATCTGATGGGAAGGCAGAGGCTTTGTGATCTGACACACCACCGGGAGATGTGGATTATTGGTGATTACGAATCCTAAATTATATGTGAATGTTAATCCATGTGAAAAATACACAACTCTGCATGGCACTTCCTTGCACAGAGCCTGATACGCTTTTGGAGAGGGCCATGCTCTGAAGACAAACGTAAAATCTGTGTTGTGAGGGTACAGCAGTAAGGTCCTGTACAGAGATGGGAATGATTAGCTACGTGGCTGCAAACTGGTCCAAGGGGGTTGGCTTTCAGAGCAAGGTCTTCACCTGATGGCAGCCTTTAAGAATTAACAGCTGTGGCTGATATTGCTTAGACAGTAAACAAGCTCAGATGAGTTCATTTTTTTGCTACCACTTGGGATAATTGTTTATCAACAGGTAGAAACTTGAAGTTCCTTGGACTGTCCTGCAGTGTGTGCCTAACAAGTAGACTGGCATTTCATGCTGCTTTCTTCTCTGAGCTGCAGCATTTCAGCAAAGGACCCCTCAAGGCATCAGCTGCTGTTTGGGAATGAGCCCACTGGTGACCACTGAGGGGCTGGGGTCTCACCTGCGGGGTTGTTTTGTCCCAGGAGCGCTGATGGTAGAGTCCAGTGAGCAGTTTGTTTTCCACTATGCTGCTCACATCGAAATCTTTCCCACACGGGTTTCTGTTGCCATTCCTTCTGCCCTGATCCAGGTACCTTCCCCCTCCTCATGTGGGGGCTCCTCTGCTTTGCTGCTTTCATCCGTCCTCCGGCGCTGATGTGGTGGCAGCTGCTGCGGGTCTCACTGGAATCGCCGAGCCCACTGATCCCTTCCTTTGGGGTGATGGGCAGCAGGCTTGAGAAGGTTCTGCTCTTTCCTGGGTGAGCCTGGTGTCTGCGCTGCTGGGGGTCGGGCGTGCACCCAGGCAGGGCCAGGGGCAGCACCCTGCTGGACCTCTGCCTGCAGAGAGCTGGAGGGATGCTGCCTGTGGTACCACCCAGCCTCGCAAGTGCCTCATGACTGTACATCCTTGGAGGGCTGGGCTGTTGGGACAAGTCTTGTGCCATCTAGCAAACAAGATTTAAAAAAAAAAAGGCGGGGGGGGAGGTGGAAATCTTTCTGCTAGGTAAGACTTGAACTTCTTTTCCTGTATCCGAAACTTTGGTTGTCTAGACAAATCAACAGAAAAACCCAAGTTATTTATGCTACTTAGCCTTTAAGCTAAACTGAAGCATAAGAAGATGTTCAGGAGAAAAATATTTCCTTTACTGTGTCAGTTTGGATTTGGTACAGAAAAAAAAAATTATAAAGGCATTTTGAGAGTTGTGTTTGCAAATAGATAAGCCAGAAAAGAACATGAGCGGCATTAGGGATGAGTCAACCTGTAACTCGGCAGCAGGCGTAATAAGAATCCTTAGAGTGGGCTTCCTTCAAATAATAGATTTAGAGCATTTACATGAGTTCTGTTTAAAGTGTACAGGCATTAAATAGCAGTTCTGAATGAGGATGGATTTTTTTCCACATTAAAAAAAATTAAATCATCACATTAGCAGAAATTTCAGAGGCTTCTTCTTTTAAAGGAGGTTATTTTATTTTTTCATTGTTTTTCACTCATCTATAGAAATAAGAGCTTTAAAGAGATACTTGGGTTTTTATGGTGTGAAATGCTTTTCACATGTTGATCTCAACTGTAAATTCTCATTTTTTTTCTTGTGGAAGTGTAGCTGAGCTTTATTAATCTGAAGGTCCTGGATGAAGTACCCTATGCCATAAAAAAGGAAGATGAATTACATAGGACATCAAGAACTGAACTTTCCTTTTGTTCTTGTAGGAGTTTGTAGAGAGGAAAATGGCCATGTGTAGGCTAGGGCATGCATTAATATATTGAATATACAGATGAAATTGGTTTTGCAAAGGGAACTCTAATAGGGTGTATTTTAGATAATCATACAGTAAGTAAGAACACATCACATTTGTTGCTACAGAGTGGGAATAATTGTCACAACTGGATAGATAACATTTACACCAGCAGTTCAGGTCCTCTTGACGATCAGGGAGACCAAAGGAGGCTGCCAGCCTTTGTATTCTATTTTTCCTGAAAGATCTGTGCAGAAAGGGGAGGAGGGCTGAGAGACCACTTGGGACTCCTACGCAGGACAGCTGTGTAAATAAAGCCTTTCTTGTGAGTAATGGGCCTCAGTGCTACCGAAACTACTCCGTTTTCTAGGTGATTGTGTGATTCTAGTTACAGGTTGGGGCTGGGATTCCGTTTGTTATTTTTTGGAGTAGAAGCTGAGATCTGATCAGCAGACATGGTTGAGCTTCTGGTAAGTCACTGATTATTGCCATCTCTGCCTGTAAATTATTCCCTTTTTCTTCTTACAGCAAGTAGAGATCCTCATCTCTAGTTGTTGTCTCACGACAGGAGAAGAAGATTTGCTTAACAAGTTGACATTGCTTTGCTCTGTAAAGGAAGGGTTTCATAATGAAAAGGTATTGAATTAAGCAGTGCTTCCCACATACCTTGGTCTGTGTTTGATCTGTTCTGTTTTCAGTAGGTTTTTAGTTTTTTGGTGTGGTGCTGATAATAAACTGGGAAATCAAAAACTTTGTAATCACTTGGCAGTACTTAAAAAAGTATGTTTCACTCTTCTAAGCTGTTATGGGGTATAATCTATTGTAGGTATTGAATTTGTATAATTAATAGCTTTTTGTCTGTGTCTCCCTCTTGGTTCAGTCAGTTGAGGTGTATGTGCACGTGTGCATCTGTGCATCACGCTGACACCTGCTCTGTAAGGATAAGTTTGCTTGTTTTCCCTTAAAAGAGGGACTTAGCCTATTTTATAACATACCTCGGTACTGATACTACATAGTCTGGAAAAAAGTGATGTGCAACTGTGAAGACAGCTCTGTGGGCAGACTTGGACCACCATGGCAAGCTTTGCATCTTTTGGTTGAGCGGTCTCTCTTCCTAGCTCTGGGTCCAAGAGAGGAGGGAGAAGGAGGGATATGGGTGGGCAGCAGAATGGTTTGAAGAGAGGGATCCCAAATTCTGTCTCCCTCTTTGAGGGAGGGGATCCCTGCTTTCTGGGAACTAGGAACATAGTGTTGTATGACGGGTGTTTAACCACTTTGTGGTAACAAGTACTATGTCCTGCTTTCAACACTAAGACGACTCTGAGGAGGAACATCCTGAAAAGAAGTCACACAGTCAGCTTTTAATTTGGGAAGACACTCTTATCTTCCTGGTGGCCTTGTTACAGGGAGGGGGGGGAAAAAGTGAAAGGGTGAAAGTGCCACCAGACATGCTGGAATATTGGATTGTGCTTCAGTGCTGCCTGCTAGTTCCCAAGCTGATCCCTTACATTTTGCATTTCATCAGTTACGCATTTTTAAAGCTGGCAGCCTCCAAAAAAGTTGTGAGGGAGTCAAATGTGCGGCTAATCCTTTAGAGACTCTTCTTGAGTTACTTGTGAAAGAAGCAGATGTCTCTTACTCATATTTTTTCTGGCCTTTTTTGCTGGGTCTTTTTTGTTTGTTTGTTTGGTTTTTTTGTTTTACACGTCTCTCCTGCTGACTTTGTGGGATGGTAAAAGCTTAAGCTTAAGCATCAGCACGAAGCTGATGATGTGGCATGAAGAAAAAACATGGTGTACTACTTGTGTTGTAAGATGAACACCGCTATCGGCTCCTACGTTGTACATTGTTCCACCTCCATTCCTCCAAATTTCTGCTTGGAGCTGTGTTAGAAGTCCCAGGTGTGGGGGAAGAGTTGGGTCTCCCTGTCCCTGTGGTGATGCTCATGGTCCGTCTTCAAAAAGATGTGAGCCCAGCAGCTGGTTGCAGCATCGATGAGTTCTCACCATCTCCAGAGGAACAGGATGAATGATGTCCTTATCTCAGGGAATGGATAAGGTTTAAAAAATCTGTGGGTTTATTTTACTCCCCCTGCGATTGTCTTATTAATTTAATTGCTCTTCGGTTTCTGAAGAATTTTGGAGGAGGTGGAAAGATCTATTTTAAACTGCCCTCTTCTTTAATTCATATCTTGTTCATGATGTATTTTCACCAGTTGCACTTTGCGATCCAGCTGACACTTCTGAATGTCATTTACTTGAATAAAAAAGTGTGACATGAGCACTGAAAGTAGTAACTGAGTCATGAAGTGCTGTTTGAACAGCAGCTTTCCCATGACAGGAGAGAAGGTTTATGAAGCCCAGAGTATGCTGCAATACAAGTGTAGCAAAAATACTCAAAATCACTTGTTTGCAGGTTTTCCCATCTCCCATTAGGCTTTCTATTAGGCAAATACCTACTTATAAATCCCCCATATTAAATAAAAATGGGTGAACAATATTTGGTTATCTCACATTCTCTGACATTGATTTGTGTTTTTGATTGCAACCGGTATCCCAGCACTCCTTGAAGAAGTGTTGCTCATGCACCTGTTAACCATCTGCCTTGAAAGTGGTTTTCTTGGGCTCCAGTAGGTTTTTTTCAGGATTAATACCATCACAACTTTTTTCAAAAGATTGTTTGATTCAGCTTAAAAGCTGATGCAAACCTCTCATCTTTCTGCCTGTAAAAGCGGTAAAGGAAGAAATTTTGCATTCACATGTATTTCTGGTACTCGGTAAAGCGAAGTATGTCGTTTGAACAGATGGACCAGCTCTCACTTTTTAATGTCCAAGCTTGTTCGAAATTGAAAGAGGGACCATACAGTCAATTTAAGTAATGAAATGAAAGTCTGCTGCATCTTCCTTTTGATACCGTATGTTTAAATTGCTGTTAATTAATTGTTTCTCATACAACACCGTGACGATGTAGATCCAGAATACCCACTGATCCGTGGACTTGTGAGCCTTCAGGTTCCATTCTAGTTAGCAGAAGATTCAGTTCTTTACAGTCTACTGACGTTTTCCAGTACTGATGCCCTTATCCTAAAGCAGAGAGAGAAAAAACTGCTGTGGCTTGATTCTGCAAGACTGTTGCCTGTTACTAGTTCTCAGTTGTTGTTCTCTAGGTAGCAATCTGGGTAGTTACTGAGAAGGTGCCTATTGGTGTCCATCAGCAGTAAGTGTGTGTGTGTGGTCCCAGGGTTTCCATGAGCTATGCCATTTACTAGCCTCACAGCTGATGTTCTACTGTCTGTTACTTGGCATCAGAAGTCAACATTCCTGCAGCTTCAGATTTTTTGGTCTTTTTGGTTGTGTGTGAATGTGTGTCTTGCCTTTTCCTACTCAGCATGTGCCTAACTCCGCTCATGGCAGGTTGGCACAGGTTGGTGCAGCACACGAGCAGAAGCTGACAGAAGACCTGGCCATTATCTTGTATGAAAAGTATCCACAGCAGTACAGGTTTTGAGTAAATGGGAACTAGCACCCCAAATTTTTCTCCGATTACCTCTTCAAAGTTTATTAGAACCTTTTCATTGACAGCTCTTAACCTGCCTTTTGTTCAGGGGAGAGACGAGGTCTTGCCTCCGGACAACTTGCATGTGACATCCTGTAATAAAACGTCTTCAAACAGAATATTGGAAAAGGCCAAATATCAGCAGTGCTCTGTATATATGTAACAGTGCTTGTAAAGATGTATGCGTAGCTGTTTATCTCATTGCCGGGGTTAGGATTCATGTGTAGCTCTATGACTGGATAGCTGTCCGCAGTGCATGGGCTTCAGTTCCTTGGGAAACTCAAGCGCCCCTTAAATTTCCTGTTAAAGCCAGGAGGGGCAGAAGTTCTACTGACATAAAACTATGCTGAATGAGTAATTCCTTTTGTGGACTCTCTAGAGAAGGATCTTTTGAGCCTCCTCTGGGGATGCCTTTGTAAAAAGTTACGTTCTCTTAAAATTTTGTATGAAATCAATAAATAAGTTAATAATAGAGCAGCTGTTGATCATAAACTCTGGGAATTTCCTATATTCAAATTTCAGCCAGAGGATACATTTCTCACTTAGGGAGCAGACACTGCTTTTGTCAACTATTCAGTCTCCAGGACCTCAGCTCTAGGTTTTCTTACCAACAAAAGACAAGCAAAACCTCTCCTAACCCTGCCTGTAATACCAAGAGAGTGACAGAAACTTGTCCTGGTTTATGTCTGTGAAGAACAGTGAGAATGCGCTCCCTTTGTGGTGATCTCCTGAGCTTTCTACCAAATCCCTGGGGAGGAGCTTTCTCTGGAGTACTAAACTGACCCTAAACTTGGCCAAATTGAGGCAGGAACATTCCTTTAATTCCCCAGCGGTTGTATGATCATTAGTCAGCTAATATTGCCTTGTATGCCAGGAACCTCTGGTCTTTAAAACTTTGACTTAATGGCAAAGTAATGACAGTGCAGATCTCTGGATCAGCACATCCCGAAGCAAAAGAAATAATTCTCTTTTGGGTTATTGAACAGTTGCTTTGGTACCGGTCTTCCTGTGACTCCATTGTAACTATATATCTAGGCTTCACTGTGTGGAGGCAAGCTTGGAAATGTGAACCATGTGCACCCAGTATGCTAGAAACCTGAAAAACTAAGCATATAAACTATATATATTAAGTATATAAAAATACACTCTCCTTTTACATTTCATGTTTTGTGTTTCATTTGGAGTGGGATCGTCCTTGGATGATTTTTCTTTTTGAAAGAAAACAAATAGAAACAAGTATTGCAAAACAGTGACAAGATTTTTTCCTCTCTCCTTTTTATCCCTATTTTAGGAAGGCATGAGGTGCGGTCGTGGACAACAGCTACCAAGCAATCCTTGTGTCTCATGTGGCAAAAAGTGAAAGTGCAGCTAATGCTAAGCATGTCTTTCCTCACTGCTATTTTTTGGTATTGCAGAAGGCTATACAGCTTTTTAGCACAGCTACTGAAACGGTAGGTTTTTATTATGCAGACTTTAATCTTCCACGCTGCTGCTTATTTCAGTAAATATTGACCTTTGACAACTCCTCTTTGACACCTGTTTTATCATTTGGATTTCAGGTGGAGCAACTATCTTCAGAGAAAACTCATAAGTAATCTTTTTGTTGTCATTCTGTATTCATTAATCCCCCCACCACTCCCTTTTAAATGCAGAACAGCAGAAGATAACTAATCTATGAATTAATCTTGATTTAGGAAATCTCAGTGTGCTGACAGAAGTTGACCTGCTTGGTTATAGTGCGAGAGAATGGAAAGGAGAAACAAAGCAGGCCAAGCACATGAGGGAGGTAAGAGTTGAATTTTAATCTCTGCATGAGGACGGGTCAGAAGAAGTACCTGGGAAAGGACCAGCACTCCCGGTGCAAGCAGCGCCACAGGTACCAAAGCCTGCTACACCACTTGGCTAAAGGAAGAGCAAAAGGGACAGCATGAACATGGGTCTAAATAAAGACTGCAGTAGAGCAGGTCAAAACGTAGATTGGATTTTAGTCTTGCACCTTCTCCATGAAGGAGTTATGAGAAAAAAGAGGGTATTGTTCAAAAAGCTGAAGTCATGTCCAAATGATAAACATGGAAAGGATCCAACTTTGCCAGATTAAATGAGGGAACACAGCAATGCCAAAAGTGCCCAGAACAACACACAATAAGGCCAAAAGTGATTTGGAGGAACAAGTAACAAAAGACAGCAAAACGTTTGATAAATTTGCAAACACATACAAGACAACAAGCCTCTCAGAAATCTGTGAGCCTGCTAGACGATCAGAGCTCAAAAGGAGAGCCAGGGGAGTCTAGTGGATGGCTGGTTATGTCAGGTAGTGGTTGTCACAGTAAAGAGCATATTTTAGGATGAGGTCTCATGAGATCCTGAAGCAGCCTAACATGCTTGCTGTCCCCAAAAAGTGCAGTCCCTTTCTTGTGTTACGTCTCTCCCTTTTTCTCACCTCATTTGAGCTAAACAGTCCCTCTCCCTCTTACAACCTCTTAAGATGGTTCTTAAATCTTCTGTTGGATGTGGTTTACCAAGATGGTGAGCTGATAGACACACCTGAGCAGGACGCTCCCCAGCAGGAAGGATTCAGTAGGCTTGCAATTATCACAGCCAATGCAAAGTAAGAGTAGGGGAGACTGCAGCCAAGTGGTGGTGGGATGGGATGGGGAAGCAATTGAGGTGAAAGAGAACCAGGAATTGAGACCATCTTCTTGCTCCCTTCAGGAAGCAAACTGAGACTGATGCAGCAGCCAGCGTAACTGTACAGTCCTCTTTTAAACGTAATTCTTTGCCAGTTTATTGATCTGATTTGTCTTGCCATGGGCTCAGAGGAGAGCCAGAGGTAATGCAGATAAAATACAGGGAGTCTGTAGCTGGAAGAAGGGTCATCTGCTTCAGCACAGCGCTGCCAGATCTGCACAGCCTCAGGACACCATTGCAGGATGGATTCGGTGTAAGGAGATGTTTCTGCCAAAAGGCAATTTCTCCAGATGCTTGTTCCTGCCTTTTTGCTGCTCCATCCACATGTTGGCACAAGTTGTGAAGTGGTCAGGGTTAAAGCTATTATGGCAAAGAATCTTTGCTGACCTCTTCTGCTTTGGTTGACTATGTGAGTGTTTACACTAGTAACAGTGCAGAGACTGGAGCAAGTCGCTGGGTTTGGAGAGAGCAGAGAATCACTCTTAAGGAGCAGTGCAAGTTTAAAGTGGTTACAAAAACTATGGTGTTAGAACATCTTTGTTTTAACATGTTTGTTAGAACATGTTTTTTATAAAACTTATACTAGCTCTTTCTCCTGGCCCACTCTTATGAGTAGTTTGGAATTGAACTCCAATTCACCATGGTCTGAGATTTAAAACGTTTATTAGAAGTTTTTTTTTTGGTCTTTTTCTAGGCATATGAAGAATTGTTTTGGAGTTATCATATCAAATATCTGCGACAAGTCAGGAGGGACAACTATTGCGTACTAAGAGCAGTGCTTTTTCAGATATTCAGCCAAGGTATTCCTTTTCCCTCATGGATGAAGGAGAGAGATATATTAAAGGTAAAATCATTTTCTAAATGAACATGATTCAGGTGACCTTGCACTACAGAAGGAAGCTTTATTCAATGTGAAAAACTGATGTGTCTGCTGTGGAAGTACAGGAGAACAGATATCAGACTTTAAAGAGAAGTATTTCAAACTCTTTGAATTACACTTAGTTGAAGAAGTGTCCCTGATCTAAACATGCCAAAGTGAACGTGAGGCTAAATGGTAAAAAGAAACCAAAAAAAAGTGGATGGATAAATGTTATGCCACCCTGCTAAATGTTACTCCCTTAGCACAAGAGGATATTTGAATCTTCTTCTTCCACATCTGTGCAAAGTCCAGTGGCTCACTTGGCTGCGCATGTTGCTGGAGCAGCAGGAATCCTGCCCTGGGCTCCAGGAGCTTCCTCAGGAGACAGCAGCAAGGAGTTGGGGAGCTAGAGCTGCTGCCTGTGGGGATGTATGTGCAAACTGGAAGGTTTCTGCAATCCTAAAAACCTCTATGAGTTTAGATGTTCCGAACTTTCCCAGAGCATGGTTTGAATACTTTGCTGAGAGCATATTTTCTTCTTTTTTGGCTGGTCGTGTTTTAAAAGTTTCTTAAGGACTTGGCAGTCAAATGGAGCTTCCTTCTTAACACTGAGTTTTTCTGAAGCCCATTTATATTTTCTTGTTGGAACTGTACAACCAGAGGATAGAACCACACCATAAATTAAAATGTGTGTAGACAAGTTTATGTAGCTTTATATTGGACTTCTTGTTATGCTTGCGATCTCCAGGTAATTAGTTTTTTGTTTTGTTTTGTTCTGTTTTTTTCCCAGCTCCCTGAAAAGCTTTTATATTCTCAAGGTTGCAACTGGATTCAGCAATACAGTTTTGGGCCAGAAAGATACACAGGTCCCAATGTCTTTGGTAAATTGCGTAAATGTATGGAGACATTAAAGACCAGTGTGAGTACTTAGGAGATGGTTGGGGGGAATAAAAGCACATATTTCTATGATGTTCAGCCTCTCTCCCAGGTTCAGAGAGCTGAGCAGCTGGGCAGGCCATTGTCTCTCCTGCAGAGGAATCCGTTTTGGGGGGTTCTACTGGGCTACATCCTCAGGGTCTCCCTTCAAGTTAGGGAGGCCATCCTCCCCACAGCTTTACTTGCTGCATGGTTAGTTGCCCTAGTTGCGCTTGCCATCAAGTGGCTCCTGCAGTACTTCATCATTTTGATTAAAAATAACAATGTGCTCTATGAGATCTTCCTAGATTCCCTCCCCAAATAGCAGGGAACAAACGCATAGTGCATTTTCTGCTCAAATTGTTGTCTTTCCTCTGTTCTTTTCTCCATAAAATGTTGTATTTATCCACTTTTACTATAATTTCTCTTTGTGAGCTGAAGCACTTGATTACAAAGTCCTGTCAAGCCTCACTGCCCCCTCTGCTCAGCATTGCCATATTGCCTGCATTTCCAACTCAGAGTACAGCCCTGATTTATGTATTTAAAACCTCAGGAGTTTCAGTAGCCTCAAATACTTTTGAAACAGAGATAAAAAATCATCCTGACAAGAGCTTGCATCTTCCTTGAGCTCTTTTGTGGTTTCTGCGTGTCTGCAGTTGCATGAGCTCTGGACTGTTCCTATTTGCTTTGCCACAAGCTGTCCCCAGCACACCACTACCCTCTCCTCCCCATCCTCCTCCTGCCAGGCAGTTGCTTTGTATGCTCTCCTGGGCCATAGCTATCAAGTGAATACTGGTATTTGCTGGACTCCAGAGTTTTGGCCAAGATAGGTTGATACTCTTCTTTGAAGCCATCCATTATCCAGTATATCAGACCTTAAGCTATCATTTTCAATTCTGCAAGATACCTTACATCCTGGGATGTCTTACCACAGCCACAACAGCTTATTTTACTACGCATTTAAGCTAGTTCCTTTTATGTGGCCCTATGTATACGAGCCACAACTCTGTAGTTTTAAATGCTATTATCTCTGATAGCAACTGCTATTTAAAAAAACCAAAACATACAAACAAAAGACTTATTTAGTTCTAGAATCAAAGCATTAGAAATTAAAAGAGGGAACTGTAACAGAGATCTGATCCTTCTTGCTTGCCTGCAGCCTTGCTGTGCCACAGTGATGACTGCCTGTCCTCTTGACATGTGCCTGGTGGTTCTTGAGTGCAGTTGTCATTCTGTTTTGGTCACTCTTTGCATTTGCCAGTGTTGGGTTGTTCGGCTTTTATTTGTATCTTCTTGTAGTTATTTTAAGTTGATGTTGGTCCCTAAGTATAAAGCATGTAAACTGGATGTTTGCACAGAAAAAAAGTTTCAAATCAGCACAGTGAACAAATCCATACAATTAACAAATTGTTGCAGAGCAGCTATATTATGAATTATACTGTTACTGGGCATGAGGTCTAGCTCCCAACTTAATTTTATTATTTTAAAGATGCTGTTTGGCCAATGAGAGGGATTCTTTTCTGTTTCATTAGCAGGGTTTTACGTTACATTTAGTAGTGTGAAAAGTGCTAAAGAGACAGCATGGGGAGTTCAGGTTTTTTGCATTTAACTGTCTTCATTACTTCTTTATTCAGCAGATACTCTACCCCTCTACTCTGCCCTGGTGAGACCGCATCTGGAATATTGTGTCCAGTTCTGGGCCTCTCAGTTCAGGAAGGACAGGGAACTGCTGGAGAGAGTCCAGCGCAGAGCCACGAGGATGATTAAGGGAATGGAGCATCTCCCTTATGAGGAAAGGCTGAGGGAGCTGGGTCTCTTTAGCCTGGAAAAGAGGAGACTGAGGGGTGACCTAATCAATGTTTATAAATATGTGAAGGGTGAGTGTCAGGAGGATGGAGCCAGGCTCTTCTCTGTGACATCCAGTGATAG